>CAWUFW010001068.1:1787500-2180000 GCA_963921515.1 Calotriton arnoldi | reverse complement strand
TCTCGCTCTGTCTGTGTCTCTCTCGCTCTGTCTGTGTCTCTCTCGCTCTGTCTGTGTCTCTCTCGCTCTGTCTGTGTCTCTCTCGCTCTGTCAGTCAGTCTCTCTCGCTCTGTCAGTCAGTCTCTCTCGCTCTGTCAGTCAGTCTCTCTCTCTCTCTCTACAACATACCTTAGAAACATTGCCAGTATCTCTGGCTAAACACTTATAAGGTCCCAACGGCGAGACCTATTGGTGATGCCAATGCTTGTTTTTTCTTTTTTCTTCCGGATTCGCGCACCCAACGCGAATTCGGACGTTTCTTAAAATGTTTTTGGGCTGGGGGTCCTTGTGGGACCCCCTGAGCAGGCCTAGGGGGTCAGGGTGTTCCTACCCTGCCCCCTTTTCTTGTTTTTCATCTTTGTTTAACTGTTTTCTTATGACTCTGGTTCAACCTAGTCCCAAGATGGCTGCCAGCATTTCCTGGATGAAGTGCTGACAGCCAATCAGATTTCACGATGACGTGTGGTTAGGCTCCGCCCAGATATCCATATTTCTTTTTCCTTTCTTTTTCCTTTAATATTTCAAAAACTACTGAACGGATTTACACCATATAACAAAAAGGACTCTTTCTGAACCAAGACCTACCTTTTTGCCAAATTTGGTGTAATTCCGTTCAGCAGTTCAGGCTGTAGCTTTGTCTAAACTTTCCTATGGAAAATAACATGGGGAAAACGCGTTTTGGGACCCCCCTTTTTTCTCGGCCCCCGTTTGGCGAATCACCCCGAAACTTTCAAGACAGGAGCTGACCGGAGCTGGTCACTAGTTTTGAGAATTTCGCAAAGATTCGTCAACCGGCGCCAAAGTTATTGGGAAAACAAAAACGCTTTTCCTATGGAAACTAGGTCCTAACTATAACTACCTACTGGCGACCGCCAGTAGGTAATATATATATATATATATATATATATATATATATATATATATATATATATATATATATATATATATATATATATATATATATATGTTTAGCCAAATAAACCTGTATGCAGTACTTTCAAACATACATTTATACATGTATATACATAAACATGCAGCCTAACCTCATTTAAACAGGCTAAGATGCCAAAACTGCATTTGATTTTTCATTTAAAATAAGTTCATATAGCATTTCTGTAACAAAGAACATGCACTCCTCTAGTATACCAACACAGCCATTTTATTTTCAAAGAAAAAGGAAGCAATAGCAGGCAATTAGCCCTTAAGCTGCATAGTTAAAACCACAACAGTGATAAACTGGCACCGTGCCTTTAAGACCTCCAGGAGCTCCATGATCCCATCATGCACCACAGGTGACAGTTAGTTCTTTTTTTCTGGCTCCTTCTGTGAGGATCCTGGAACATTGAGCTTGTCAATTTTTGATTGTTCTAGTCAGAAATTGGTTTCCTATAATTTTTTCTACCTTTACTCGACGTTTTTTGACTGCTGGCAACTTTTTTAGTTGTTTCTGACAATTGTGACATCCTTTTTCTGTCAGAATCGCCAGCTTTGTTCAATAAATGTCCCTCCTGTGAGAACAAAATGGCAAAGTCGGACCCGCATTCTGTCTGTATTGTGTGCTTACCATCCTCACACAATCCAGAGAAGTGTTATTATTGCCAGCAATTTTCTAAAAGAACACTTTGAGACAGAGAGTAGATAAAGCTGCATGCCTTACTAGAGAGAGGAAAAGGACCTTCAACAAGTGGCCTTGAAAGCACTCCTGCTTTTAAAGAGCCCTCCTCTCAGGAAAGACATCTGTATCTGAGAAGAAACGGCATTGTTCTGCTTCCCCAGCATCAAAAAGAAAGCAGATCCCTGATTGTTCCCCTTCAGCGTTGAAATCGATGTCAGAAAAACAGGCAAGGCATGCTACAACGTCGAGGGACAGATCGTCATTGAAGCAGTCAGGCCTCCGCCGTCAAACCGTAAGTCAACGTCGAGGCATACTAATTCGGGCTCGAAGTATGTTGGACTAGAAAAACATAAATCAACTGCAAAGTTTGGGTCGACGTCGAAGAAACTCCCGCCGACGTTGAGGCACCAGTCAATGTCCGGATCTCCCCCGCTCTCACAGCTAGCACAGCCGTCGTCGAGAGGGTCGATGTCGAGGACCCCACCGCAGGCATACAGGCGTGTGGTGTCGAAGACCCCGCCGCAGAGGTGGTCAACGTCGAGCGGCACAGTCGATATCCCCGGCTGCAGTTCGCCGTCGAGAGAAGCAAATCCTACAGCGGCGACGGGCATCTCGTCATCAAGTCTTCCCTCGTCTTAAATGGAGGTACTAGAAAAGCCTAGATTGATGTTGAGGTCCAGACTGTCGACTTCGAGGGAAGCATCTTCTTCTCTAGGCATCAATAAAGTGCAAATCACGCTGGAGGGATCTCCAGTTGCGGGAAAACAGACACCTCCTGTAAACCTTTCCCCAAAGTGGCTACAGAGTGTCTGTCATTGGAGAGTTCCACCCAGAAGTCCTGGTTCAGACTTCTCTCAAACTTACTCTTCCTCCAGGATCTCTGCTGGTCCTCCACCTGCTACATCCACGGGAAGATCGCCACACAGGTCTCCAAGGAGAACTAGGTCTCCTCCAGCTCGCCATTCCTGATCCAGGACACCACTTAGACGGTCTAGATCTCGCCCTTCCTCCACATCAAAAAGAAGTAGGCGAAGGTCTCCGTCATAGTCTACATCCTCAAGGTCATCTGTGAGAGACTATTCACCAACCCTGTCCTCTACCCCTCCAGCCAGAGTGTCTCCAGTCGATGACTTGGTCACGTTTAACGAAGTCCTCTGCAGGGGTGCCAGCAAGTTGAACATTGACATGTCGGTGCTGACTACCTCTTCATCTGTTATATTTGAAACTCTACACCATAGCTCCTCGGCAAGGCCCTTACTCCCTTTGGTTCCTGGTCTGCTTGAACCAGCGCTGCAGACTTTTTTTTTTTTAACTCCAGCTACAGTGGGTTCAGCTCCCCCACGTATCTCAAAGAAGTATAGGCCCCTCAGGATCCACTGTTCCTACGATCAGATCCTCCACCGGATTCTGTCATGGTGGCAGCAGCCAGGAAAACACATCCTGGAGCATCATCCTCTGCAGTCCCTTCTGAGAAGGAGAGCAAGCACATGGACTCCCTGAGCGAGAGAATGTGCAATACATCGGCCTCCTTCATGAAAGTGGCAAGTGTCTCAGCACTTCTGGGGAGGTACGACAGGTCTCGGTGGGACTCTTTAGCGAGATTCACCGAAAATCTACCCAAAGAAGACCATCAGGATTTTCAGGAGATCTTGCAGGAAGGTGGCCTGGTTGCGAACCAGGTCATTAGCGCAGCTGAGGATGCATCAGATTTGGCTGCACATGGTGATTCCCATGGTATTTGTGCCAGATGCTCGGCCTGGTTGCGTCTCACTGGCCTCAAACCGGAAGCTCAAAGAAGGATTACAAATTTTGCTTTTAATGGCACTTCCTTGTTTGGCACTCATGCCGATGACGAGATGTCCAAAATGAAGTCAGAATTGGACACTCTAAAAGCGGTCGGCCTGGAGAAGAGGAAGGACTTAGGACGCAAGTACTGACCATGCGACAGTTGGTTTTTCCAACAGAGGGTTCAAGCCCCTCACTGGTCGACGCAACAGCAGCAATACAGGTCGCATTACCATCAGCGCAGACCAGGTCGAGGAAGGGGAGCTCCAAGACAGACCCCTTCCTCAACAAAACAACCGGCTAAACAATGAGCCCTGGCTTCCCCCATCTCGGTTACCCACTCCGTGGGGGGGGAAGTATTGTATTTCACCTGGACGAGTGGAGAAAAATAACAAAAGACAAGTGGGTACTCAATATTGTGCAGAATGGCTACTTGCTCAGATTCAAATCCCCACCTCCATCAGTACCACCTCGGGGAAGGTATGTCCAACATCACCACTTGTTACAAGAGGAAGTGTCCACCCTACTAAAGAAAGACGCTATAGTAGTAGTTCCTTCTCCTCAGCAAGGGCAGGGAATTTATTCCAGCTACTTTCTGGTACGCAAAAGAGGTCCTATTCAGGAGTACAGACCAATACTCAACCTGAGGCTCTTGAACAAGTTTATCCGCAAAGAGAAATTTCGGATGTTAGCACTGCGCCAGATTTTTCCTCAGATACACCAAGGGGACTGGATGTGCTCCATAGACCTGCAGGACTCCTATTTCCACGTGCCGATTTCCAGAAAACATTGGAAATACCTGTGTTTTCAGGTAGCACATCTACATTTCCAGTTCAAAGTCCTCCCGTTTGGGCTCTAATCAGACCCCCGCACGTTCTCAAAATGCATGGCAGTGGTAGCGGCTTTTCTTCGCAAGCAAAAGATCTTTGTCTATCCGTATCTGGACGATTGGTTGCTGAACACCTCGTCACCCATTCTGCTTCAGAATCATCTCTCATACTGCTTATGAGTGCTAAGCAGTCTGGGCCTACACATCAACTACAAGAAGTCTATCTTCAATACGACTCAAAAGATCCACTACCAGGGTGCTTCTCTGGATACCGTGCAAGCATGTGTCCTTCGGAGGAGAGGTTATCCTCATTAGACAAGTGCTGAAATCTCCTCCATTCTCGCCATCCCACAGTCAGGCAAGTGTCCTCACTTCTGGGCTCGATGGCATCCTGCATCTTCATCGTCCCACATGCCAGGCTGCAGATGCGTCCTCTGCAACAATCTCTGGAGGACCAGTGGTCACAAGTATCAGGCCGCTGGGAGGACTTAGTGATTCTTCCTCAGTCAGGCAAGGATTGTCACGTGGTGGATGAAATGATCGTATCTGCTCAAAGGGGTCCCTTTTCATCGGGACCTTCCCAGACAGACAATTGTCACGGATGCTTCCCTACAGGGTTGGGGGGCTCACTTGGGCCCTCTTCAAGTACAAGGACTCTGGTCAGAGACATCAACCTGTTAGAACTGAGAGCGGTACATCTGGCACTCAAATCACTGCTTCCTTCCTTCCGCACACGTTCCCTGTTGATTCAGACGGACACCACCACAACCATGTATTATCTGAGCAAACAGGGAGGAACCAGGTCGAGACCCCTCTCACAGGAGGCTCAGACCATCTGGAGATGACTTCTCGCAAGAAATCTGACCATTTCAGCAATTCACCTCCCAGGCACTCTCAACGTCCAGGCGGCCTCTCTAAGTTGGGACTTCGTCACAGCTCATGACTGGGTGCTAAACAACGACGCCGCGCAGGACATCTTTCATCGATGGGGAGTTCCAGACATCGACCTGTTTGCGGACGCAGCAAACGCAAAATGCCCCGTCTTTGCATCCAGGGTTCACCAACCAGGTTCCAGAGGGAATGCGCTTTTGATAAAATGGCCACAGACATTACTTTACGCTTTTCCTCCAATTCCACTCATTTCTCTGGTGATCAACAAGTTCTACAGGGCCAAGACCAGAATGATACTGATCGCACCAGAGTGGCCTCGCCAGTGGTGGTACCCGGATCTTCTTCAACTATCAGAAATCCCACACAGGAGGTTACCATTCCGACCGGACTTACTATCCAAGAACGGGGGAAGGTGTTCCACCCCAACCTCTCATCTCTGATTGACGGCATGGCTCCTGAGGTCCTCCAGTACGGACATTTAGATTTGTCCGCAGACTGTATGAACATATTTAAAGAAGCAAGAAGGCCATCCACCTGAAAATCGTACGCTTGCTATTCTATTCAGTGCTTATGACTATTGATGAGTATCCCCTGGAAGAGAAGGATAAGTTACTTACCTGTAATACTAGTTCTCTTCCAGGGATATACTCATCAAAGTCAAAAGCAACCCGCCCTCCTCCCCGGACGAATATATTTAGTAGAATAGTTTTTTCCTGTATTGTTTCATGATTCCTACATGTTAATACACTGTAAAAAAAACCTGACCTAACTGTCACCTGTGGTGCATGATGGGATCAGGGAGCTCCTAGAGGTCTTAGAGGCACGGTGCCAGTTTATCACTGTTGTGGTTTTAACTATGCAGCTTATGGGCTAATTGCCTGCTATTGCTTCCTTTTTCTTTGAAAATAAAAGGGCTGTGTTGGTATACTAGAGGAGTGCATGTTCTTTGTTACAGAAATGCTAAACCTTAAATATGGCCTGTTTGAACCGGCGATATTCCGCGTTACCAAGGGTGGTAATTCAAAGGACTTCTACGACCCAGAGGACCTACGTCCGTTCTTGGACAATATGCTGGGACAGAACATGGAGACGTCTACCGGCGACTCAGAACCCTCCCCAATGTTAGACCCAGCTCTGTTGCTGGAGATACGAAGTAAGACCTCTGGAGGATTATGGCACCGTGGTAGAGAACAGGACAGACCGGCATGCACGCATGCGGACAGAGCCTCCACGCTCCATGCTTCGGCCGCCTTTGCCCAAGAGTCGCAGAGGGACAAATCCCGCTCACCTTTGAAACCAACACTTGGGCCGACTCTGGGGAGTGGAGATCCCCCACTGGAGGGCCCGAGCGGAGGACCCCCACTACAGCTGGTTCTGCAACCGACGAAGCAGTGGGACGATGCTCAATCAATGGACAGCTGAGTAACCTAAAAACTGTATTGTATTGAGGGGTGTTTCAGACCTTGAAGGGTTGTATTGTTCTACCTTATTCTTATAGTTTGTATACTTGAGTCACGAAAGTTTGTAGATGTGTTTAGGTTTTGCACCAAGTTCAATGTAGATTTCAATGTTGGAACAATAGCACAGTGTGGTGATACTGCTTCTACTCACATATGTTGGGCCCTTCCTTTGCCCTAACCGACTATCTTAGCCCCACTATCACCCTCTTTTTGCGCACATGACCACATAGGCACATCAAAAGGACCTGCGGCTCCACACACAGTACAGACGCCCCTTCAGGAAGCCGCACAATTATTATTAACAGAACAAATGTACCTTGGCACTCTCAAAATTCAAATCTCTGTTCATGAGTAATAAAATATATTCATATATCAAAGACTCAATGTTGCGGCTCACAGGAAACCAGACTGGGAAATCAATTATGCAAAGTTCTATTTAATTTCTAACGACAGCGTTTCACTCAAAATACAGTGACCTGTTTGATACAGCACAATCCAAAAACAAAACATATATCGTTTCACATAGAAAAATATTTTTACAAATTAGTACATGGAGGTCCCATTCTTGAAACCTCCTCGTTGACAAACGATGAAGGCATTATTATTATTATTATTAGTCTACACCGTCACCCACCGATCTGCGCCTCAGTTCACATATCTATGCCCGGCAGGATCCTGTGCGATGGATAGACCTTTGGACCCCCCTTGCGTGTCGCCGCATTTAGGAGCTGGGGGGTGCCCCCTCGTGTGTGCGTTGGGTGTCCCACACCCTCTTTCTCCATTCATCCGGGTCCGCCGCGCATTCACATTTTCTTTCTCTGATCCCTCCTCTATCTAACATGATGAGACTCTTCATTGCACCGCCCCACCCCGCTATGGAAGTTAGTGCCCCCTCGGAGCGGCGCTCCGCCAAGTGTAGACCCGCGGTAAACAGACAAGCGCTCTTGTGGAGCGGATCCGAGACAGTGCCCTATTCTTGATGCCTTACTGTCGTCTTTTCTTTTCCCCTTACCCTTTCCCGATCGCCCTGCCCCCCCACCCCTCCCCCCTTGTGGTAAAACAGAGCTTACCTGCTGCGCTTCTCCGTCGGCTGAGGCCCCCACACAATATCGGTTCCCTATCGGTCTCCGTATAGCCCGACGACAGCCCCAGCGACCTAACCGATCTAGACCATCAGGGAAGTGCCAGAGGGTCCCCATACACTCTTCCCCCCCTCCCTACTTCGTTCTTTTTGTTTCTTGTTTCGTGTTTCTTTGTCTGGTTTGGTTCGATTGTTTTGTAGTCTCTCTTTTCTCTCATTGTTTCTTCCCTTCTCATCTTTTCGATCGTCTCCCTTCTTCCACTCTCGCTCTCACTCTTCTTTCTTTGAATCTCTGGAATCGGGTCGCTACTCCCTCTCGCCTTGAAACATCCTTGTGCCCGCAACCCCGCACAGTACGTTCTATAATCCTCCGAGAGACTCGAAACCTTCCCCCCCCTCTAGCTTAGCTCCACGTTTTCATTGCACCCTCCCTCCCCGAAAGGTTTGCCACACGCTACACAGCGCCGAACTCCCAGATCCGCACCTGCCACATTGAAAATCCTGCCGTTGCCACGCCCACTGCGAGTGATCACTTGGAACGTCCATGGTCTCGCGCACTATATAAAGCGAAAAAAGACTTTGGCGTATCTGAAATCCAAACGCGCAGACATTGCTTTGCTGCAGGAAACGCACCTAGACGCTGCGGAATCGGAAAAGCTGCGGCGAGACTGGGTAGGGAGAGTGATTCACAGCAGTGTGCAGGTGGAGGTTCCTGGGAATGAAGGTCCACCCCGCAAGTGCGGGGTGGCGATTCTCCTCCGGAAATCCCTTACAGTGACAAAGACTTGGACGGACACCGATGGCCGATATGTTTTCGCAAAGCTCAAGATAAGTGATCAGCATATATGCGTGGGGTCGATATACGCTCCAACAGGAGCGAAAAAGGCGTTCCTCTTGCAGTTAAACAGAGTACTGTCGGAAATAGGCACTACCCAACTTCTTATAGGCGGGGACTGGAATCTAGCGAGGGATCCGATCCTGGACAGGACCGGACCACTAGACCGGAGTAACGCAGCTGAGAGGGCATTGCTGGAAGACGTGATGCAAGATAACGGACTGATGGCCCACTGGCGCTTGAGTCACCCCACAGATACGGAATACACTTTTGTCTCTCAGGTACACGGTGTAAGAAACTGGCTCTATATATACTACACCAAAATGAGGTATAGTGTGTATAGAGTCCAAGTGACCCCAGAGGTAGGCAGAGGTTAAAGTTAGATAGAACCTTACTCCCTAATTGTGGTAGAGTGGTCGAGCAGTAAGGCAGTATCAGAGGACAGTGTTAAGCATTTGATGTACACACTCAGTCAGCAAATTAATTCACACACTCAAGAACTGAACTCTAGGCCAATTGTTTTTGTATAAAAATATATTGTTGTTTTATTTTAGAACCAAGCAAGCCTGGCACAGTAAGCATAAAATACTTTGCAGTAATAAGATGCTGAATATAGAATAGTTTGAAAATGCAATAGAAATTGTACTTTGTTTGATTTACAGGGGATGCAGTATGTTGCAACCACTGTTCCCAATAACCTGCGCGCGCGCACCGAAGTCACCACAAGCGCGCAGTGTGCTGTATTTAGCGCGCACATCCCGCGAGACCGTTCGCGCCGCCGCTTTTAAAACGCGAAAGGCGCGAAAAGCGGTCATTCCTGTGGCTCTGGGTTTTGGGAGGGCACAGCTGCGGGGCTGATTGTGGGCCTTTGAGTTAGTATTCATGTTAATTGCAGCCCGTGCGCTGCAATTAACATGAATACTAACTCAAAGGCCCACAATCAGCCCCGCAGCTGTGCACTGTTAAGAAAAGAAAGTGTCTCAAACACGACGTGTGCTTTAGCACACGCCGTGTCTGAGACTCTGCTTCTCTTTTCTTAATTGTGCACAGCTGCGGGCTGATTGTGACCCTTTGAGAGACACGGGTGGAGTGAAACGCTTGCCTGGTGGAGAAAACAACGCAATAGCCAACAGCTTTAGACTTACCCTGAGGCAATCTGTGGGTGGCTATGTTATCCAGGGTGCCCTAAGTCTTGCTATATAACAATTTCTGAACATGCATCACATCACCTATTTTAGATCTCGGTCTATGCCAAACAAGAAGCATGCATTCTTGAAAGCGCTTAGACTTAAGTCAACGCTATGAGAAGTTGTGCAGTTAAGCAATTGTGCAAGGGGGTGTGCAATATAAAAAGATGAAGGGGTCCCCCCCCCCGAAGGGAGTGGTGGTCCTCAAGTGGTGTGACACAGCAAGTCTGGCATTAATTGATGTAGTTACCTGCAATCTACAATGGCAACATCAAGGCCTCTTGGCCATATAACCACTGCCTACAATGTAGGAAATGCCCCAATGACTGTCCTTTGAATGCTTAGCAGCCCCACCATGTTTTGCCTATCTTAAGGCACTGGTTTCCAGGCAAATCCCACAATCTGTCCTAAGAAACCAGGGCACAGATAGTATGCTACTAATGTCAACGACTACCTGCTCTGTCTCCATGAGCCAGTTAATTTCTTGACAGCAACTAGGGAACGACTAAAAACTTCTGAAGACAGGAACCTAGAACGATAAAACATGAATTCATTCAGCCATTTTAACTGGGCCCTCAGTTGGCATTTCTGGGCTGTGGTATTAGCAAACCCTTTAATGCTCTTACCACCTGGTAAAACAAAATCTAAGCACCTGTGCTGTCAGTTAAGGAACACAAAGAAACAATGTCTGGAAAAAAGGTTTGCCATGAAAGATCAAAGTTGATAGGAAGGAGAATTGGACTAGCGGGTGGGTTGTAAAGTTTGGAAGCTGAAGACATAATTCTTGCTTTTACACCTATTCAAATTATCTCTATCTGTATTCAAAATACTAAAAATCAGTAAAGATACAAATAAAATGTGAACGTGTAAATTGTATGTAAAGTTACGTAAAGTAGGTAAACTATGTAAAGTACTCTCAATGCAGTACCTCTTCTAACGCCATACATCACCACAATTTATCTATGAAACCTTTCACTAGCCTAAGGAACAGTAGTATCAACATGTTATTATAAACGGATTGCTGGTAAAAAAAAAAATTATATAAGCTTTATTTACAAATAAACAGTAAAAAAAAAAAAAAAAAAGTCACTCACTCATTTCAACATCGGTTGTGTGCCTCATCTAGTAAAGGAAATTTGTGGCAGCTTGGAAAGGCCCAGGAATGTCTTTCACAAACACGCTCCTTTACAGGACAAACACCCCTCAAGCTGCCTGCATAAAACAATAATTCAATTGTAGAGAACAGTTGTTCATGCTATTGCTAACAACTTATGGAAAGTGATATTCATTTTGCGAACAGTTCAGATCGGAGGACAGTCAACACCGAGCCATTAGGTTTTCAATTAACTAAACTCTAACAAGCCAAAGGCTATCATTTTGTGGAGGACAGCTTCCCTACTGCAGCTTAGTAAGGGAGGAGGTGAGGTTGCTAGGTTCCCTTTATTTTTTTTTTAAACACATTAACTGCGTTTTGTCCACATTCATTTAACACATCGGAAAAGTTGTAGTTGTGATAACTCACGGCTTGGCGAATGCGGGGACCTTTCTGACACTCCCTTTGCAGATTCAAGTAGGCAGGCATAGATACACTGAACCTTTGTGAATAAAACAAGGCGCCAGATTGTTCAGTTTGTATAGAATACTCTGCCAGCAGATTTCAACACAGCATCTTGCATCGCTTTACATGAATAGAGCACAAATTCACAACGCTGTCCCTGCCATCACCGTTTCTAAAGGTGGGCAAAAAATTCTGCTTCACAGAGCCTGGTGGACACCACAGATAGATACAGCAACTTAAAGGTGGATGAAGTAATGGAATTGTGAAACATAAGGGCAGGATATTGGTTGGAAGGCTTGGATTGGTGATACAGGGAACTTGTCTCCCATCTTGGACACTTCACAGCCAGAACTAAGTTCTAAATGGGCTTTGCAGACAGAAGTGGCTAATATTGTGAAAACCTGAAATAAAAATAAAGAATTTTGGGGTAATTGGGGAAGCATCAGGCCTATAATATATGTTCAGCTGCAGCAGTGACTGGCTTCATGGCCAGTTTGGTATTGCGGTCTTATTGCAACAACTGGGCAACAAAGGCGGGGATGGATGTTATTACAGAAAGTGAGTGATGCCCCCATCTACATGCCACACTTACTAAAGTCAAAAAGGATCCATAAATAAGTGAACAAGAAGCACACACTCCATCCATGCAAGGTAAATGCCTAACCCCAAAGCGTACAAAGAAGGGAAGGGACAGACCGCTTGGCCACAGCGCCGGCTCTGTGAAGCAGAATTTTCAGCATAGACCTCTCATCACTGTACCCCACCCAGCAGTTATTAAATATAATAGATTGATCAATCCAAATAACTGACTAACATAGCCACCACTCAAATTACTTTAATATTTCACTATACTAGTTCAACACTAATCCTTATGGGTTCCAGAGTAGCGTGCTACTCACCCAAAAAAGCGCTTCAAAACCCCATCAGGGGTAGCAAGCGCTATATAAATACAAACCTCTTTACCTCTTCTATCCCGCCACCTACCCTTCTTTATCCAAATAACTGAATAACATATCCACCACTCGAATTACTTCATATTTCACTATACTAATTTTCAACACTAATACTTTATGGGTTCCGGAGTAGCGTCCTACTCGCCAGAAAAGCGCTTCAACACCCATCAGGGGTAACAGGTGCTATATGAATGCAAACCTTTCTTCCCCTTCTATCCCTCCGCTATCCTTCTCACTCCAAATAACTGACTAATATGTGTGGAAATGCACCGTCTTTTCAGTTTTTTAAGCAAAGGTTTTGAGGGATATTTGGCGCTGCACACACGTGCGGTCTGGTTCCTGGCGCACATAGCCATGGCTGCAGCGCACAGAGACCCTACACTGCCGCACACAGAGGAAAAAAATTAGAGGGAACATTGGTTGCAACACTTAGCAAATACAGTACATTGGAATGAATAGGCCTTTCCAGTAAATTGCAGGTAAGTTACTTTTCACGTTACTTTTCTAACTCAGTGCTGGATACCTAGATTCAGCACTGGGACATTTCCTGCAAACAGGTAAGTAAACACGTTTTGGTTATTTGTGCGATTTTTAAAGAATATTTTTAGATTTCAAAACTCCACACTTAGAAACTTTTTGGGGAAAAAGTGTCAATGTTATCCTATAGAGGAAAAACAGGTTATCGGTTTGTAGGTAAGTAATCGACTGTGGGAGTTAAGGTTCTGGGGTTAGACTCAGGGATCCCCCAGAGTCAGTGATGCACTGTTGTTGCACCCTCAGCGGCACTAGGGCGGCCGGGTGCAGAGTCTTGAGGCCCAATGTTATCCAATGGGGGATAGGGGGCCTCCGGTTGGTGGCTGCTGGCAAGCAGGCCACTGGGTTGTGGGAGCAAAGCTCCTAGGGTTTACGTCGGGGCAAATGGGGAACCAAATTCGCACCAAAGGTGCACCCTCAGCGGCACTAGGGCTGCAGGGTGCTGTTTTGAGGTCGGGTGCCCTGTTGTTTTCAATGGAGCGCCTCCGGTTAGACGAAACACCGCAGGCTCGGGGACGAGGATCTTCTGGGTGCGACCACCACTTCGAGGGGTAAGTTGGGATGTTTTGGTTAGGCACCGTCGGTTTGGGCACACAAGGCCGTGGGGTGCGGGTGCAGGGGTGCCTTGGGACGTCGGAAAGTCTTACCCGCTCTGATCGCGGTAGAGGGGATCCTCTGGATTGAGGCTGCAGGCGTCGATTGGCGGCTTGAGGCAGGTCAGGAGTCATCGGGTCAGGATCGCCGGGGTGACGACCTCGTGGTGTTTTTCCACTCGAGCTCGGGCCGGGTTCGGCGGGTGCAGAGTGGGCTGGATTCGCGGTATCCAGCCGGAGCCAGAAGCTGCAGTTTGAACAAGTCCGGTGTTCATGGGAGAAGCAGGCTTGGAAGTGAAGGCAGGCAGGTCCTCCGGGGTTTTTGAGGTTGCTGGCTGCAGGACACACCAGGATTTCGTAGGAGCAGTTTCGAGGGGAGACAGGCCTGTAGGGCTGGGGCCAAGTCAGTGGGCGTCGTCCTCTTGTTAGCTCTGCACGGCTCTTCGTCTTTCTTCTTTTCTTCTTGTTTCTTCTCTGGATCTGAGGAAGCAAGGTTCAGGGTGCCCCCTAAATACTAGATTTAGGGGTGTTACAGGTAGGTAAAGGGCAGGGACCAATGGGTCCTTTCCCTGGGGTGGGTACACCCCCTATCGTGCCACCCTCCAGTGGGAGGGGGGCAGGAGCCTGTCCCTGGTTGGCTAGGTCCCCCCATCCTCAAGATGGCAGGGACTCAGAGTTGTGCTTCACCTCGGCTCCCCCACCTGAGGGGTGGAGTTGGCAGAGGTAGGCACACCTCTTTCCCTCACTTGTTTTTCCCGCCGGTTCTCCCGCCCAAAGTGGGGGGTAGAAGCAGTGGGGACCAGTTGCTGAAAGCAGCAATGGGTCTGGGGAGGCTCACATAGGTGGCATGCCTTTGAAGCGTCTCCTTCGTGAACCCTGCCCATCCTGGGGGAGGAGACTTGGCACCTTGTCCCAGGATGTGCATTGTTTCAGGCACCCGAGAGCAGCAGGCTCTCGACCCAGGGGTCCAGAAACATGTCTGTTGGTGGCAGCCTAAGCAGCCACTCAGTCAGGTCACTAGAAGTTGGTTGAGTTTCAGGGGGCATCTCTAAGATGCGCTCTGTTGTGCATTTTACATTAAATCCCACACTGGCATCAGTGTGGGTTTAATGTGCTGAGAAGTTTGATACCAAACTTCCCAGTCTTCAGTGTAGCCATTATGGTGTTGTGGAGTTCGTAATGACAAACTCCCAGCACCATATACTCTTAATGGCAGCACTGCACTTAGTGTCCAGGAATGGACTTGGGCACTGTAGGGGTACAGGGCTCATGCACCTGTACCCTCACCACTGGCATAGGGCACCCAGCTAGAGGGGTGACTGATCTATGCCAGGGCAGTGGGAGGTAAGAGCGCTGACAGTGGATACCTGCCAATAAATCGTAATGTTGTTTTCCTCTTGGAAGCACCCGTAACTCTTACTTTATACCTTTCTAGGTTCCTTTTGTAGCATTTTTGACATTGGTTGCAGGTACAGTTACCCTTCAGCAACTTTCATATTCACTCAGCGTATTTTTACCGCACTTCTCTCACGTGTGTGTTTCGGTTGTTTTTTTATTTAGTTCCAGCAGAATATTCCGACAGAGTGCTATTTTGTCATTTAAAGCATTCCGCTTGGCAGTAAGTTGCAATTTGATGTAACTATAGTGATTTATGCACATTTCATGCACGCATATTGAAAAGTGCAGCACACGTTATGGTTATAGTTTTTATCGTCTTTAGCTTTCACGCTCACTGTGGGTTTTCGCTGTTTGACCTTTTCATTTCACCTGTAGTGCACCTAGTTTTAATGCTCGTGAGATTTGCGCTTTGCATGCCATTACCTTCTGAATTCTGCCTGTGAGCTTTTTTCTCTATAGTACGCTCACGTAAAAAAAATTGGCTTTTTTCCTGAAGTGTCTGCTTTTTTGATAATTGAGTAACATTCTGTTCAACAAAATCAGCAATCACATGTTATTATTATTTCTTTGTATTACAGTGGCCCCTGAAGAAGGGATGTGGGAGTCCCGAAATGCATAGGGCATTGTACCACCAAGTGGAACTGTTATTAATTTGATATGTAACATATCGTGTATATGTAGCGTTTTGCGCATATTCTTCATCAAAAAATTGTCTCTTTATGCAATGGAACATTGTGATTGTTTTCGTGTTAACAAGTGTTAATTTTGAAAACTAAAAAATATTTTCTAAAGGACATAGCGTTGAATTATTGTTTGTGTTTCAATGATATTGTGTCTAAATGTGCTAATTTTGGTCTAGCATTGAGAAAGATGGAACAATATTTTCTATAGTAGTGCACCCGAGTTATGCAAGCTATACGCTTGTAGTTTTCAGATTAACAGGGATGTGTGCCATGTCGACTCTTCACTTTGTTCTGCACCAAGACACGCAGCCTGCAAAGGCAGTGTGTGTGTGTGAAAAGGTGTAGGGCCTCTAAGGGTGGCACAATAAGTGCTGCAGCCCTTGGGGGCCTTCCCTGGTCACAGTGCCCTGGGTACCTGTGGTACCTTTTACCAGGGGCCTACCTGTGGCCAGGGATGCCAATTGGGTTTAGGCTTCAATGCAGTTTTTAGGGAAGGAACATAGGCCCTGGGTACCTGATTAGCAGGAGCCCAGGGCACACTCAGTCAAAGAACATCAGCAATTCAGCAAAAAGTGGGGGCATACCATGCAGAAAGAGGGCACTTTCTCACACACGGTACACTGTCCCGCCTGGACTACTTCCTTACCTCCCACAGAGTAGTACAGCTCACCCGAGAATCCCAAATTTTAGAGGCGGCTCTCTCGGACCACTCCCCCGTTCTCCTCTCACTGGAACTAGGACTGACCAGTCCTGGGCGTAAGCCCTGGCGACTGAATATCCAGCGCTATCGGGCCCCTACTGGTAAATCTCTCCTCCAGACACATGTCAAGGAGTTTTTAATGGACAATCTGGGATCAGTTGACTCCAGCCGAACACTCTGGGCAGCAGCAAAGGCCACCATACGTGGCAGAGTTATGAGGGACTCGGCCCAAGCCAACAAGCAGAACCAAGACAAAAAGTGCTGGAAGCCGACATACGGAAATATACTCACCTATATTCGACACGCCCCCGCACCGCAAGGCTTTGGAGCAGGCAAAGATGGCTTTAAATATCCTCTTCACCACGAAAGCGGAATATGCGCTACAGAGAATGAAGGGGAGGCACTACGAACACGGGGAAAAAGCGGGGAGGGTCCTGGCAGCTCTACTTCGCCAACGTGAGGTGTCCATGGCTATCCTGGCTATCAGGTCAGCGACGGGCGATACTTTAACCCGACCTCAGGATATAACAAACGAATTTGCTTCCTTTTACAAGACCCTGTCCACCCCAGGCCCACCAATAGAGGCGGACAGACTGACTTCATTTCTGCGGGAGGCAAAACTCGGATAAAGGACGGGAGCTGTTGGAAGGGGAGTTCATTAAAGAGGAAATCTCGGCAATAGCGAAACTTCCCTATCATAAAGCTCCTGGTGAAGATGGATAGCTGGCGGAATTCTACCGATGGGCGGGAGAAGCGGTGGTCACTACACTGCAGGCGGCGTTTTGTGAAGCAGAACAATCAGACTCCCTGGGCCTAATTTCCAATAAAGCAGTCATAGCGGTTATACCCAAACCAGGGAAAGACCTCCTGGATTGCGGGAGCTACTGGCCTATTTCGCTATTAAATCGCGACATAAAGATACTGGCAAGTATACTAGCCGCACGCTTACACAAAGTTCTGCCATCCCTGGTACATGCCTCGCAAGTGGGCTTTGTCCCGGGCCGATCCTCCAGAAACCATCTGCGTACGCTCGCCCACGCTCCGTGGGCGTCAAAGACCTCCCGGCTGACGCCATCGCTCTCTCCCTTGATGCGGAGAAGGCGTTCGACCGTATCTAGTGGGAATACCTCTTCCGCGTGATGGAACATTATGGTCTTGGGGCTCAATTTATAGCCAAAGTACGCCTCCTCTACGGGAACCCCATGGCACAAGTGAACTGTGGTGGATTTGTATCCGAACCCTTCCCCATACGCAGAGGGACACGTCAAGAATGCCCCCTGTCGCCACTCCTCTTCCTATTGGCCATGGAACCACTGGCTGCCACCATGCGTAATTCGACGACCATCGCGGGAGTTCCACTCCCAATAGGCGAATCCAAACTGTATCTATACACCGATGACATCTTGTTAACCCTCACAGACTTACCCTGTTCCCTTCCGTCCCTGCTCCAGATTTTTGACGACTTCTCCTCCCTTTCTGGATATAAGATTAACTGGAGCAAAAGTGAGACGCTCCCCTCTCGGCCGGGACTATGAAAGCGGCGATACAGGGATTCCCCTTCCGCTGGCATCACTCGCGCCTCAAATATCTGGGAGTTCTTGTCAATAAAGGCCTAGTGAACATCACGAGATTTCGAAAAATGGAAGGCCTTAGGGCTCTCGTTGTGGGGTAGAGTGCAAGCCGTCCGTATGGTAACATTACCGCATTTCAATTATAACTTGGGGATGCTGGCGATCCAGGTGCCTCACACTCTTGCGGCAGATAGATTCCAAGATACAGCTGTTTGTGTGGGGCTCCGCAAAACCGCGCATTGCCACATCCAAGCTACAGGCCCGCCGTATTCATGGGGGGCTTGGTCTTCCATCAGTAGAACTTTATGCCTTGGCATAACACCTCTCCCAGTTGGCGTACTTCCTACCAGGTCTCCCGGACCCGCCGCAATGGGTCCCGCTGGAACGACACTTACTCTCGGCCGAGGAGGGGCTCTCTATATTATACACGGCGAAGCCCGGAATCAGCGGTACGATGCTTCCGATTGTGTCTACTGCATGCAAGGCCTGGCATCAGGCCCACAAACTACTGGGGGTGCATCCACGCCTGCATGAGAAGGCCCCATTATGGGGAAACTAAGCCATTCGGATCGGAGGGAAGAGTTTGAGATGGCGGGTGTGGCAGACATCAGGTATAAGTTCCATTGAGCAGATTATCTGCAACGGCTCAATGAAACCGCTGGCACAACTAGGAGAAGAGTACAGCCTCCCCACAACACAGTCTTGGAGATGCACCCAGCTACAACATTGTCTACGGCAGTGCCGGGGCCCCCCCCCCCCCTGGAACTTGCCACCATCTCCGGTAGCTGCGTTTCTCCTTGTCTGGGGACGGTACAAAGGGGTGATGTCTGGACTGTTTGGGGTGCTAGCGTCGCACCGATTCTCGGCTCCCCTGGCACAGACACTACGAGTCAGGTGGCAGGAGCGGCTGACGATCACGTATGAAGACGATGAATAGGCGGACATACTAGAAGCCCTGGATAAAGGCGCAAGGGAGGCGCCGATGAAATTCTGCCTCTTCAAAGTCTTACAAGACTGGTATTGGACGCCCACAAAACTGCATTGGGCGGGCCTCCTCTCCCATGCCAGCTGCTGGAGATGTCCCAACTCCCGTTGCGACATAACACATATTTGTGAATGCCCCTCAGTGCAGGCTTTCTGGGAATACATGGGACGGACCCTAAGTGCTACCATGACTCTTTCTTTACCGCTTAAACCCCCCGAAATACTTCTGCACGACTTACAGTGGTTCCCGGACCTATCCAGACCACAACGCCGCCTCTTTCATACAGCTGTGGCCACGGCCAAGCTTTGCATATTGCGCCAATGGAGGGCAGCAACCCCCCCCGACACAAGAGTCTTGGCTAACAGCTATGATACAGGCGGCATCCCATGAGAGGATCATATATAATCTCCAAGACCAGTCGGAGATCTTTCTGGAGACATGGACACCCTTTATGCGCATAGAGGCACCGAACATGGATGGAGAGGGATCGGCAGTGGACCCTGGTGATTGAATAAACGCACGGTGCACCTGCCCTACAGTTTGACATAGCGCCCTCCACCCTTAGGCACACACTCTTCTTGCTCCCTCTCTTTATTTTTTTTCTCTTTTCCTTCTCTTCTTCTTTCTCCTCTTCTTTCTCTTTTTTCCTTTTCTCTTTACTACCTGACAAACTGATTTTGCTCAATGTTCCCTTCCCATCAGTACTATTTCAGCTCCTTTCTCGCCCCCCCTCCCTTCCCACCTCGTCCATACCTCTCCCCCCTCTGGCACGCCCCCCTCCCCCTCACGCACACCACTGCCCGCACAAATATCGTTGTACTGCCAAGATCCATAGTGCCTAATGGTCGTACGATCACTCCATCAACGGACCCTTATTACCTCGAAGTCATTACGGCGCGACCTATTAGAGACCCCCTCCCTCCCCCCGCACGTCATACGGCCGCTAGTCGTTGGAAGCAACACCCTGGACAAAACAGGGCGCCAACAAAGCAAGACGCATTGCTCTTCAAACAATCTGGGAAGTGAAGAGAGGTAGGGCGCTACCCTGGAGAAGATATAATTTCCCATGCAATCCGGTAGAGGGGGAGGCACACAAACAAATGGACCTATGAAGAGCTATATATATATATATATATATCAACGCTCCAAGTGCATCAGAAACAAATCACTCTCGGACGGGTGCTCTCATGCGGCGATGCGTTCCGCTCCTATATTAGCTCCAAATTCCCATGTATGGGGAAAATAAGCACTCACGGGTGGCGTTTTCAAAGATCTTTATTCTGTGAACAAACGCGTTTCGGCGGTCTGCCTTCTTCGGTGTTACCAACACACCGCGGGCAGCCGTCTTTTAATCACTTACTACAAAAAGGGTAAACATCAACAATGGACACAATGGACCCAGCAGATAGCGTTCAAAATATCGCGCCATCTTTTAACACATAGCATATACCTATGGTTCTTACAAAAGCTAATACCTTGCAAAGTAAAACGTGTACACAACTACACATTCACAGTCCAAAATATCATTAAACATTTATGATATACACAGTGAGATTATTCACGTGGTACTGTTAATGCATTTAGGCGTTTCTAAATTCTATCGCCTCTTCTCAATTCAATAATATTATTAAATGCGCTTCTCGTGCAAAGTTAATTTAAATAGTATACATCATCCTTTGTATAAAATCATCAAGCCGTGGATCGGCCAAGGTCCACTGCATAGTTGTTACCCTTATTCTATCAATTCATTGACATGTCACAGGTAATTGTCAGCTACAGACTATTAAAATGCCTAAATCATGACAACCATCCATACCATTAGACACCTTAACATAACATTTCTTAGCCGTAAATCGGCTTAGCCCTGCTGTACCTAAATACCTGTATGTTAAAAAAATCCTTCATTACAGCTTCAAGAAAACGAACAAATATTACCCACATATCCAAAATCAAAATTTGACAATTTAAACACCCAAGTGTGATACCAGTTCCTCACTACTATTTAACCCTCTAGGGAATTTTGTCTGTAAGTCAATTATATACCGTGACTCTAATCTACGCAGTTTTTTCAATCTATCTCCACCTCTTGTATGGTCTTTGACATGATCTAAGCCATAATACTGTAACACATTTCTATTGCTCATGTGTTTCTCAGCATAATGCCTTGCCACTGGGTACGATGCATCGTTCTTAGCTATCGCCCTTAGATGTTCCAAAATTCTGATTTTCAGGGGGTGGATAGTACTTCCAATGTAGCATAAGCCACATGGACAGACTAAACAATAGACCGCGTAGGTAGTACTACAGGTCAAGAATTTAGTTATGGGTCTTTTCAAATTGATGTCAGGAATATTGTATGACAGAACTCTCTTGCTATTAGTGCAAGCTTTGCACTTTCCACATGGAAAGAATCCCGCATTTCCTTCAGAGTTCCCATCGCTCGTGGTTGCTTCTCTAAATGACTACGAACTAGTATATCTTTTAAAGATCTAGCCTTTTTAAAAGTTACTAATGGAAATGTCGGAATATCGTCACTTATGACATTATCTGTTTTTAAGATATGCCAATTCTTACTCATTGTACGTTTCAAAAAATTAGCCTCAGCTGAATAGGTAGTAATCATCCTAAACTTTCCTTCATTGACATCGCTGGACCCTCTCTTTCGAATTTCTTTGTCTTTTAACAATTGTTGTCTAGGGATCTCTCTTACTTTTTGAAGTGTACTTTCTAAAAGTACCGAGTCATAACCCCTCACCTCAAATCTAGCTAAACTTTCTTTGGCTGCCACTTCAAGTCACATGTTCTGGAACTATTTCTCTTTATCCTTAGTAATTCTCCATAGGGTATACTCTGTTTCAATTTGGGTTGATGACTACTGGTTGCAAATAAAGTTGAATTACCCGCTGTTGTTTTTCGGTACAGGGCTGTATTTAATTGACCCTCTGACACAAATACCTTCAGGTCAAGGTAGTCCACTGCCACTGGACTCACTATTCCCGAAAAGTGCAGATTCAAATTATTCTCATTTAGCTTATCAATATATCCCCATGCAGATTCAGGAGTACTCCTCCCACACAATGAAAAGGTCATCTATATATCGATACCAAGCTATAGCTCGACCTTTGCTTTGCCCTTTCTCATAGGTTCTGGGCACCTGCTCCTCCCACCAGCCAACGAACAAGTTCGCATAGCTGGGAGCGAAGCAGGTGCCCATCGCCGTACCAGAGATCTGTCTGAAAAAATTGTCCTCAAATACAAAGATGTTATTTGTAAGGCAAAATGTCGTAAACTCCATCAACATGACATTGTGTTCAGCAAACCGTAATTGTCTCTTATTCAAATAAAATTGTACAGCTTTTAGACCATCACCATGATTTATACACGTATATAAACTAGTGATGTCTAACACCACTAGTTGATATGAAGGGTCCCAAGTTATATTATCAATTTTATTCAAGAAATGTTGGTAACACCGAAGAAGGCAGACCGCCGAAACGCGTTTGTTCACAGAATAAAGATCTTTGAAAACGCCACCCGTGAGTGCTTATTTTCCCCATACATGGGAATTTGGAGCTAATATATATATATATATATACACACACACACCACTCCCTTTTCTTCTGTTTTGCTTTTACCTATGGGTTTTCCCCTGCACCCTCCCGTATCGATACCCCATTTATAGATTGCTGTGGAGGACTGTTATGTGTGGGACTAACGTACCAAGACGTTTTGAAGATACATCTACGTTTGTAATGCTTATGTATCTGTATATATATTCTAGAACGATGTACGTTCATCCATATTTTATTTTATTTTTCCTGTGTCAAACTGTTTAAATTGTCTGAATATGCAATAAAGAAATACAACACAAATAAAAAAAAAAACCTTCTCCAGCAAAATCCCAGTGTGTCCTGCAGCCAGCAACCTCAAGAACCCAGAGAACCTGCCCTGCCTTCCAAGTCAAAGACTTTGTCTCCCGTGAGCACCGGATTTGCTCACCCACAGACTCTGGCTCTGGCCAAAACCGCGAGTCTGCACCCGACGCCCACGGCCCGAGTGGCCCAACACCACGAGGAGGTCTCGCTGGTGATCCTAACCTGAGATCTGGTGATCTCTGACCTGCATCGAATCTCCAAACGAATCCTGCAGTCTCTTTCTGGAGGATCCCCCCGACTGGAGCTGGTAAGAAAAACATGACGCCTAAAGACACCCCTGCACCCGATGTCCCACTGCCTTGGGTGGCCCAACCGACGGTGTCCCAGCATCCCCAGGCATTTACCTCTCCAACCAGTGGTCACCTCCAGAAGATCTTCGTCCCCGAGCCTGCAGTCTTTCTTGCAACCGGAGAATCCCCATTGAAATCAACAGGGCACCCTGTTAGATTAGACCCGCGGATGCTTTCGCAATGTTGTATCTTAGCATTCGCTACACCATTTTATTTGTAGGCGCCATTTTAGGTTGTCCGAAACTGATCTCGTCCATTTCTGAGAAATGCCCTTTGCTAAGTTTCGTTTCTGAAATGTTAGGTTTTGCCTTGGTAATGAGTAAATTGTTCATTTCAGTGCATAGCTTTCTCACTAGATAGAGGCCCTCTCCCACTTGTGTGGTGGCGGTCCCAGGGTGAAATGACCTTGGATTGTGTTAGGCTGTGTAAGATACGAGAACTGAAGCCTTTTTTTTGTATTTCACTGTCCAGCTGCATCTGCCTGGAAAATTCCACTGTGGGCGTGTATTTGCCCAGCTATGAAATGTACATAATGTATCTCTATGCTTGCTGTTCCTTAGTACCCTCTGTAGTACTCTCATGGACTGTACAGATGGGGCTCCACTCTGAGTGTATATGAATAAACAGTTATTGGTTCATATTCTCCACTGTTTGACCGACTTCATTTGGTACGGAAGGCTGAGAGGTGGTCATTAGTGACCCGGGTGACCCCAAGCTGATCACTTCCTTCAATTGGCGCCCGAACAGGCACTCCTTCGGGTTATTGACCCATCCCCTTTCCGTGGATGGAGGGGAGGACGAGGACATCATCAGGTCGGACTGACGGCTCAGGGATCCCTGCATGAAGAGCTTTGTTTCGCGCAGCTGCTGCCTTTGTCCCACCGGAGGGTGCCTCGCCCAGCGGTCATCCCGACTGGAGTCCTGAACGGCGGAACCCTTGATCTGACTGTTTGGTCTGAAGAGTCGGCAGTGGAGAACTGGTTTGCTTGTACTTCTGATATCAGGTGAGTCTGTTTTGGTTCTATGTGGATATGGTACCATTGTGGTTTGTTTGTTTCAGTCTAAGAACTGTTTTGATGAAAAGCGTTTGCAAATACTTTGCCAGGTAAGATAACGATCCAATTTTTCCTTTGCGATGCCTGGTTTTAGCAAAATTTGGAGTTTGTGTTGTCGTCGTTGCTCTGCAGATGCTCGGTTGGAAGAATCTCAGCCTGCGCCACCTGAAGGCAGCCCTTACTTTGACATGTATGTAAAACATGGCCTTGGCCCTATTATGTTTAGAATCAAGAAATCCCTAAAAATAGCTGAAATACATTCAATACACCAAGATTACCAATCTTAACTAATACGGTGGTTATAGAATTATCAAAATTAAAACATCACTACAGTACCATATTGCAAAGTTCACACAAAAATATCTTAAAACCAGCAAGTTTACATGTAATATTTATTCAATACATTTGTAGAAAACAATGTAGTAAAAACATTTCATTATATAAAAAATCGTGTTAGATATATAATATTAAAAGCACAAAAACACAATCTAAAGGAAAACAGTTGTCGACGCAGCGTTTCGGTGAATACGTGGAATAGACACCTTCTTCAGGACAGTTTTCTGCATAATCAAAAACATATATTTAGTATGCACACATTTGCTTCAAAATTCTATTATAACAATACACATTAATAGTTTAAAACATTTAAAACAAGGATTTTATAATTAGAAAAGACATTTAAAAAAACAATTGCAATATGCCACTTTTGTTTCCTATTAAAACCACCGCAGTAAAATCCAGAATAAGAGACTTGGAATTAACAAAAACAAGAATTTATAACCTACCTAACAATTCTGTAGACAGTGTTAGTATATTATATAACTAACACATCTGGTAGTTACCCTCAATACGAGTAGATGATCGTGAAGGCGGAGACTTAATACTATGCTCCTCTTCCAATAATTGGCCTAACCATATACAAAAAAATAAAAATATAAAAATTAGGAATTTAAGAGTTAAAAGTTTTAATCACACTAATTAGTCATCTTAAACAGAAACAGGATAAAATACCTTATAGTACAAAACAATATGTTCTGTAGGTATGTATACTGGTGCCACCGTTGTTTAAATAGGGTCCAGATCCTAAAAGGCCTAAATATTTAGTATTATTATCAATAATTTTGATAGTATTATACCCTCTGTTCCAAGTCAAAAACAGAAACCGGCTTATCTAATATGAAGGAACTGAATATAGCCAACCGATGTCGGATTTGTGTGTTTCTACGATTGGGGCTGATGTGCCACTTATTCAATCCGTAGGTCATCGATGTAAACAAATTATTTTTATACAGCCAAGGGTCCTGACTTCATGTATGTCACCTATAACAGGGTGGCACAAAGTTACGTCATCCGTATGGTAATTTATTAACAAAAAGTAGAGCATGTCAAGACATTATAATCACTATTTTATAAGGCCCCCATAAACCCAATCTCAGGTATGTTTCTATAATTAGCTCACATCGTCTCCGCAGAGACCACGCAGTGTGTCTCGAAGCATCACAAACTCAATGTAAATCGTAATTCCACTTAGATAACATTTAACCTGAATTAAAACATTAAGATCCTTCATAACTTTATTATATCATCAAAGCGGGTACACTAGTCGACATACGAATTTTAATCGTCACACGCAATCAACACTGGGGCCAGCAGCCCGTAAAACAACCCTTGCTACACTGTGACGATTTTAACTGTTATTCTTCCTAACACCATTATCTTAATGGCATAACCACATACGGCAACGAGCATCAAATATGGAGGTAGTATGAAGTCAGCATTGAGTCAAACAACGTAACACTCTCTTCCATGCTACTACGTATATCCGAAATACCAAAAAAAACAAAAAACACAAGACTGGCCCAAAACAGTTAATGCACTGACCCATATGCAGCCGCAACTAATGCCGCTAGCGGTATAAACAAAGCCATACACTTTGTCCTAAAGTAGCCCACCGTCAAATCAACTGAAGCCCAATCCAGATAGGCATCCAAATGCGGAGCAAACCCTGCCTTAGACACGTTCTGCGGCCTCCTGCGACAGTATACAGCTTCCGGGTCGGGATTCGATGGGATATTCCTACCGGGGCTGTTAAGTACACCTCCTCTAGCTACGCTCATGGCTTTGTGGGGATCACGTGATGACAACGCACGTTTCTAATTCGAAGGTCAATGTTAAATAACTTTATTACGACGGTTAAAACATACAAAAATCTACTATGTTTGCAATCGGAAAACTATTACCGCCGAAGCTAAGCGCAACCGCTTTATTTGTAAAAATTACGTGTAAGGTGCCAATAAATGTCGTTGCTATAATTTACACGAGTGCATGTCAAAATGACAATAAATACCAAAAAAACAAAAAAACGAGATGCTGATTGCCCAAGACATCAATCGTTAGTTATGAGTTTAATATTCATTATGAGAACCAGCATCAATATTATCCATCTATAGTAATTTTGATCAATAAGAAAACCTGTTAGTAAATACACTGAATTTATTGCCAATCAGAAAAACATAAACTCATCTTACTAATCTTGTCTCAAAGGCCTTTGAGACAAGATTAGTAAGATGAGTCAGAGACTACATGATATTTGTAGTTATCTCTGATTTATGTTTTTTCTGATTGGCAGTAAATTCAAGTGTATTTGCTAACAGGTTTTCTTATTGATCAAAATTACTATAGATGGTAGTTTTGCAAAAATATGAAGGTTATTCTGATTGTCACGTATGTTTTGCCGTTATGACAACTCCATAGTTATAACCTTATGACCAATGTATCACTTTTGATATTCTTAGAACGCGCGGATGACTTAGGATACGTACCAGTCACCTTAAGGATAATATTGATGCTGGTTCTCATAATGAATATTAAACTCATAACTAACGATTGATGTCTTGGGCAATCAGCATCTCGTTTTTTTGTTTTTTTGTTTTTTTGGTATTTATTGTCATTTTGACATGCACTCGTGTAAATTATAGCAACGACATTTATTGGCACCTTACACGTAATTTTTACAAATAAAACGGTTGCGCTTAGCTTCGGCGGTAATAGTTTTTCCGATTGCAAACATAGTAGATTTTTGTATGTTTTAACCGTCGCAATAAAGTTATTTAACATTGACCTTCGAATTAGGAAACGTACGTTGTCATCACGTGATCCCCACAAAGCCATGACGTAGCTAGAGGAGGTGTACTTAACAGCCCCGGTAGGAATATCCCATCGAATCCCGACCCGGAAGCTGTATACTGGTCGCAGGGAGGCCGCAGAACGTGTCTAAGGTAGGGTTTGCTCCGCATTTGGATGCCTATCTGGATTGGGCTTCAGTTGATTTGACGGTGGGCTACTTTAAGGACAAAGTGTATGGCTTTGTTTATACCGCTAGCGGCATTGGTTGCGGCTGCATATGGGTCAGTGCATTAACTGTTTTGGGCCAGTCTTGTGTTTTTTTGGTTTTTTTGGTATTTCGGGTATACGTAGTAGCATGGAAGAGGGTGTTACGTTGTTTGACTCAATGCTGACTTCATACTACCTCCATATTTGATGCTCGTTGCCGTATGTGGTTATGCCATTAAGATAATGGTGTTAGGAAGAATAACAGTTAAAATCGTCACAGTGTAGCAAGGGTTGTTTTACGGGCTGCTGGCCCCCAGTGTTGATTACGTGTGACGATTAAAATTCGTATGTCGACTAGTGTACCCGCTTTTTGATGATATAATAAAGTTATGAAGGATCTTTAATGTTTTAATTCAGGTTAAATGTTATCTAAGTGGAATTACGATTTACATTGAGTTTGTGATGCTTCGAGACACACTGCGTGGTCTCTGCGGAGACGATGTGGGCTAATTATAGAAACATACCTGAGATTGGGTTTTTATGGGGGCCTTATAAAATAGTGATTATAATGTCTTGACATGCTCTACTTTTTTGTTAATAAATTACCATACGGATGACGTAACTTTGTGCCACCCTGTTATAGGTGACATACATGAAGTCAGGACCCTTGGCTGTATAAAAATAATTTGTTTACATCGGTGATACTACGGATTGAATAAGTGGCACATCAGCCCCAATCGTAGAAACACACAAATCCGACATCGGTTGGCTATATTCAGTTCCTTCATATTAGGTAAGCCGGTTTCTGTTTTTGACTTGGAACAGAGGGTATAATACTATCAAAATTATTGATAATAATACTAAATATTTAGGCCTTTTTAGGATCTGGACCCTATTTAAACAACGGTGGCACCAGTATACATACCTACAGAACATATTGTTTTGTACTATAAGGTATTTTATCCTGTTTCTGTTTAAGATGACTAATTAGTGTGATTAAAACTTTTAACTCTTAAATTCCTAATTTTTTATATTTTTTTATTTTTTTGTATATGGTTAGGCCAATTATTGGAAGAGGAGCATAGTATTAAATCTCCCGCCTTCACGATCATCTACTCGTATTGAGGGTAACTACCAGATGTGTTAGTTATATAATATACTAACACTGTCTACAGAATTGTTAGGTAGGTTATAAATTCTTGTTTTTGTTAATTCCAAGTCTCTTATTCTGGATTTTACTGCGGTGGTTTTTAATAGGAAACAAAAAGTGGCATATTGCAATTGTTTTTTTAAATGTCTTTTCTAATTATAAAATCCTTGTTTTAAATGTTTTAAACTATTAATGTGTATTGTTATAATAGAATTTTGAAGCAAATGTGGTATACTAAATATATGTTTTTGATTATGCAGAAAACTGTCCTGAAGAAGGTGTCTATTCCACGTATTCACCGAAACGCATGCGTCGACAACTGTTTTCCTTTAGATTGTGTTTTTTGTGCTTTTAATATTATATATCTAACACGATTTTTTATATAATGAAATGTTTTTACTACATTGTTTTCTACAAATGTATTGAATAAATATTACATGTAAACTTGCTGGTTTTTAAGATATTTTTGTGTGAACTTTGCAATATGGTACTGTAGTGATGTTTTAATTTTGATAATTCTATAACCACGGTATTAGTTAAGATTGGTAATCTTGGTGTATTGAATGTATTTCAGCTATTTTTAGGGATTTCTTGATTTTGTACATTTTTCCCCTGTCCCTGACTGGATCCTAGGGGACCTCCCTTTTTGTTTACTTCCTATTATGTTTAGTACATTATGGCACAAATATACGAGGGACAATGCCAATTTGCAGTGGCCTTTGACATGCTCTTTTGATGAACAGAAGATTGGATTTCTCCAGGAACAGTTGTTTAAGAGACGCAGTAGGCAGTCTATGTTTGACTCCCTTCGAACTTGGCATAAGGAGGCCAAACGAAGGCGGTTAAAGATGGAGAGAGATGCACGGAAAGGAAAGATGCAAACCCTTACACAGAAGGCTGTAGCGTATGACAAACCGTAACAGGAGACATTAATAGAATGTGAAGATAGGAGATTTCGATTGCATAATAATAAGTCTTACATGGCCGAAGAGGATACTTTCGTGGAAGCTCTGTTAGATACTTGACCCCTGACCCCTTATGCCCCGCAAAGGATACATCCAGTGGTTCCTCCTCAGCTACAGCCACCTGCCCAAAGTGTCCCCGTCTCTATGGCTGTTATACCCACCGCTCCGGTTACTGTGCCCCCTACTCTTTCTTCTCCCTCACCATCTTCGATGATAGTGACGTCTGTTACATCTACAGCCCCGGTTTCCGTGCCCTCTATTCCTTCTTCTCCGGTACAATCTTTGACCACAGTCCTACCTACTACTCCTGTTTTGGTTATTTATCCTCCATTGTCTTTGGGTACTGACACACCTGTACGTGGTTTTGAAGATAGGAATTTGACGAGATTCAGGGAACGAACAGGTCCGTTGGTGCGATCTGAAGTGGGGGAGGATGAGAAGAGGGTAATAGCGAGTCAGGCAATGCGAAGGGCTCTTAATGCAATCTATAGTCTTGAGGCTATTTGGCAGGTTGTAAGTGATTTCGAACCTTTTATACAGCAGCATGCCCTTAAGTACATGTCTGCCGCGTTAATTGATCTTTGGCACATGCATATTGAAACGGAGGCTCCCCAAATATTATTTGATATCAGAGACCGCGTTTATGTTACTGATCTGGCGCCAGAACAGTGTTTGGTAATATTTCCACTATACTCTCTTATAGAGGCAGATTATATGAAAAGAGTCCTACTCAAATAACTCGGTTCCCTATGCGTGAAGTCCATCCAATTCACGGAATGGTCACTAGGCCGGCCGTGGCTGCCAGCTTCCAGGAGCAATGGGTTTATACTCCATGGAAAAGGAGTGAGGTTTTAGCCCTTAAGACTACTTTGCCCGATCCTAGAAAAAAACCCTACTGCCTATTATAAAGAATTGACAGAGGCTGCTTCTTCTACTGTAATGACTCTTGCTGACATTGAGATGTTTTTTGGTCTCCTTGTTCCGGTTGATATTTGGCAGCAGGTACATACTCAAGATCATGTCACTGAGTTGGGCGGAACATGGGATGTGATTAGGGGATGGGATCAAGCCAGGAGATAAACCACGTGTTGAGTTACTTGTCTTGCCTGGTCGTATTATTACATATATGCATACACTTATTCCGCCTAAGAAGGTAAGTTGGAATAGATTGACTGCCTGTCGACAGAAGAAGGATGAGAGTGTATCTGGTTTCTTTACTAGGTTTGAAGATACGTATCTGAAAGAGACACGTTAGTGACAGATTCCTTACCTTAGAATATCCCCAGGCGTCAGGCTGGATCCGGAAAGGTTTGCGTAGCAGTACCCTTGCGCGTCAGCTGGGGCCTTACACCTCCAATTGCCTACTGTGGCTGTCAGGACTAACCTCCTGATGGAAGTGCTTCAGCCGGCGGCTACCTCCTCGGAGCCACTGCTGCCATTTAATGACGCGCTTTCCGACGTTCTTTTGGGCACCTGGTCCAAGCCCGCCACAGGGGCTCCTGTAAATAGGAACGTGGCCCGACGCCATCGCCCCGGGCGACCCCCTGTTCCTCTCCCAACACCCCACTCCTGAGAGCTTGGTTGACCAAGCCTCTGCTTCCCAAACCGCCTTCCCTACCGCTCCTCCGATAGGGAATCCAAACGCCTGGATCAATTTGGGAAGGTCTTTTCTTCCTCCAGTGCTGGCTTGCGGTCCGTCAACACCGCTTGCCTTTTGGGCCGATATTCCCACTCTCTGTGGGACTCGGTGGCGCAAGTTCTGCCCCAGTGTCCTGAGGAGGTCCAGACACTGCTTTCCCGCGCCATTGCGGACGGAAGAGATGCGGCTAAATACACCATTAGATGTGGCCTTGATACCGCCGACTCGCTAGGCAGATCGCTTGCGACGACAGTGGCGCTGCGCCATCACGCCTGGCTGAGGACCACTGGTTTCTCAGGTGATGTCCAAAACACCCTTATGGACATGCCCTTTGATGGGGTCGGTCTTTTTGGAAACAAAGCAGACCATGCGCTGGAGCACTTTAAGGACTCGCGGGCTACGGCCAAGTCCCTGGGCCTTTCTGCTGTACGCCCTCCGCTACTGTCTGCTTTTCGCCCCTTCGTGGCCACGGAAGGGGCGCCCAGTCACGTCCGCTGCCCAGCCACCGGCCCGCGCAGCAAGCGCCTTCGTGTGGCCGAGGACGTGGCTCCCGCCGTGGCGGGTCAGGCAACCAGCGTGCGGGTCAGGCCACCAACCCTGCCCCGTCCGCGGCCTCCAAGCCCTCCTAGTCCTTCCTTTCAGGTGCACAGCACGCCAGTAGGAGGCAGGGTCTGCCATCACCTTCACCACTGGCGTGCCATCACCTCGGACAAGTGGGTCTTGGACATAGTCCGAAGGGGCTACTCCCTCCCCTTCGAGACCACCCCCCCAGCCATGCCACCTCAATTCCACCGCATGTCAGGGGATCACTTGGTGCTTCTTCAGAAGGAAGTTGCGGCCCTCTTGGCCAAGAGGTCCATCGAGCGCGTTCCGACCCCAGAAGTAGGACGTGGTTGCTACTCCCACTACTTTCTGGTGCCCAAAAAGGACAAGGAGGACATGCGTCCTATCTTGGACCTACGGAACGTCAATCGCTTCCTCCGGAAGGAGTAGTTCAAGATGCTCACCTTAGCTCAGGTCTTGACTGCCCTCGACCCTGGAGACTGGATGGTAGCGTTGGACTTGCAGGACGCATATTTCCACATCCCCGTCTTGCCGGCCCACCGGCGTTACCTGCGGTTCATGGTGGGCCTCGAGCATTTTCAATTCACCGTGCTCCCCTTTGGCCTCACAAGTGCCCCTCGGGTGTTCACGAAAGTGATGGCGGTGGTCGCAGCTCATCTGCGCCGGGCAGGGGTTCCAGTCTTCCCCTACCTCGACGACTGGCTGCTGAAGGCGGGCTCGTCCCAGGCAGTCGTCTCCAGACTACGGCCGAACTCCTGCACTCGCTGGGGTTCTCCATCAATGTGCCGAAGTCGCACCTGATTCCTTCTCCACAGCTCCTTTTCATCGGAGCAGTTCTGGACACGACGCAGTTTCGGGCCTAAACTCCCGAACGGCGAGTCCGGGATATTCAGGCTATGATTCCGATCTTTCAGCCTCTATCCTGGGTTTCTGTACGGATGACCCTGAGGCTGCTGGGCCTCATGGCCTCCTGCATCCTGCTGGTCGATCATGCCAGATGGCATATGCGGGCTCTGCAGTGGGACCTAAAGTTCCAGTGGGCGCAGCACCAGGGCAACCTGTCCGATCACGTCCAGATCTCGGAGGGGGCTGCAAAACAGTTGCAGTGGTGGCTCTCGAACCGGCAATGGGTCAGGGGCAGATCCCTCTCCCTTCCCCAGCCAGAGCACACAGTCGCGACGGACGCGTCCCTTCTGGGATGGGGTGGTCACATGGGAGAGGCAGAGATCAGAGGCCTCTGGTCTCCGGCGGAGTCCCGGCTCCATATCAACCTTCTGGAGCTACGGGCGATCCGACTTGCACTCAAGGCATTCCTTCCCTCTGTCAAGGGGAAGGTAGTGCAGGTGTTCACAGACAACACCACCGCCATGTGGTACTGCAACAAACAGGGCGGGGTGGGGTCGTGGACCCTATGTCAGGAGGCTCTGCGCCTCTGGCTGGAACATCAGGGCATTTTCCTGATGGTTCAACACCTGGCAGGTTCCCTGAACGCCAGGGCGGACGAACTCAGCCGCAGGTGCATGATGGATCACGAATGGCATCTTCACTCGGAGGTGGCGCAAGGTCTCTTTCAGCAGTGGGGAGAGCCTTGGTTAGATCTGTTCGCCACCGAAGAGAACGCGCAATGTCAGCAGTTCTGCGCGTTGGAATTTCCAAGGCGGCACTCGCTCGGCGACGCTTTTCGTCGCGAGTGTAGTTGCGGTCTGTTGTACGCCTTTCCGCCTATACCACTTCTACCCAGAGTGTTGAAGAAGATTTGGCGCGACCGGGCCCAAGTCATCCTTGTGGCTCCGGACTGGGCTCGAAGAGTTTGGTATCCCGAGCTACTCAGTATGAGCGTCGATCCCCCGATCCGTCTGCCTCTTCGGGAGGATCTTCTGTCGCAGCAGCAGGGGGACGGTCCTCCACCCGAACCTGTCCAGTCTACACCTGCTTGCGTGGAGATTGAGCGGCGGCAGTTGATTCCTTTCGACTTGCCTCCCGAAGTTTGTGATGTGATTCTGGCAGTCAGGCGTCCCTCCACTAAGGTGGTATACGCCTGCAGGTGGAACAAGTTTGTGGCATGGTGCACAGCAAAGGCTGTGAATCCCCTCTCTGCCCCTCTTTCTGAGGTTCTTCTGTTCCTTCTTTCTCTGGCCCAACAGGGTTCTGCCCTGGGTACCATCAAGGGCTATCTTTGTGCGATCTCTGCCTTCCTCAGGCTTCCTGATCAGCCCTCTCTTTTAAGTCCCCTGTTGTTAACAGATTTCTTGAAGGCATTACACACCTCTTTCCTCCTGTTCCGTTTATAATGCCTCAATGGGACTTAAACTTGGTTCTTACTTTTTAATGTGCGCTCCCTTTGAGCCTCTGCATAACTGTCCTCTTCGTCTTCTTACTCTGAAGACAGCCTTTCTGGTGGCCATCACCTCCGCTCGGCGGGTGAGTGAGCTCCAGGCTCTTTCATGCAAACCCCCCTTTCTGTCTGTCCATCCAGACAAGGTTGTTCTTAGGACGCGTCCGTCCTCCTTGCCAAAGGTGGTTACTGCCTTCCACATTGGGCAGACCATCACTTTGCCCACCTTCTTTCCGCCTCCGCATCCTTCCAGAGAGGAAGAGAGGCTCCACCGTCTGGACCCAAAACGTGCGCTTTCCTTTTACATCAACCGCACACAACAGTTCCGGGTGGATGACCAGCTCTTTGTTGGCTACGTGGGCGCCAAAAAGGTCGGGGCGGTACACAAGAGGACCATCTCCCGCTGGGTAATCTTGTGTATCAAAGCCTGCTATTCTTTGGCTAAGAAGGAGCCCCTGTTGGGCTACGTGCCCATTCTACCAGGGCAACAGCTGCTACCACGGCTTTAGGCCGCGGTGTTCCGCTACAGGATATATGTCAGGCAGCTACGTGGGCCTCGCTGCACACGTTTACCAAGCATTACTGCCTTGACAGCCAAGTCCGGAGGGACGGCTTCTTTGGCCGCTCTGTCCTCCGGGACTTCCTTGTCTGAATCTGTTCGCAGACCCACCACCGGGGTTGGTATTGCTGGGGTATCTATTCTAAGGTAAGGAATCTGTCACTAACGTGTCTCTTTCAGATGCACAAGTTACTAACTTGTGTAACGATATATCTGTAAGAGACAGTAGTTAGTGACAGATTCTCACCGCCCCACCCATCCTCCCCGTTCTGCGAACTGATTTCTAGGGTTAAGGACATCCCTTTCAGGGCCCTAGTATTTTTCAGACACCTATGTCAGCTTCTTGCATGGCTCTGCGTTCCTGGCGCGGAAAGTCGTGTACAGAACTGACGACAGCGCGCAGGGGCGGCGTCTAAGTACTGCCCGCGACGTAATCCCGGCGATCCTGACGCCGACGACGGACGTGGAGCCGCACGACGCCGCCTACCGACGCGCAAGGGTACTGCTACGCAAAACTTTCCGGATCCAGCCTGACGCCTGGGGATATTCTAAGGTAAGGAATCTGTCGCTAACTACTGTCTCTTACAGATATATCGTTACACAAATTAGTAACTTGTGCTTTTGGATTACAGTGGGCAGGATATACACATGGAAGGGGAAGTCTGTTTGTTTGTTGATAGGTTTATCACTAACCTCCTTCACGAAATAATGTCCCATTTGCAGGCGTCTGAAAGCACTTGGTCTACGTCTTCTCCCTCCGTTATTCTAAATATGGCCCAATATTATGAGCACCGAGATAAGGAGGAAAAAGATAAAAATGACAAAAAGCATAAGGATTTAAAGACGAAGGTGTTGTTGCAGCAGGCATATCGGGGTAACACCAGAGGACGGGGAGGTCCATTACGACAACTCCCACATACTAGGCAGCCTTCAACAACACCTTTGGGACAGAATCAGTGCGCATATTGTAAGGAGGAAGAACATTGGCGTAGCCAGTGTCCTGTACTTTTGCAGAAGGTTTTGTCCCCTAGAGGACGAGGTTCTGGTGGTAGGGGCCGTGGGACCGATAGATCCCAGAATACTGTGGCTCCTGTGGGCCATTCTGATAATAATTATTTTGACGACCCGAGGGACGGACAGTACTACAATGATGACTATGATTTTGATGATGTGACAGGTATGTCCTATAGCTAGGACAGCCAGAGACAGGGTGAGGGACCAGTTCAGATACCTGTAGATCAGCGTGGTCCTTATGTCAAAGCGGATTTGCAAGGTTCGACTAAGGAATTTTTGGTGGACACAGGTGCGACAAAAAGTTCTGTTTCCCGACGTCTGGCCATAATAATGTTTCGGTGGGTTTCTCAGGAGTACCGGTAGTAAGCCCCATTTCGCGACCCCTTGCACTTACTGTTGGTCCTTTTACTGTGGAGTCCCCATTTCTATTAACCTCAAATTGTGGTGAGAATCTTATGGGTTTAGATTTCTTTAAAAAAATTACATTCTACTATCTATTGTTCTCCTGGTGGTGTTTATATTACCATGGGTCCGGATGTGAGTACTAGACCGTGTCTGTCCCAAGATGCGCCCCTTCCAGCTGAGTTTGATCGGGTACCACCCACGTTATGGGCCAATGGTGATACTGATGTGGGTCTATTGCTTATACCACCAGTTTCTATACAGGTTAAAGATAATGCCATCTTGCCTCGCATTCCTCAGTATAAAATACTGCAGGCAGAACGGGCCCTTTTCCAGATTATTCAGGATTTAATACGTAAGGGTGTGGTTGAGGAAATGTCTGGCAACATTTGTAATAGTCCTATTTTTCCGGTCCTTAAAAGGGAACACTCGGGTTCTTCTGATGCTGCTGGTGACGTTTATCGTTTTGTGAATGAAATGCGAGAGGTCAATAAAATAGTTGTTCCGCTATTTCGGTGGTTCCTGATATCACCACACCTTTAACAATGATTCCATCTACCGCTCAGTTTTTCTCTGTTACTGACTTGAAAAATGCTTTTTTTAGTATTCCTATACATCCAGATAGTAGGTATTTGTTTGGATTTACACTGGCCGGCAGGAGTTTTCGATTCTGTTGCGCTCCTCAAGGCTATACTGAGAGTCCTAGTATCTATAGTCCGGCATTAAAAAGTCAGTTGGATTCACTCTCGTTTTCCCCAGGTATTGTATTGGTGCAGTATGTTGATGATCTGTTGTTTGCTTCCGATGCGGAACAAGGTTGTAAGGATAGTACAGTGAAGCTGCTGTTGCATTTGGCACATCATGACCATAAGGTCTCTCTTTTGAAGTTTCAGTATTGTCGACAGGAGGTTACCTATTTAGGTCACCTACTATCGAAGGAGGGTAGGAGGTTGACCCCTGAGCGCATTAGTACTATTGTTAAAATGCCCATTCCACAAACTCAAAAAGATGTACGTGCCTTTATAGGCATTACTTCCTACTGTCATCAGTGGATCCCAAACTATTCCTTACTAATCAAACCTTTGCTTGCATCAACAACGAAAGCAGTGCATAAACCTTTACCTTGGTCGCCAGAATGTCGGCAATCTTTTGAGCAATTGAAAACTGCGCTTTGTTCAGCTCCAGTGCTTGGCACACCTAACTATAGGAAACTGTTTGTGCTCTATGTCCACGAGATGGATGGCTGTGCACTTTCTGTCTTGACCCAGAAATTTGGGGATAGACAGAGACCTTGTGCTTATTTTTCGACTGTGCTTGACCCTGCCGCTAGGGCCCTTCCGAGTTGTCTGAGAGCGGTCGCGGCAGTGGCTACTTCAATCAGGCAATCGGCTGGACTTGTACTCGATACAGACCTCACAGTTATGGTACCCCATGCTGTGGATACACTTTTGACAAAGACACAGCACCTCACTAGTGCACATCTTGCTGGTTATGAATTAAGATGCTGTTCCGTGAGCCGAGACGCTTTGGAGAGAGACTGCAGGAATACTATACAGGCCCTTATCAAGGAGGCCCACACAACGTATGCAATTACAAGTTCGAGAACATTTGACACAATTCCAGACAGGGTTCTGACCAGATTGGGCCTGTAGAACCTTTTAATATAAGCACTAAAACTCGCCATATTCACCATCTGCTACGCTTGCCCTGACGAAGTTCATCCTTTGAACGAAACGCATTGGTTGATGCTTTGCGCAAATCCCATGGATTGTTTATAATAAAGATTTATATATTTTTGCAACGAAGACACTGATCGAGCTTCTTTATTGACGTTATATTAACTTGGGAGTGCACCGCTCCATTGTTCTCATAGTTCTGTATTTCTGCTTGGCAGTTGGCATCCTACAACGGCGGGTGCAGGAGCAGAGTGTGCACACCGACTTTCATCATATTAGTAATCTACTACCTGGGGATCACATCGAGGAAGTGCGGCAATTGGAGTCCGCCGTTGGTTCTCTATTTTCATAACACACATTCTGGACATCATTGAGAATGTCAAGGGCATGGAAAGTGGGAATTGGAGTTGGTCCCTCTTTGGTAGTTGGGGTTGGATTTTTAAGGAATTGATTTACCTTATAGTGGTGTTGGTGTTTTGCTGCATCTTTATTCAATGTCTTCCTTTTTGTTGTTCCTATTGTGCTTCTGTTTTTACGCCCAAACAGAAGATATCAACTCATGTTACAAATGCCGCTATGATGTTGCAGAATGATATTGATGATTTAATGCATATTGATGAAGGCATATTTGAGGATTCCTCCCTCTTTGCTGTACCCCTTTTAACAATGATTGTAAGGAATGCCCATAATTCGGTCCCATTTCCATTTTGCTTTTAATGTCTCATTGATTTCTGACATGTTGATATTACTATAGTGCTATTGTTTATGTGATTTTCATTTCTTTTCACTTATTAAAAAATGTTTTTAGCTCATGCTAAAAGGAGGGTCTGTTAGATTAGGCCTGCTAATGCTTTCGCAATGTCGTATCTTAGTATTTACTACACCATTTTCTTTGTAGGCGCCATTTTAGGCTGCCCGAAACTGATCTCTTCCATTTCTGAGAAATGCCCTTTGCCTAGTTCCGAAATGTTAGGTTTTGCCTTGGTAATGAGTAAACTGTTCGTCAGCGCATAGCTTTCTCACTAGATAGAGGCCCTCTCCCACTTGTCTGGTGGCGGTCCCAGGGTGAAATGACCTTGGATTGTGTTAGGCTGTGTAAGATACGAGAACTGAAACCTTTTTTTTGTATTTCACTGTCCAGCTGCATCTGCCTGGAAAATTCCACTATGGGTGTGTCTTTGCCCAACTATGAAATGTACATAATGTATCTCTATGCTTGCTGTTCCTTAGTTCCCTCTGTAGCACTCTCATGGACTGTACAGATGGGGCTCCACTCTGAGTGTATATGAATAAACAGTTATTGGTTCATATTCTCCACTGTTTGACCGACTCTTCATTTGGTACGGAAGGCTGAGGTGGTCATTAGTGCCCCGGGTGACCCCAAGTGGGTCACTTCCTTCAACCCGATGCCAAACCAACACCCTGCACCCAGCCACCCCTGCGCTGCTGCGGGTGTACTTTGGATGCTAACTCGGATACCCCTTTGCCCTAAGCCTAACACCAGGAGCTTTGCTCCCACAACCTTGTGGCCTGCTTTTGAGCAGCCACCAACTGGAGGCCCCCTATCCCTCATTGGATAACATTAGGCCTCAGCACTCTGCACCCGGCCACCCTAGTGCCGCTGAGGGTCCTTTGAGAGTGCATCCTCGACCCTGGGGGAACCCTGGTTCTAACAGCCAGAATACTAACTCACACAAATAACTACTTACCTGTAAACCGATAACTCTATTTCCTTCCATAGGATTGCATTGACTGCTTTTCTTGAAAATTGTTTTAAGTGTGGAGTTGGTTTGTATGAAACACTGAAAAACTGCAAATGTACAAAAACTGACTTACTTACCCTTTCTCTAGGAAATGTCCCAGTGTGATATCTAGGCATTTCACACGGAGTAGAAAAAGTAACTTAAAAAGTAATCTAAAAAGTAACGTACAAAGTCATCTGTAAAGTAACTGAAAAGTAATTTCAAAACATTGACTTACCTGTAATTCAATCAACTGCATTTGAACCTGCATTCAATTGTAAAACATTGCATAAGATTTTGCAACACATTTATTTCACTTACCTGCACCAGGCTTGGCTTGGTTCTAGAATTAAAATAACTTAATATTTTGGATACAAACAAATTGGTCTGAGTTCAGTCTTTGAGTGTGTGACATCATTTGATGCCTGGGTGTTTACAACATATGCTTAACACTACCCTCTGATAAAGCCTTACTGCTCACCCACACTACCACAAATAGAGAGTAAGGTGCTATCTACTTTTACCTCTGCCTACCTTTGGGGTTCCACTGGACTCTGTGCACACTATAACTCATTTTGGTATAGTATATACAGAGCCAGCTTCCTACAGTAGGTGATATCACCAAATGGTTCACAGCCTTTGAGAGTGCTTGTGGAATGAGAAAAGTGAAGAAGTCACACTGGGAAGCATTGCTTTGGGAACTGTTCATTGGTAACTGGAAGGACAGACTCCTGACCCTTACTGGGGCAGATTCTGAGTCCTATGACCTCATGAAGGGCACCCTGGTTGAGGGCTTTGGACTCACAACTGAGTAGTAAAGAATTAGATTCAGGGGGGCTCACAAAACCTCAAGTCCGTCCTGGGTTGACTTCATAGACTACTCAGTAAAAACACTAGATGGTTGGTTAACTGGAAGTGATGTGCATGACTATGTTGGGCTTTATAATCTGTTTGTGAAAGAACACGTTAAGTAATTGCACTAATGAAAAGTTGCATCAGTATCTGGTAGACCTAGGTCTAACTTCTCCCTAAGAACTGGGAAAGTAGGCAGGCCACTGGGTCAAGACTAGAGTGACCAAGGCAACCACTATGGGTGACCAAAAGAAAGGGGTTACAAAACCTCCCCAAGGGAAAGGGGGTGAGCCCCTCCCCTCTAGAGATAAAAACCAAGAGCCTTCTAAAGGCCCCCAAAAACCTGCACAGGAGGGTGGGCTCCAGAGGTCTTCCCAGCCCAATGATGGGTACGAGGGTAAAAATGTTGATCCCTTAAAGGTCTTGTGTCACAACTGTAAGAAGGTGGGACATCACACTGTAGACACTGCCTGTCCTAACAAAAATCCCCTTAGTACTTCTCGGGCTAGCACTGGTTTTGCAATTCTCCAGATGGCGATCAAAAGTGTGCCTAGAGCAAATCAGGGTTCACACTGAACCGGTCTAGTCTCTGAGGGTTGGGTAGATTTTGCCACTTTAGCTGTCTGCCCCACTATCTTTAAAAAGAACCAGCATTTCCCCTTGATCAATGGGACTAGAGTAGCAGCCCTGAGGGATACAGGTGCCAGTGTCACCATGGTGAGATATACACTGGTTTCCCCTGGACAATACCTGGCTGGAAAAACCTATCCAGTCACCAACGCTGATAGTGTCCCAACAGACCATTCCATGGCGACATTAGATTGGGGATGGGTTAATGGCCTGAAACAGGTAGTGGTCTCTCCAAAACGTCCAGTTGACCTGTCTGCTTGGAAATGATCTGGAGACCTCAGCATGGGCTGAGGTAGAGTTAAAAACTCATGCAGCTATGCTGGAAATCCCTGAGATAGTGTGTGTGAAAACAAGAGCACAAGGCCTAGCACAGGGTGAAAAAGAAGTGTTGGAGCCTGGAATAATGGCCTAACCTTCCAATAGGGAAGGTAAGAAGACTGGGGTATCAGCTTCTGAATAGCCAAAAGCTCAGGACACCTCTGCTCAGGGAGAGGACTTGTCAGCCGAAGAGGGAACTGAGGCTATGGAACTTGAACCTTACCAGGTTGAGCTTCTGGGCCCAGTGGGACCCAGTAGGGAACATCTGTACTTTGGACAGCAGATCTGTCCCACTCTTGAAAGCAGGCGACAGCAAGCTGCTGCACAGGAGAAGGGAGATGCCAGTGGCTCCCACAGGACTTATTGGGAGGAGGGACTCCTGTATACTTAGGCCAGAGACCCCAAACCTGGTACCACTAGGAGAGTGGTAGTGCCTCAGTTGTATAGAGAGTTCCTACTCACATTGGCCCATGGCATCCCCTAGCAGGGCATCTTGGCCAGACTAAAACTTGGGAATGGCTTGTCAGCCATTTCTACTGGCCCCAGATGTCCCAGGAAGGAAAGGATTTTTTCAGCTCCTGTGTCGCCTGCCAAGCCAGTGGCAAAACAGGTGGATACCCAAAGGCCTCCTTAATTCCACTACCAGTGGTCGTGGTTCCCTTTGAAAGGGTTGGTGTGGACACAGTGGGTCCACTTGAGCCACCCACAGCATCAGGAAACAAATAGATACTGGTACTAGTGGATCATGCTACCAGGTATCCTGAGGCAATTCCCCTTAGGACTACTACAGCCCCTACAGTAGCCAAATCTCTCATTGGTATCTTTACCAGGGTAGGGTTTTTCTAAGGAGGTGGTGTCAAACAGAGGTACAAACTTCATGTCTGCATACCTGACACATGTGGAATGAGTGTGGAGTAAACTACAAGTTCACAACACATCATCCACAAAGCAATGGCCTTGTTGAAAGACTCAACAAGACATTGAAAGGCATGATCATGGGACTCCCTGAAAAACTCAAAAGGAGATGGGAAGTCCTTTTGCAATGCCTGCTTTTTGCCTACAGAGAGGTGCCTCAGAAGGGAGTAGGGTTTTCCCCCTTTGAACTTCTTTTTGGCTATCTTGTTAGGGGACCACTTTGTCTTGTGAGGGAAGGTTGGGCGAAGCCTCTCCAAAAACCTAAGCAGGATATAGAGGAATATGTACTAGGCCTACGTTCCAGAATGGCAGAGTACATGGAGAAAGCACCCAAAAATCTTGAGGTCAGCCAGGACAAAAGGTGTGGGTTTTGGAGCCTGTGGCACCAAGGGCCCTCCAGGACAAGTGGAGTGGACCTTACCCTATCCTAGGAAAGAAAAGTGAGGTCACCTACCTGGTGGACCTGGGCACTAACAGGACACCCAAAAGGGTGATCCATGTGAACCGCCTTAAACCTTTCAGTGACTGGGCTGATGTGACCATGCTGATGGTCACTGATGAGGATCAGGAGACAGAGGGAACCTCTCCCTGACCTCCTCTCTTACAGTCCCAAAGATGGGTCAGTGGATGGAGTGGTCTACTCAGGCACCCTCTGTGCCCAACAGCAGGCATTTCCTGCAGCAGTATGCTAAGCTCTTCTCCTTAACCTTTGGACAGACACACTGGTGTACCCATGATGTGGACACTGGAGGCAGCTTGCCTGTCAAAACCAAGACCTATCAACAGTCTGACCAAGTTAAGGAGAGCATCAAAGCTGAAGTAAGCAAGATGCTGGAGTTAGGGGTAATTGAACCCTCTGAAAGTCCCTAGGCCAGCCGGTGGTCTTAGTCCCCAAACCTCACCCACAGGGTGGAAAGAGAAATGAGGTTCTGTGTGGACTATAGAGATCTCAATGCTGTCACTAAGACAGATGCTCACCCCGCACCCAGGGCTGATGAGCCAATACATAAGTTGGGTGCAGCCAAACTTCTTAGTACCTTTGACTTACCTGCAGGGTACTGGCAGATTGGTATAGCCCCAGGAGCCAAAGAAAAAACATTATCCACACCTGATGGCCATGATCAGTTTCTGTTATGCCCTCTGGTTTAAAGAATGCCCCTGCCACCTTCCAAAGGTTGGTGAATCAAGTCCTTGCTGGGTTGGAGAACTTTAGTGCATCATATCTTGATGATATTGTTGTCTTCCGCTGCTCCTGGTAGGATCGCTTGGTCCACCTGGGGAAGGTTTTACTGGCCCTGCAATCTCTAGGCCTAACTATCAAGGCATCCAAGTGCCAGATAGGACAGGGAACTGTTGTATACTTGTGCCACCCTGTAGGTGGAGGACAAGTGCAACCCTTACAACCCAAGATCCAGACCATTCTGGACTGGGAAGCTCCAACAACGCAGACCCAAGTCAGAGCATTCCTTGGCTTGACTGGATATTACAGGAGGTTTGTGAAGGAGTATTGATCAATTGTAACACCCCTCACATAACTTACCTCCAAGAAGATGCCCAAGAAAGTTAACTGGACAGTTACTTGTCAAAAGCAGTTAATTGTTCAAACTGATCCCTCTGAGCTAGGGATAGGAGCAGTCCTATCCCAGAACAACGATGATGGCCAAGACCAGCCTGTTGCTTTTATAAGGGGTTTGGTCCCTGAAGAAGTTGAGACCATACCTGTTTGGTACTCACTTCCTGATTCAAACTGACCACAGACCTCTCAGATGGCTTATGCAGATAAAAGGTGAGAGCCCAAAACTTTTGAGGTGGTCCATCTCCCTACAGGGAATGGACTTTACAGTGGAACATAGACCTGGGACTGCCCAGCCAATGAAAATGGACTTTGCAGGTTCTTCCACTTATACAATGAAAACTCTCTTGCGAAAGGTTGATCTCATCCTCTTTCAGTTGGGGGAGGGGGGTTGTGGAAAGTGCCCCTTTTTGCACTCCACCCCCTCTTTTTGCCTGATATCTGATGCACTTTGACTGAGTGTGCCCTGAGTTCCTGCCAATCAGGTTCCCAGGGCCTGTGTTCTTTCCCAAAACTGTACCTTTGCTTCCACAATTGGCACACCTGAGTCACTTGTAAAAGGTACCACTGGTACCAAGGGCCTTGTGACCAGAGAAGGCCTCTGAGGACTACAGCATGTATTATGCCACCCACAGAGACCCTACACAACACACACACGGTGCCATTGCAGGCTGCATGTTTTGGTGCAGACAAAACCGAAGAGTCGACATGGCGTGCCATGCCAACAACCTTACCTATGGGCAACCCTCTAGCAGGCCTCACAGCCCTAAGGCAGGGTGCACTATACCACAGTTGAGGGCATAGCTATATGAGCAATATGCCCCTATAATTTCTGTCCCATTCATAGATGGTGTGAGTGCAGTGGAGCCATATTTATTACATGGGCTGGGAGTTTGTCATTACAAACTCCACAGCTCCATGATGGCTTTACTGAAAGCTAAGAAATTTAGTACCAAACTTTTCAGCTCAATTAACCCACACTGATGCCAGTGTTGGATATATTGAAAAATGCACTCAGAGGGCATCTTGGAGATACCCCCTGAAAAACAACTAACTCCCTCATGTCCAGCTGACTGGTCTCTACCAGCCTGCCACATACAGACATAATTCTGACCCCCTGAGGTGGGAGCCCTTGTGCTCTCGGGGGTCTGGAACAAAGCCTGCTTGGGGTAGAGGTGTTATCACCTACCCTAAAGCAGGAACAGCAATCGGGGGTGTGCCTCAAAGGCTTCCTATCCTTTGATATGCCAGCCAGGGCCTCTCCTACTAGTGGAGATGCCCGCCCCTTTACAAAGCCCCACTTTTGTTGGCAAGGTTGGTAGGAAAATTAGTAGTCAGGAGAGGTGTGTCTCCTCTCTGCCCGGACTACCCTAAGGTGCCCTGGACCAAGGTGAGCCCCTCCTTAGGAAATCCTCCATCTTGAATGGAAGGATTTGTCCCAATCAGGTTAGAGGGATGCGACATTCAAAGGCTCTAGTCACCCTAAAGGCAAGTAGCCCATTGGCTACCTTCTGCAGTCCCTGTAACTCCCCTAAATTCAGTATTTATGGGCACCCCCTGATCCTCAGATTCCTGCAACATAAGAAGAAGACGGACGAAGAGGATGCCATGTAGCCCAGCAAGGAGACGTCTGCTGCTTTGGCGCTAGCCCTACCTACCTGTCTCCTGCTGCCCGAGCCTGAGAAGATGATGACTGTACCATGGCCAGCGACTTCCCAGAACCCCAGGAAGACTGCCAATCTCCAATAAAGACCAAGATCTCCCAAGGACAGCGGCCCTGTCCAGAAAACCTCCAACTTCAAGGACTCCGGATCCAGGCGCATCCACGACCCTTGCCCACTCTGCACCCGACGCCCACGGCCTGAGTCTAAGCGGTTTACTTGTCCAGTGACATCTCCCCAGCGATCCTCACTTCGACTCCATCGGTGGCTGACCTCTGCTGACCCCACGAAATTGCCTGCAGCCTTTACATGAAGGATTCCCCTGACCAAGACCGGCTCCAACAAAGAAACCAAACACCAAAAGGTACCACTGCATCCTCAACCCTCCGGCCTTGCGGAGCCCATCCGACGGTGTCTCGACCTCTCCCAACACTCCAACTTACCTGCCCAGCTGGTGGTCACCTTCATCCAGTCTCCTGGTCCGAGTCTGCAGCCTCTTTGTGCGACCGAGATTCTACATTGAAACACATTGGGCACCCGATGCTGATTTTGCACCCGGGCTCCCGGCCGCCCTTGTGCCGCTGGTTGTGTAGCTTTGGTGCTGCCATGCGGCCCCACTGTGCTAATCTTAAACCCCCCCCCCCCCGGGCCTGTGCTATGACACTGCGGTAACTTACCTGCAAACCATGCCTCTTTGCGGTACACCCAGTCTCCATTGACTAACATTGAGCTCAGTGACCTCCGCGCCTGGCCACCCCAGTGCCGCTGGTGGTGCAGTACCTACCTTGAACTGACCCTTGCCCAGTGTTAGTCCAAACCCCTGAAGACTGGGATTGTAAGTAGAGTACTTACTAGCTAATGCCTAACACTGTTTTCCTCCCATAGGACTGCATTGCATGTACAAGCCTATTGCATAAAAAAGTCTATCTATTTCTATTCCAAAGTTATACTGTTCTAAACTGATTCTACAAAAGCATTTCTATCACTGTAAAGCAATTCTTCTGCCTTGCAAAATAATCATTACTGCATTTGAAATGTATCACTGCTCTGAAACTGTTACTTACCTGCAACAGTGCTTCGTGTTTCTAGAAATAAAATAACTAAACTTTTTATACAAAACAGTTGCTCTGTATTCAGTCTTTGAATGTGTGCTATCATTTCTTGCCGGAGTGTGTACACAAAATGCTTAACAGCCCTCTAATAAGCCTAATGGCTTGACCACACTACCACAAATAGAGCTTTTAGTATTATCTACTTTAGCCCTGTAAGGCTCTGGGGATCCACTGAACTCTGTGCACACTATACCTTACTTTGGTATAGTATATACAGAGCCAGTTTCCTACACCTTGCCAGTGTGGGGCATTTTTGGGGCTCATTTTATGGCATCTAAATAGTAAGTCTTGCTTGAGCAGACCCTGGCTTCTACCTCATTCATGCATTTGACCATTCTCTACCACAAATACCAAACCTGGACCTTAAGATATGAATACCCCCCCCCCCCATCCCCACTGAGTGTAGAAGCTGCTATTGGGGACCCTTAATGAGAAGCGTAGGCTCTTAAAAAATAAATGGACCTTGAATGTGTAGTGTACCTCATCTTTGAGTGGTAGGTCTATGACAATCTCTGTGTCAAGTAACTTAAGTGTCAACCAGGAGCATTAGTGATGTGAGGGCATTTCAGGTGGGGACTCCTTAGTGGTGTTCCTATTCATACTCTGGGCAGATGGGAAGAATGATGGTTCCCTTGTCCTGCTGGTGGTGGTGGACCCCCGAAGAATAACTTATTATGGAGCTCTATTTTTGCAGCATGAATCTTTTCTGGATTCACCTGCTGTGCATTATTCTGCCCTCTAGTGGTTTGGACAAGAATTCTCTTCCTCCCCACCACCTTACGCCATTGTGGTCCATTTTGTGTCTTCTTTCATGCCTCTGTGCCATTCGATGCATGCCCAAAGTACCTGTGAGTGTTCACCATCTTCCGATTTTATTTCCGACAGTGGGGTTGCAAGTAGGCATAACGCTCAACAGAGATTATAGAGAGGATGGTGTAAAAGGTCAACAAAACATTCAAAGGATTTGTCGGCGTTGAAATCAACAGCATTTATTGGGGGACACTGAAAGCACCGAAAAACAGGGAAAACTGTAAAAACGAAACAGTTCATTGAAATTTCGGCCACGTGGTTCGGAGAATCTATGTTCGGGGTGGGACAGGGGAGGTGTTGTGATATGGGAATTACCTGCTTTGGATTCTGTCCAAACCACCACCAGGAATTTGGCCTAAAAGACAAGACCAAATGTACAATCTCTGCCTACCAAAGTACGACAAGTCTGAGGGTGCAAGGCATGCAAGAAATTCCGCATTCAAACCCTTAATGTGAGAGAGATGCAGGGGTGGGCATGCTACGCCATGATTCAGTTGCAGACGAGGACTCCCTCAAGGAACTTGGGCTGTTGAGCAATGAGGAGATGCCAAAGGACGAGACAAGGGTTCAGACATCAGAGAGACCTACGGCAACACACCAAAAAAGCATCTAAACACTTTGCAAGTGCCAAGAGATGCACACCAGCAACGGGCCATGGTAGAGCAGGTACGGAGCCAAAATACGAGGATATGAAGTGAGCACAGACAACCTATGCGCCAAATGCGAGTCTGACGACCACCACTGATTGAAATATAGACACCGCTGAGAGCAAGCCTTTCAAACCCAACTCTATTCTGAAAGATGATCAAGAGAAGGACAAAGATTCAAAGGGGACAGATGCCTTGATCCTGAGAAGAAAGAGTTGCGATGCTGATGAATGTGTGCTGTTGGTCGAAAAGCGAAACGGTGACTTGTAGCTGAAATGGCGGCTCTACTACAAAGGAAGGAAGCGTTTGACTCCCTAAAAATGTAGGATTACCACCAAATCACGGGAGAGCACAGCAGTGGGGGAAGAACCTGTGCATCTAGAGCCATCCACTACTCCAGAACCTCAAGAAGAATAACGTTTCCATGAGGAGGAGAGATATGAGCAACTAGTGGAGTCTGAACATGCTTCAGCAGAGGCTTGGCAAGACCTGGAAGCAGACTCCCCAGAGAAGAGCATAGACTCATAGCCATCTAGAAAATCACGCCAGATTCATCTCTAAAAGGAGCAGACACCTACAGGGTAAACTTGGAGGAAAAGTAAACAGTCCTGTTTCCTACTAGAAAACTTAGCCTGTGCACAGAGGAGGAACCCCCTACCCTATAGACCTATGTTGACCAGCATTGTAGGCCCAAGTAAGAGAGGCCTTCAAAGAGCCGGCCTCATCCAAAGCGATCACACCCAGAGTGGAGAAAAAAAACCACAGGCACTCCACGCTACCCGACGTACATAAGTGGCAATGCCCGATAAACTCTATCTTAATTGCCACAGCCTGGAAAAGGGCAAATTCACCAGCATCCACAGCCCCCCCTTCCTTCTATTCCTCCCACCATCAGAGGAGGGGGGCAAAATGATTGAGATGGTGGGGAAAAAAATAGAAAGATTGACTGCAACACTATGGCGCATACCTAATTCTAACACTTTCTTGAATAGATATGGGCACCAACATTCGGAGGAGTTAAAGCAACACCTCCCTGACCAGTATAAGAAAAGGGAAAAAGCCTTCATACAAGCGGGTAAGAAAATAGCACGCTTGTCTGACATTTGCTCTTGATACAGTAGACATGGCCAGCAGGCAGTTGTGCATCAGCACAACACTCAGAAAACATGCATGGCTGAGAGTTTCTGGCTTCAAACAACAAGTCCAAGCCTTCATTATTAAAATGCCATTCCCAGGGGAGGCCCTATTTGGAACAGCTGTGGAATAATCTCTACAGCAGATGTAAAAGGACAGTGAAACGACCTAGGCAATTCAGGGGCTTGTTCAAGAGGGCGATTACATTCTAAAGGGGGTGAGCTGGTGGGGTTCACGCACAAGCAGACAGGACCCAATTCTTTGTGTGGCACACACCTGTCAGGTGGCTACACCCAAGGTCCACCAAATTGGAGAAATTACTTGTGCGCAAGACAGGTTTGTGCAAAACACACACACACACACACACTCTCCCTCTCTCTCTCCCTCTCCCCCCCTCCCTCTCTCTCTCTCTCCCTCTCTCCCTCTCTCCCTCCCCCTCCCTCCCTCCCCCAAAGGGAAATAAAACAAAGAACAGCTGACATGTTTCCCCCGTATGGCTAGCAAGCCAAGGGCTTTTTCAAGGCTGATTAGAACATGATAGCATAATTCGTTCGCCCTTATATTGAGGTCATAAGTTCAACACTACATTAGGTTTGTTTTCCCAGGAGGATGTAAATGCATACATTTAATTTATGGTTACTGGAGTGCCCCAGTGTTATCAGCTACCCGTGCCTAGGGAACAGTGGTGGCAAATTGCAAGCAAATAAGGCGTATGCAATCCATAGAACTAAAAGTTCATGAAGGTCATTTTGATGCAGGGCAAAAGAGATGCGAGATAAGTATTCAGCCATGAAATACAAAATCACCCGTGTTGAAAAGGTCAAGTAAAGGACCCACCAAAGCGCTCTTACAAATAAATGTTCAGTCTGTTGGAAAAACGGGAGCACAAACATTATGATAGTGGGAACAGATCATGAGAGAAGACTCACTGTACGATATAGTCAAACAAGCATTTGCAATGCAATAGGTCTCGAATTTACGCGAGTTTAAACTATTACCATTGTAAATGACAATGCCTATTTTAGTTTTTTAAAACATAAATAAAAGGCATTGTCATTTACAATGCCAATAGCTTAAACTCGCATAAATGCCAGACCTATTGCATTGCAAATGCTTTAAGTTCAAAACTGAGCACGGCGCCCCTTCAAGGACACCGCCCACTGTTTCTTTTTTTTTCTTCTTTTAACTTTAATACTGAGCGCGGTGTCCTTAAAGCGGGCGCCGCGCTCAATTTTAAAGTTAAAAAGAAACCGAGCGCAGTGTCACTAAAGTGGGCGCTGCGCTCAGGATACAAATACAACAAAATAGCATCCACCATTGTCCCATAAGTGCCCATAAACAAAATAGCGCTGACCCCCTAGATAAAGCCGACCGTGTAAGGAGCCAACTAAAAGGTCCAGTCGTCATGGGCGGTAACAAATGGCGACAACAAGGAGGGACTAACAAGCCTCATAATGAATCGGAAGCCAGCATTTACCAAAGGCAATGACACCAGCCAATGGAAAGTATGGGTGGAGAGAAGGCGAGGCTTACACAGCATACTAGACTACTGCATGCCTCGCAGAGCGAGCAGTGCATGTGCGCTGCCGCTAGGCTCGGCCTAAAGGGAACCCAGGCACGGGGTGGCAAACACACACACACACCAGCTCCGCTGGAGACTGTTTCACACACCCACCAGCTCCACTGGAGGCTGTTTCATGAACCCGCCAGCTCTGATGGAGACTGTTTCATGCGCCCATGAGCACAGCTGCAGGCTGTTTCACGGACCCACCAGCTCCGCTGGAGCCTGTTTCACGGACCCACCAGCTCCGCTGGAGGCTGTTTCACGGACCCACCAGCTCCGCTGGAGGCTGTTTCACGGACCCACCAGCTCCGCTGGAGGCTGTTTCCACGGACCCACCAGCTCCGCTGGAGCCTGTTTCACGGACCCACCAGCTCCGCTGGAGCCTGTTTCACGGACCCACCAGCTCTACTGGAGGCTGTTTCACGGACCCACCAGCTCTGCTGGAGACAGTTTCATAGATCCACTGCATCTGCTGGTCACTGCTTCATGCATCTAATACCACTTCAGGAGGTGTTTTCATGTCCCTGCAACCCCTCCAACTCCATATGAGACTGTTTCTAGCACACAGAGTAACAAAATGTTACTTCCAGGTTTTGCATGTTTCACAAGGATTGGTGGTAGTAGCGTTTTGGGAGGGTGATTTTTTCATGCAAAAGCTAAAATTAAAACCAGAACACCCACTTCTGGTCGGTGCAGAGACTACTTGCTCCACGTAGCTAAAAGGTTTAATTCACTGCCATCCATTCTGAATTCATTCATCCACACACCCCTCACCCATCCAACTATTCATTCATTGAGCCACGCTTTCGAATGATGCCTATCTCTGTCCATCCACTCAATTACTGGATACGGTTCTATAATTAAAAAAATGTGTTGTAAATGATTACGCCAACCTTTACTCCGTACTTTCCCTACTAGATTTAATGCCAATGATCTTTTATTTACCTGCTAAAAGTGGTAGAGGGGAGAAAACAATTCAAGATTATACTGTCAATTTAAGCATTCTTTAAAGACCACAGACTCCGAATTTAAGTTTTGTGGATTTATTATAAAGCCAAAAATAATTGAATATAAACACACCTCAATATTAGAGTATAGAGGTACAGGAAAATCAATACAGAGCCGATTTTACGAATGTCATTCGGCGCAGAAGGCATAATATGAGGAACTCCAAAATCAAAATACAGCAAAGAATAGAAGCGGAGTCCAATTCTCTTTTCATTTAAAAAGGAGCAAAATCTTTCCCTACTCTACTCTCAATGAGAATCCTACCTATCTCCCTTGTATCATATCCCAAAGGTGTCAGCACGTGTTGACTTCCTAAGAAGTACTCACGTCAAAAATGGGTCTGATAGCTTAAAGAAAGCTATGGAGCTCGCTCTAAGATGCTCCTCCTCCTCCGAAAGCTGGTAGAAGTCTCTCAAATCTGTCCCTGCGCATCATACAAAAAGACAATAATCATCCCACAATAAGTCATGTGTTAAACTTTTCCACTTGCAACATTTTTCAGTAAGTTTCCACAGAAGCTTTTAATTAGTTGACTTTTCTTCCAGTGGCCTTGGTTCCCAGATAGGCTAAGCACGAAGGTGTCCTCCCTTCTCGCCTTTCAGTCTTCTTCAAAGACATTCCGGGTATCTCCTTAAATCTAAGAATAACGAGGTCGAATTCCTGCACCTGCAGTAGGATGAGAACACACTGTCTTCGAGCACACCAGAATTTATTTAATTAATTCCTGAGCCACCAAGGAGAAACAAAACTCAAAACAACCTGCAATTTGGGGCCTACAAATCGGGTAACTTAAACTCAACATGGTTACATTTATATCAATACAATATCGTCCTGCACATTACACATACAGGAATTATATTTCTAATACACACATGATCCTACCTAAAGGTGCTCACTTCACTTTAATACTAATATGATGTGAAAAAATGCATCTTAATAAGCATAAAACACTGCACACGACAAAAATATATATGAGTGCGTTTGTATCAGGAGTATAGTGCACCCCTACAAATTAGAGTGCTGCAAGCGCTCTATCAGTTCCCCTCTTATGACTAGTGTCATAACACCAACCTTTTTCCCTTCTTATAAGTTTCTCCTTGTAGAAGAGACCGACCTAAACAGAGGTTGTAGCTTGCCGTCCCTGTCTAAATCTTTCCAACCCTTTAAAATGTAGATAATGACTGTCCTGCAGTCGTTCTAATTGTTGCTCTTTCTTTTTCAAAGAATTTTCAGCATGTCGTGCCTTTTGCCATTTGTAAGCCTTAATGACTCCCAACAGTACAATTATACAAATGACAGCTATTATAATAGGTTTCAAGATGTATCCTATTATTCCTTGTCCCAAACTTCCAAACCAGCTTCCTATCTTGCCAAATCCCTTGCCCATTTGTTCCCAGAGCCCATCGGAGGCCAAATCACGTAAATCTTGATGTATTTCTGAAATATTGCTAATGTACTTCTTTATATCCCTACTATTGTCAGGAATATAAGTACAGCACTGTTGAACTTTCAATAATTTACAGACTCCTCCAGCCTTTGCTAATGAAATGAAATGAAATGAAAAATGGTATTTATAAAGCGCATGGCTACCCGGAGGCCTCCCAGCGCTAGGCTAGACCAGTGACCGTAGGCAGGCACACTCAGGGGAATAGCAGAGTTTTTAGTTGCCTTCGAAAGGCAAGGTGGTTAGGTTCCCTGCGTAAATGAAGTGGTAGAGCATTCCAAAGTTTGGCCGCATTGAGAGAGAAAAGGCGGCCACCACTTCTCGCCCTCTTGATCCTTGGGACCTCCACCAGATGGAGTTCATCCGAACGTAATTCCCTGGTGGCCTTATAGCGGCGGAACATTGTCGAGATTAAAGTAGACCCATTCCCTTGCAAAGACTTGTGAACAATACAGAGAGCTTTAAAGCTGATTCTTTCCTTCACTGGAAGCCAGTGAAGGGCACATAGGGCCGGTTTCGCAGAGAGGCGTTTTGATGTTCCAAGTAGTAGTCTGGCCGCGCAGTTTTGAATCGTTTGCAGTTTCATGATTACTGCCATTGGGGCCCCCAAGTAGAGTGCATTTCCATAGTCTATCCTTGATAATATCAAGGATTGGACTAATATTTTTCTGGCTTGGGAAGGGAGAAGAGGAAGCACTTTGCGGGCCATTCTCATCAGACCATAACAAGTTGCCACCGTCCTCCTGGCTTGCACCTTAAATGTCAGATTCTGGTCTAGCCAGATTCCTAGGCTCTTTATCTCACTCCTGGGAGTTGGGACAGGTCCCATACATGTTGGCCACATGGTACTCAAAGAAACATTAGAAGGATTACCCAGGATCATAATCTCAGTCTTGTTTCCATTGAGTTTAAGGTGGGACGCCCCCATCCACTTAGAGACTTCCTCCAGACATGAGTGAAGGTCTTGGGATAGTTGCTTAGCTTGATTAAGCGCAACGACCAATTGGGTGTCGTCGGCGTAAGTCACCACGTGGATTCCAAAGGGGGCTACAATAGCCGCCAATGGGGCCATATACACATTAAAAAGAGTCGGGCTCAGGGAGGATCCTTGAGGTACTCCACAGCGCAGAGGCATCGATTTAGAAGTCATCTCACCTTCAAATATCTGGAAGGATCTATCTTCCAGGAAGGAGCGCAGCCACTGCAGTGCAATACCAGTGACTCCTGACTTCCCAAGGCGGTAAGTCAAGATACGGTGATTCACTGTGTCAAATGTTGCGCTCAAGTCGAGGAGTATGATGACGGATGCCCCTCCTGAGTCCAGAATCTTTCTACTTTCTTCAACGACTGCCAACAAGGCAGTTTCCGTGCCCTGTCGAGGTCGAAATCCCGTTTGGGAAGGGTGGAGCAAATTGTTGGATTCGATAAAATTAGAGAGAGTGAGATTAACATACTTTTCAGCGAGCTTGGCCATCCCGGGAAGCAAGGAGATAGGGCGCTAGTTACCCAAGTCCCCTGGATCCAGATTGGGTTTCTTCAACAGTGTCTTTACCATAGCTCTTTTCCAATTACAGGGAACTATTCCTGTACTTAAAGATGCGTTGATAACATCTGTGATAACAGGGGCAATTATTGGAGCAACCTTTACCAAGACATTCATAGGTGCAGGATCCCTAGGAGACCCGCTTTTCATCGAGGAAAGCAGAGTCAAAAGAGTTTCCTGGGTGATAAGTGGAAAAGTTTCCAACAAAGGTCTAGTTGACAGGACACCTTGATCAGAATCCTCACCTAGTAGGTCATATTCATCATCAATTTGAGGCAGGCATTTAAGAAGGTTCTCTATTTTAGTAGTAAAGAAGTCTGCTAATCTGTTACAACGTTGTCCGGAAATGTCAGGGGCCACGGGAGGGGCAGGGGATTTGAGGAGCTTCTTTATAATGATGAAGGTTTCTCTAGAGGAATTTCCAGTCGACAAAATTTTTTCCTCAAAGTAGGAGCTCTGAGCCTGTTTAATGCCTGCTTTATAAGTATCAATGGCACTCCGATATTCCAATTTTTTGCTAGGTGAATAATCTTTCCTCCAACTTCTTTCCAGAACCTTGCATTGCTGTTTAAGAATGCGTAATTTGGGGGAGTACCAGGGGGATTTGTACGAACCCTCTGTCTTTTTCATCAATATTTTAGGGAGGACTGCATTTAGTGAGTCGTCTATCCAATTGCAAAAGTCGTCATTGGCTGCACCTGGGCTGGAATTCGGCTTGGGTCTGATATTTTCCAGTTCAAGAGCCCAGCTGTCCGTGGCAAGCTTGGACCAGGGTCGTTTCATAGTTAATGAAGGTTGTACACAGGGAACGATGACCTGAGGGCTCCAGGATAGGGGAATAAGAAAATGATCAGACCATGGGACAGGGATGGGGGTATCCCCTTTTAGGTTCTCCAAATTCGAAAACACGGAATCCAGGCAGTGCCCTTTAACATGGGTGGCTTGCATAACTTTTTGAGATAGCTGCAAAGCCGTAAGATCCCGCACCAATTCCAGTGCCGTCACTGCCTCCAGATCGTCAAAATGTAGGTTAAAATCTCCAAGGACAGTAAGATTAGCTGCTGTGCTGGCAGAATTGATAACTGTTTCAAGCAGGGTTTTACAAAAAGTGCCCATTGCACTAGGGGGCCGGTAAATCAAAATGCCTGTAAATGAGAGAAGTGGGGTAAATTCTAATGAAAAGTGGACATTCTCACAATCCAGAAGTGGGCTTCCCAACATACGGCATGTGAGATGATCTTTATAGACAATAGCTATCCCACCACCCCTGCCTGTTGACCTGTCTACTCTCTGTATCTGGTACCCCTGGGGGAGCGCTTGGACAATGTCAGGTTCCGAGCTGGAATTCAGCCATGTTTCCGATAAAAATAGGACCTCTGGATCATAATCCTTTAAAAGTATAGAGATCTCTGTAGTATGCTTGGGCAGAGAGCGACAATTTAGTAAGAGAAGTTTAAAGGCCCTAGTAGATACAGGGGGCTTAGTGATCCTAATTTTCTGAGAAGAAAGGGTAAACGAGTAATGGGGACACTTTTCCAGGGATTTTCCACAAGCCATTTGATGATAGCAAGTGGTTCCTAATCCACTATTTAACTGGTGGAGCTGAGAGCTCGAGTAATGATAGTTCCGAGGGGGGGAAGATCCAGGGAGCCTGGACCCTGGGCCCGGTCGTGCGCGGACGGGCGCAGACGGGCTTGCCTTAGGCGCGCCTTCGGCGCGCCAGCGGCGCGCCCGCTGCGCGCGCGCGGTCGCTTCACCGGGCACATTTATACCACACTTCCGACGTCAGGAGCAGCAACTAGACCGCTGCCCTGAGGCGGAAGTGGACACGGCCCCTCCTACCCTCGAGCCTTAACACAGCTCTTCCCGCACAATGAATATACAAAACAGGTAAGTGCAGATTCAAATAGCAGCAGATAGGATTAAAAAGTGTAAAAATTAAAAGATCAGCAGGGTCAGCAGAGTAAAATGCCAATTTTAAAAAAAGCGGAAGAACCCGGCAGAGTCACTCTCCTCACCCGAGTGTTCTGCCCGAGCCCCCGGTCAGCCAGGGGGCTCGGGCAGAACTTGCTTTAGATAATACATCTAAAGCAAGACTGTTTTGAAGAACCATAGCCCTTATCGAAACCATCTCCCCATCAACGAGTAATAGGATTTGGGCCGTATTCACAGAGAGTTTATCTACTAGAGTTGCCAGCTTTCTAATTTTCACATGATTCAAAATCACACCCACACTAGGTATCATAGCTCCAAATACATCCCCAATAATTTCTCCTGCACTTGCACCACGTTTTCCTCTATGAGATCTCTTCCCTTCCAAAGGCCATAAATCATCCACATGGAAGATCTTAGGAAATACCACAGCCAAATAACATGTTCCATACCAATTTTTGGGCAATTTCACATAAGCATTTTTACCGCACACAAAAAGTACACATTGGGCACTATGGTCAATTTATCCAACAGCGCCTTTCTAATGGATTCTTCAATCAAGAAAATGTGTTCACAATCACTCACCCACAAATATTTTGTCATAATATGTGGACGGATGTCTAATGCACAGTCTCTCTTTCTGCTGGAAGTCTAAAGCTATTGGACCAGAACTCCCCTTTGCCTTATGATCTAATTCTTCCTGTGTCCATGGGATCACTTTGTGCTTCGGATCTGGTCTAAATAAGGTCTGCCTATGTCGATCCTCTATCTGATCCACAAACTTCTTTTCAATGTCAGTTAACATGCAGGTCAGATTGAGTCTATGGGCATAAGATGTATCTAAGGTGATAGTAGGCACAAAATATGCAGACATCCTTTCTACCTGCTTATAGTAATCATATTTATTCATGTATTTAAGAACTGGAACCTCTGAGAGTAGCACATCGTAATTGGAGAAGTAGTACTCAAAATGTGCCTTACTATAAAACATACTCAATAACACGCTGCATGTAATGCCATAGGTCACAGGTAAGTGATGGTATCGAATGCCTTCTTCTACGGATGCTGGCAGTTGCATACACACACAGCAATCTTTCGCTTCCATTGTATCAACATACTCGTACAACAAACGAGCATATGCATTCAGCGTGAAATCACCTTTGGACAGATCTACATGTAACATCCGACTAGTTTCCCTAATCATTTCTCTATCTTTTGCGGATGCACCCTCTTCGAACTCTGAAGTAGGTGGGGTAAGTGTCGTCTGTTCCCCATTCCTTTCGGCATCGTGTGACTCAACCAAAGATGTAACAATCACCACAGTTATGACAATACGCACCACAACAATAAGGGTACCAATTATGCACTTTTGCTTGCGTCTTGTATTTCCAGATTCCATTTTGATCTATTGTTTGGGTTTGATGCGCAAACGAATCAAAGTCTCTTTTCTTCTCTTCCTTGCCTTCTCCTGTTGTATGTAATGTCTTTTTTGTGTCTTTTTCCCATTCAATTATCACAATATTCAGTCCAATATCTATGGCCTATTGTAGAGATGTAGTCAACCCTAACCCTTAGTTCTTCTTCTATTGAAAGTCCCTAATTTAAATCTTCTTCCACTCGGGCCTAGGTTATCTTCTTTCTAAAGCCTAATGAGTTCTTCTTTCAAAGTTCAAGCTTCATCATTAATGATATTAGATCCAAGCATAGTAAGAACAAGCTGCAGTATCTCTGCACGAATCTCTCCCAGTTCCTGTGCAGTGGGCTGTCGACCAAATGTGGGGAAAGCAACCTGGTTAAAAATCAAAAAGCGCAAACCACTCCGCCTTGGTGGGTCAGGGACTGTCAAAGTTAAGATTCCGAAGGCTTCAACTCCAGGGACCTACAGCTGAATATTAATCGACTGGGTGTCCTCTCCGTAACTCACTGTACCAGTCCCCAACCTTACTGCATTCTTCGGTTTCTGCATTTGCAGCCAGGTACGTCCACTCAGGAGAGGCGTACTTTTGAGACAGTACTCTCTCTCTTCTGGATCGTCTTAGACCATCCGGTCTCTCCTCAGTTTCACTTTGATCTGATTCAGACGTTTCAGGAATCGGAGCGAGATTTTTCTCAGATGCAAGCCTTATGTTCAGCCTTTCTTGTTGGCCACTTTTCTGCTTTCGCACCTGTTCTCTCTTCCTCTCGATCTGATCCTTCTGCACCAGGCCGTTCACTTTGATCTGGTTCAAAGTTCACTTCTGCAATTTCGTCTATCTCCGGATCTGAACTGAACTCTGGAGCAGCTGAATTTATTTTTTCTTGCTCAGTTGGTTGTTCAGCCCCGTCAAGAATTCTTGCGACTTGACCTATTTCTTCATTTTCGATAGCATTTTCTCTGGTATTTCTCAAAACAGGAGGAATAGTTTCCTCTTCAGGTTCTGGAACGTGGCGAGTATGCGAAGCGTCGATCCAATTTGGCAATCCTCAGCACTTCACAGCTGTGCTCGTAACCAAGATCAACTGGTATGGTCCTCGCCAGCGAGCATCAAGGCAGCTCTTCCTCACGTGCTTTCGGACAAGCACCCACTCACCAGGATTAAGATCATGCAGCAGGACTCTCGAGGTGGATGCAGTCGCAGCCTCGACCTGGTGGGACACAGAATTAACCACATCAGCCAGTCCCCTACAATAATCGAAAACCAAATCATCTGTGAAGTTTATCAGTGCTGTAGCTGGCACCATAGGCAATCGCATAGTTCTTCCCATCAATATTTCATGGGGAGAGAGTCCTGTCCTCCTATCAGGAGTACTACGCAGACTCATCAATACCAATGGTAGCGCATCCGGCCACTTCAGTACGGTTGACGAACAAACCTTTGACACTCTCATCTTGATTGTGCCATTTACCTGCTCCACAAGGCCAGATGCCTCAGGCCTGTAACTACAGTGCAATCTCTGATCAATGTTTAAAGCTGTACATAACAATTTCATAATTTCACTATGCAAGTGTGTTCCTCTATCTGTCTCCACTGAGGTCGGAAAGCCGAAGCGTGGTATCAGTTCCCTTAACAGTTTTGCCACTGTAAGACTGTCACATCGTCTAGTTGGATAGGCTTCAACCCAAAGTGAAAAAATACACACTACCACCAAAACATATCTCAGCCTATTACACCTAGGCATCTCAATGAAATCCAACTGTATCCTATTAAAAGGCTCTCCTGATCTTCCAATATGACTCATTGCAACCCCAGTTCTCTTCCCAACATTCATTTGTTGACATGTAACACACCTGTGACATACCGCTTCAGCATGCATACGAAATCGTGGGTTAAACCAAGTTTGCCTGAACACTCGCACCATGGCATCTCTTCCGAAATGAACCACTCCGTGAATCTGCCTTGCCATTGGGCTCACCAGACAGTTAGGTAATACTGTTCTCTCATCTGTTGACACCCAAATGCCATCTTCTCTCTTTTCGCAGCCTGCTCTGACCCATGATGCAACTTCCTCCTCTAAGGCTTCATCCTGCAGTCCCTTTACCTCATCCCAGGTGTCGGCTATTGCTAACATCATGCTGAGCTCGGTCTCTTCTGTGCTCTCTCCTACATATGTTCCATTGAAAACACAAGCATGTATAGCACAAAAACGCGCTACTTCATTAGCATAGTTATTTCCTTTTGTAACAAAGTCCTCTCCCCTCCCATGGACTGCACATTTTACTACAGCCATCTCTTTGGATTTTTGCAAAGCTTCCAACAATTGGCGCACAAATTCTCCATTACGGATTGGGGATCCTGAGGACGTTAAAAAATCCTCTCTGTGACCATAACTGGCCAAAGTCATGAACTACTCCAAACCCATATTGGCTGTCCGTATAGATAGTTACTCGGACTCCATTTGAAATGATACAGGCACGTGTCAAAGCAATCATTTCAGTTACCTGAGCAGAGTATACTCCTTTCAAACAGGCAGCTTCCACCACCCCAAGATGGTGCACACAGCAAACGCTGCTCTCAAACACCCTTCATTGTCTCTTAAGCATGAACCATCAACAAAAAGGATCAAATCAGTTTCAGGCAGAGGTTCATCAACAATGTCAGGTCTGGGTTTGGTAGATAGTTCAGTAACATCCAGGCAGTCATGCTCTTCACAATCTTCTTCCTCCTCTTGCGGAAGAGGTAACAATGTAGCAGGATTCAAGGTGGAACAACGTTTCAGAGTGACATTTTCAGAAGCCAATATAACCTGCTCATACTTTGCAAGTCTGTTATTCGTTAAATGCTGTGTCTTAGTTCTTGTCATCAATAACTCTACTGAATGAGGCACATAAACAGTAAGCAGGTGACCCATTACAATGCCTTCACATCTTTCAATGCTGACACCTGTTGCAGCAACGGATTTGAGACATCCGGGTAACACAGAAGCTACTGGATCTAATGTAGCTGAAAAGTAAGCCACTGGTCTGTGGGCATCTCCATGTGTCTGTACAAGGACCGCTAACGCACATCCTTCCCTTTCACAGCAGAAGAGCGAAAACGCTTTATTATAATCCGGCATTCCCAGAGCTGGAGCTCGACATAGGCTCTCTTTCAGCTCGAGGAAGGCTCTCAAACAGTCATGATCCCATGGTACCGGATCGCTAATGTCCTTTCGAGTTAATCTTAACAGTAGCTTTGCTTGCAAGGAAAAATTTAGGATCCGCTGTCGACAGTAGCCGACTACTCCCAAAAACATGCGGACTTCTTTTTGTGTTTTCGGAGTTCCCATTTGCAGAATCGCCCATATGCGATCTGGTGACACCCTTCGTTTCCCTTTCTCAATCCGGTGACCTAAATATTGCACTTCATTCAGACAATACTGGAGTTTGTTCGGCGACACCTTGTGCCCATTGTCTGCCAAATGGTTCCGCAAAGCCACAGCATCAATTCTGCAAGCATCCTCAGTCTCTGAAGCGACCAAAAGGTCGTCAATATACTGCACTAGGGCTGAGTTCTGGGGCATCATTAGCCCTTCAAGATTCATCTTCAGACTCTGACTAAAAATAGAAGGGCTTTCTGTATACCCTTGAGGGATTCTACACCATGTTAACACACGATTGTCCATCCTAAATGCAAATAAAAACTGGCTGTCCTCATGCAATGGTATGGAGAAAAACGCCTGACATAGATCTATGACTGTAAACCATTCTGCTTCACATGGTATTTGGAATAGAATAACAGCTGGATTTGGTACCACAGGACAACATGGAATCACGATTTCATTAGCTCTGCGCAAATCCTGTACTATTCTGTACTTGCCACTCACAATTCCGGAAGTGATGTCCTCTATGTCTACAGCCAGTGAGTGTGACTGGCAGACAGTTCAGCTGCAGCCCCAGGGGCGCTATGAAGCGGAGGCTTTATTTCCAAGCGCTGTGAGACTTGAAGCTACACCGCTGCTGGAGGAGGAGGAGGAGCTTTCCCGTTTCCCACGGTCAGCGGCTTGAGCGGTGTTGTGCGGATTGTGGACCGGACTGGATCCGGGTAAGAGCCGGGTAAAGAGCCGGCGGCCAGAGGTATTGGGGACCAGCGGAGTCAAGTCAGGTCGAGCGGGTGGAGGACGCCGCTCCACGTTGAGGACGCTGCCACTTGCTGCACGTTGAGGACGCCGCCTCTCGCTTGCACCAGCGGGGGCCCCGGCCCGACCGCCGATTGCTGAATCCTGTACCACCGCCCCCGCGTAGCCTTGAGACCCTGAGATCGGGCACGGCTTACCGGTGGAGCACAAGGAGGGGGCGCAGTGTGCGGTCTGTTTCCCGCGCCGGGCTCGGCTCTCAATCGGCTCTCAATCGGCTCAACCAGGCTTAATCGGTGCACAGGACACAGCGGGTGTGGCGGTATAGAGGGGCACGGACTTGCAGGTTGGCCCCTCAACATCATTGAACTTTGGAACCTGTCCCTGCACCCGGATTCAGGTTTACACGGAGTGCACAGTAGGACTTTCACTTTACTCCATTTGATCGGATGATCCCCAAGTCCAGCCCACGTTTTCGCTTAGACCATAATAGACCACAATAGCAGCTGTAGCGGCACGGGAGGAGCAGGAGTGGGAGTAGAAGTTGGGGGCGCGTGAGTAATCAGTCACTCCCCGCCTACCCTCCCACCCTACCCACCCCGTGTCAAGTGTCAAGCGAGGCACCGCAAAGGAATCTCAGGAGTGAGACTGCATTGATGTCCACCATGAGATCAGGGAGAGACAGAGCAGAGGCTAAACCTAAACCAAAAAAAAGAAACCGAAAGAATAGTGGCAAGATGAGTGAAGGAGCAAGTGCTCTTCCTGAAGAAGATAAAGCGCTGGAGAGCAATATCAATATTGTCACAACGCCATTAAAAACACCCGCAGGCAAGAAATCAAAGATCACAGATTTTTTTAATCTCACCAGTATCACCAGCGCAACGAGTTCAGAAATCATCAATTGCCACCAGCACCCAGGACACCAAAAAAAGGACATCCTACTCAGTTGGCTCTATGTCCAACTTGCTACAGACACAGACACAGATTAATATTTCATCAGAAAACAGCCGAAGCCCTCCGAAGATCCCCAAAACGACTGCCAACAAAATAATCGTGACAGCCCAAATAAACGCAAGTGAAGCAGTAAACATTGGACAATCAAATCCGCTTAAAATACCATCAGAGGGGGGCGTGGCTTGGGCGCGCATGGAGTGAGACGTGCACCATCGAGTCTCCGCTCCAGCGCCTCTCGCCCGTATCGCCAGCTTGGTCTCCGGGCTCCGCTCTCACCTGGGGCTTGCTCCGATCCCGGCCGGGACCTCCCGGGCAGTGTTTGGAGGCCTGGGGGTCCTTTGGGGGCTCGGTGTTCCTGGTTCTCTGTGGCCGGCCCTGGCGACCGCCATCTTGTCTCCTGGCCGCAGTGGAGCTCCGGACGGTGCTGGGGGCGCTGCGCCAGCTGAGAGCGCTGCCGGCGGGGGCCGGATACCTGCTGCACTCTGGTGGCTGGACGCCGCTGCCTGGACCCCTGCGGCCTCTTCTCTGATGCTGGATCGGGTCTGCAGCCCGCCGGCCGCCATTTTGGGCCCCGGCTGCGGACGCGCGCCCGTTGGTGCCTACGGCGCCTCCCAGTGGGGGGGTGCAGGCAGTCGCCTCTGGCCAGTGGATCGCTCTGCCTCTCTAGTCCCGTGACGCCCCTGATCCTGGTGTGGGGCCCCTGGAGCATACGGGGCCTGGTGACGGCTTCTTCCTGCCTGGCGGACCCTGGACGGCGCGACGATCGGAGAGGGCCACTGAGCTGCGGTTGGAGTGGTGCAGGTACCGGGTCGGGGGTCTTTTCGCCCAAAAGTGGGCCCCCTGACGCCCAGCTCGCTGCTGCGACCCTGCCTGCCCTTGGGGGGCATCTCAGCGCTGGCCTTGCCCTGGTGCCTGGATCTGGTCCCCTAATTGGAGCGTGGTGCATGTGAGAAGGGGCGGAGGGGCGCTCACATCCCTGGGGGCCTCTTCATCGGCGCTTGTCCTGGGCTCCTTGGACTCTGCTTCACGACCGCCACGACTTGGGCCGCCCTTGGACTCCGCTGGGAGTTTGGTGTACGCTGCTTGCCCCTACCCTCTGCCTTGAGTGTCCCCACCACTGCTCCTGCTAAAATAGCCCTTTGCTTGGGGCGCTCTTACCTCTGGAGGGACCACCGACTTGAGCTGCCCTGCCGCCACGCTACCGGCCGCGCTTGCTGCCTAGGGGAGGGATCCCGGGATCCTGCCTGTGGCTGATTGGACTGGCCCACGTCTCTGCTGTCCCGTCGATTCACACCCTTGGCCCTGACCTCGGCGGCTACTGTCCTCCTGGGGTCCCGCCGCCATGCCACCTAAACACAGGGCTCACAAGGACGCAGAGGCAGCCGCTGCCCGCGATAACCCAGTGACTTCCATGTGGGCCAAGGTGCCCCCTCTACGCAAGAGGGCCCCCTGTCTCTTCAGGGCTCTCGGACACGCCAGCTCAAGCCATCCCTATCACTCAGGCCTACATGACGACCTTTCTGCAGGAAATCAAGTCGGAGATCAGCTCCCTGCGGCAGGACTTCAAAACTGGGCTGCAGGATGTCCGCAGGGATGTTGTGGAAATTGGTGATAGGGTCGACGGTCTTGAGAGGACGGTGGACGCCAGGACGGAGGACATCGAGGGCCTCTGGAGGAAGATGTCAGAACTGGAGGACCAGAATATCTCCTTACAATTGAAGCAGGAGGATCTGGAGAACCGCGGACGGCGGAACAACCTCCGTATTAGGGGTGTGCCATTGGGCACAGAGGGATCTGATACCTTGACGTACACCGCAGACCTCCTGCATGCAATCCGTGAGGGGGAAGGTACCACACCTCCTATGCTGGACAGAGCCCATCGCGTCCCGGGTCCCCGCAACCGCCCAAATTTTGTGCCGGACATTATCACCCGAGTCCATTTCTTTGCGGACAAAGAAGCCATCATGCGTAAAGTACAGGGGATCCGGTCAGTCTCCTACAATGGACTGTCCATTCAAATCTTCCAAGACCTTGCACCGTCCACGCTTCGTCGGAGGAAAGCTTTTAAACCTGTCACCGATAAATTGCGGGCCCTGGACATCAAATACCAGTGGGGCCACCCCTTTGCCCTGATGTTCTCCTGGGAGGGTCGACGGCGGGTTATCCGGTCCCTGCAAGAGGCGCTGCGCCTTCTTCGGTTGCCTGTGGACTCAGACTCTGATGATCCCCCTCCTCTGGTGTTCGCCCCGCGGATTCGCTCCGGCCGGAGTGGTCCACTGTTCCCCGCCTCGCTCTGGACGCTCTTCGAGGGACATCGACTCCACGCAGGCCAAACGGGACGCCGTCAACCATGTCCGCTCCCTGAGTGCCTCCCCATCCCTGGGGCCTTGACTGCTCTTCCCCTTGTGGCATGGCGCTTGTTAATGCTTCCGATGGGGCCTCGCTCCTGGGGGCCTTCTGTCCGAGCCTGGAGGCTGAAATGTGTTGCATGTTCAACGCCGCTGGGCGGAGGACTGGTAGCGGGGCCTCCCGTCCCTAGTGTGCCCACCACTTCCCCCTACTTCTTCTTGCCGAGTCTTGAGGGAGAGTGACTTCTCCGGAATGTCCTACCTTCGGGGATCTGGGCTATTCCGCACCGACTCTGCACTACTTTGGCCCAGTTGGCCAGTTTATTTTCTTCTTTTTTTTTCCTATTTCTGGCTTTCTTCTTTCTTGCCCTACTTTGGGCCCCTTTCGGCAACGTCCTTGCGTGAACCCGCGGGGAGGCTTGGCTCTGGGGGGACTTTGGGGTGTTGGGGCATCCTGCTGGGGGCTGGTGGGACCTGTCCCTCTGTGCTTGGTATGCTTCCCCTGTTGGCGCTCTTGGTGGGGTGTCTCTCTTACTTCTATGTGGGGCCTCAGCCGACCTTCCCCTCGCTGGGGTTCCTAGCCCGTCCTGTGGTGTTTGCTGTGCGATGCCTCCTTTCTCCTTCTCCCCTCTTCTCTTCCCCTTCTAGCCGCTACCTGCTGCTCCACCAAATGATGCGCGCGCTTGGTCTCTCTTTCTTCCAGTTATGGCTGCCACACCTGGTTTGAAACTCGTATCCCTTAATGTGAAGGGACTCAACTCCCCCAACAAGCGGCGACAGATTTGGAGATACCTTCTCCAATTGAATCCTGATATTGTCTTCCTTCAGGAGACCCACCTGCTTAAGGAGGATATCGCCCGCATGGCCCATCCTCGATTTCCGCTTCAATTTTGGGCTTATACCTCTTCCAAGGTAGCTGGAGTAGCAATACTTTGTCGAACAGGCATTCAGCAGGGGGCCTCTAAGGCGGTACGCACTCCGGATGGCAGGTTCCTCCGGGTGGTGGTTCGGTTTGGCCACAGGACCTTAACTCTATGTAACGTTTATGCCCCCAACCAGGCGCAAGACTCATTCCTCCGGGAGACCCTGCGGGAACACGTGTCGAACTCGGATCCCCTCCTTATCTTCGGGGGTGACTTCAATCTGGTGTGGAGTGCCACTGATGATCGCAGTGACGGTTCCTTCCACGGAACCGGGGCTATGTCCTCTGCCCTCAAAAATCAATTGACCGAGCTTGGCCTAATAGATGCCTGGCGCTACCACTCGCCCGATTCGCGCGACTACTCGTATTACTCTCCTGTACATCGCTCATATTCGCGCATCGATTATCTCTTTGTCTCGCATTCCCTCATCGGGGACACGCTCTCGGCCTCTATGTCAGACATTTCAATTTCAGATCACGCGCACCTTGAGCTCCTCTTTTGGGATCTGCTTCCTCACTCTAACTGCCCACCGCGGTGGCGGCTTCCGGCCCACATACTTCGTGACCCGGTTGATATTGAGGAACTTCGGGCTGCTATTGTCGCTTATTTTGAGACGAATGACTTGCCAGAAACCCCTTTTCCTGTGGTCTGGGACGCATTTAAGGCCACTATACGAGGCCATATTACCTCTATAGCGTGTGCCCGGGCCAGAGAGTCGCGCCTGCTTGAAGTTAAACTCTCCAGTGACATTAAGGCGCTGGAGCGCCTCGATCAGACTCAGCCACGGGCTGCTCACAAGCGGCGACTGGCTATGCTGCGCGGCCAGCTCCGAGTACATCGTACCAACAAGGCTGAACGGGCCTTACTGGCTCTCAAGCAGCGATATTATGAGGGAGGAGATAAGGTAGGTACGGTTTTAGCCCGGCGATTGCGGACACGTGCAGCTAAAGCACATATAGCTAATATTAAGTGCCCTGATGGCACCCGGGCCATTACTGGAAAAGCTAAACTCGACGCGTTTCATGCATATTATTCGTCTTTGTACGCTCAGGAGACGCCCCTCCGGAACAGGTCCGGGCTGTCCTTGATAGCTGCCCTTGGGCTCCGATCACCCCTCATCATGCACAACTACTGGAAGCCCCTCTTTCACAGAGCGAACTTGCGGGCGCTCTGAAGGACCTCCCTCTTGGGAAATCGCCGGGCCCGGATGGTCTGCCGCTTTCCTTTTACCGGGTCTTCTTCTCACAGCTTCAGCCCTATCTTCTCCGTCTCTTCAATTCTTTCACGGACACGACGGGCCCCTCTGCTTCCGTGGGATTAGCCGAAATAGCGCTACTTCCAAAGCCAGGCAAGGACCTCGCACTATGTTCCTCCTTTCGCCCCATTGCCCTACTCAATTCGGATCTTAAACTCTACACCAAAATCTTAGCTAAACGGCTGGATCCGCACCTCCCGGGCCTGATCGACCCCGACCAGGTCGGTTTTATTCGGCAGCGACAGGGGGCTGACAATGTGCGTCGGATTGCCCATCTTGTTGGGAAAGCCCAGCACTGGAATATCCCTGCCTGCCTGCTGTCTCTTGACGCGGAGAAAGCGTTCGACCGTGTGGACTGGACCTTTCTCCGCGCGGTGCTCTGTAAAATCGGGCTTGGCCCCTTGATGGTGTCCCGCATCATGGCTCCTTATCTCTCCCCTACGACCCAAGTCCGGGTCAATGGCCAACTCACACACCCCATTTCTATACATAGAGGTACGAGGCAGGGCTGCCCCTCTCTCCTCTTTTATTTGCCCTTGTGGTCGAGCCGCTTGCCATCTTGATTCGCCAGGCGCCAGACATACATGGCATCCCTCTCGGAGGCCAACAGCACAAGGTAGCTTTGTTTGCAGACGACCTCCTTCTCACACTGTCGCATCCACACACGTCTCTTCCTGCCCTTCACCATCTTTTGTGTCAATTCGAGCGGGCGTCTGGCCTTAAGATTAATCATGACAAATCCTGGGCCCTGAACCTTACCATCCCGGCAACGGAGCTCTCGACGTTGCAAGCGTTGGTCCCCTATAAATGGGCCCAAAATTCCATTCGCTATCTTGGGCTTAACTTGACCCCTACCCTCGCTACCTGGTCGCAAGCTAACTGGCAGGAGTGTCGTCGGTCTGTGTTGGAGGACTTGCGGGTCTGGAGACCTCTCACTCTCTCCTGGCTGGGCCGTATTCATGCCCTCAAAATGTCCATTTTGCCCAAAATCTTATACGTCTTCCAGTCACTTCCTACTCCTATCCCGCGTCATCAGATTCTAAGCTTACAGCGTGATTTCACCAGATTTATCTGGGGAGGTCGTCGCCCGCGCTTCTCTAACAAAATTCTCATGTCACCCCGGGATAGAGGGGGCTTGGCTTGTCCGAACCTGTTGGACTACTATTGGGCGGCGCACCTTCGCTTTATCTCTGAATGGATGGCATGGGAGAGTGAAAAGGTGTGGTTTCACATGGATAGGGCGGTGACCGGGCGCTCCATATGGGATTTGCCCTGGCACTCCCGGGTCTCCCGCTCCCGCAGTGCTTATATAGCCGTTCCTACCAAAACTGTCCTTGACATCTGGGACCGGATTGCTGTACCCAAGGGCCTCACCACTTTCCCCTCTCCTCACACCCCCATCGCAGGCAACTCTCTCTTTCCTCCTGCTCTGAACCCTACCGTTTTCATTGACTGGTTGGATGGCGGGTGCCGTACGATACGGGACCTCTTTGTCGGTACTACCTTCAAGACTTTTGAACAATGCAAGCAGGAATTTCAACTCCCTGAAGGGGCTCGGCTTCAGTACTTGCAACTTCGGCACTGGGTTCACGACGCATCTTTGGCGTCGGCGGCCACACGTGCTCTCACTCCCTTCGAGCGGCTGGTCCGCTCGTTTGATAATTCCAGGGGTCTTATTGCACGCACTTATCGTATTCTCCAACACCCCCGCGGCTAACTCCGCATCTATATCAGACTCGGTGGCAGTCGGACCTGGCCACGGACATTGCGCCTGCACAGTGGGGAGCGCCTTTGGCAGGACATTCCAAGGGTCTATCGCTGTATCTCGCAGCGTGAAACCGCTTACAAGCTAATGTCTCAGTGGTATTACACCCCTCGACGATTACATAAAATGTACCCTACGGCTTCCCCTCTTTGCTGGCGATGCTTGACGTCACCCGGAGACTTTCTTCACATCTGGTGGTCCTGTCCACTCCTGGCCACTTACTGGAAGGAGATCCTCAGCCACATCAAACTGGTTCTTGGCTTCCCCTGCCTGAAGCTCCAGCTACGCTCATTTTGGGTATTAAGCCTACTAATTTGCGCGCACTGACGCGTGGCGATTGGCAGGTCTGTCTCCATATGCTGGGTGCGGCGAAACAACTCATAGCCCTGTACTGGAAGAAAGCAGAGACCCCCCGATCACGGCTTGGTTCACCCGTCTATGGCATACCATGGCCATGGAGCTCCTTACAGCGCGCTTGCAGGACCAAGACACTCGCTTTACCAGGCTTTGGCAACCACTAATCGATTACTTTTGTAGAATGGAGCACGCTCGCTTTATGCCCCCGAAACTCCGGGCGTTACGCCTCTTTGAAGATGCGCTGCTTCCCTTTGCCTTCACTGTGCCCTCCTGAGCCCCGCGCCATCCAGCTGCCCCTGTTCCACCAGGTTGTCGTTCTTTGCAAGGATCACTTCCAACACCTCTCTTCCTTTTGTCCCCTTCCTTCTACTCTACCTTCTTTCCTGTCCCTCCTCTCCTCTCTCTTTCTTCCTCGCCGTTCCCTCTTTCTTTCTTTCTCTCGCTGGTCTTTGTTGTTTGTCTTTCTTTCTCTTCTTCTATTATTTTGTTTGTTTCTTGCACGTTGTGTGCGTTTGTTCTTTGGTTTTGGTTCAATGCTCTTGGAGCTGTTGTAAAACAAACGCCTGCCACTTTTGATCACTACATCACGCGGCCGGCCCTAAGCGGGTTGTAGGCGACTTGCTGTGTAACTAAGTTTGTATGTCTGCTATCTGTATCGATACGCCATTGCATCCCCCTTTTGTTTTTGCTTATCTTACTTTGCGGCCGGCCCGCCATGGGGTTGTAGGCGACATGCTGTGTAGCTGTGGCTTATTTTTTCTCTGTTTTAATAAAGCAAAACAGATTTATGACAAAAATACCATCAGAGGCTTCGGAGGGAAAAACAAAGCGACGATCAATAAGCCTTGGGTCATTCTTTTGTGCTCAGGGGACTAAGTTCGGGGGTGGCCTGCTGTCAGCCTCAAGTATGGATATAATGGACATTGAATTAAAAAATAAAGAAATGTCAGCAAACCAAATAGCTGTCCAGCCCAAAAACACTGTTAATCCAATTTCAGAAATACAGAAGGCACAGAAGTGTATAACAAGCAGCCAGGAGCCACCACTGGAAGCTCAAATAACAAAATCAGCTTCAGAAACACAAGAAGCACAGGATTGCTTAATAAGTTCAATAAGTTGCTATGAGTCAAACGAAATTCAACCAATTGTACCAACAGGGCTTCCTCATGACTACCATACCATCCTTTCACCAATCAAGGTCCAACTAGCGGACGGCCCTTGCTCCCAAACAAAAGGTGATAAACCATCAAAATCAAAATCTGAATTAGGCGCATGCCTGGGAGGAGAACTAGAGGATGACATCTGGAACAAACCAGGGGAGGACATTTGTTCAAGCCAGCGAGTAGGCGCTAATCAGACAGAAAATTTCCTACCATCACAGGCCCCATTGTGGCCGCCGTTTATTGGCATCATGGAAACCATATCCTCAGCACTACTCCAACACTCAGAAAAATTAGAGCTACAAATCGATCTCTTGCAAATTTTAGCATCCCATGTGGTTGGCATAGACAGAAAAATACAAAATTTAAATTCACTCATCGAGCGGGTACAAAAAGACCCTCATACAATGTACCACGAATGCCAATGCTCAGGAATAATGAACCAACTTCCCACAATCCTAACAGATATCTTGGCAGAGGTAAAAAAAAACAACCAACCATCACAATACTATCGCAAGTATTTGCACAGAAAATGCCTCAGACCAACAGAAGCCCACTAACACCTTGGACAATTCAGTAAATGCGGAAACAAGTGGGGATGCAATGGAAGGCAATTCTAATAACTTTACTTTAGATACCCAGACAGAAATATCACAAAGCATGCCAATGCAAAACAATTATAAAAAAATACAAGAATATGACGATCGACTGACCGAAGAATCAAGGCCACAGATAAACCAGCAACAAAAATCTTAGAACTCTTTAACAAAACGTGAACGAAAGAGATTGAGAAAAGCAAGGCAAAACAAGCAAAAAAGTAACAAAGCCACAGCACTCTTTACTCAGTATCAGGCTCAAGAGACACCACAGGTAAGCTGCCAGAATGCTAATTCGTCCGGATCAGTTCCCGAAAATGGGCCAAAGGGAAAAGAGGCAAGCACAAGCCTAACTGAAGAACTAGGGGAATTGAGTCATGAATGCGACCATAGTAGATCAAATATGTCCCCAATGGGCTTAATAACAGCGCAGTTAAGTAGTCCAAAAGACTCCCAGCCCACATATGGTCGCACAAAAAATCAAATTGTAGACTGTTCACTAAAACACAAGACTCGAGCAGAACAAAAAAGCATATCTCAATACTTCCCTAAAATTACAAAGGCTCAAAATGGAAACACCATGGCTAAAGTGCAGCAATCATTAATCACCACACAATGGCCAGAGACTTTGACAGTCCATTTGCCGGTATTAGGCAACCAGGCAAAAGCACAGGATCAGAAAACCGACGAGTTCAACTCAGTCAATAAATTAAAAACAAGCGCCCAAAAACAACAGCAGAGGAAAAATACATAGGGGAATTTAAAAATAGAAGGTTCCCGGATACAATTGATAATGAAGGACAAAACTATCTAGAGGGTTCAACAACGCTAGACATTATCCCGCATTACACCTCCAGAGGGAATTATGACATCCTCAATCGGAGTGCTATTTTAAAACTTGCCAACTCAATCGAAACATTAAAACATCTGAAAACAAATGATATAGAAATCATCCAATTCAAACCACTTCCAAGTGTAAAGGGGAAAGAAAAGACTGTGGTAACTTGGAGCGACTCAAAGAACGCTAAGGAATTTTGGCGGCATAGAGAAGATTTTGCCAAATGGGGAATTGAAATTAGAGTAACGGAAACAGAAAGATATCCAGGCCCGTTATGCCCAATGGCAGAGTCAAGTTTACAAACGGACAGCAGACTACTTCGGGGGGCAGTAGGTCCTACCAGCACCAAGGAAGGATGGACCAATCTACGTGTCATCCACCAAGGATCATTAGGAGTAATCATTCAAACTCAGAAAGTTCTACCCCCAACACCGAGTTCCATGGAATACAGGAAAAACGAAGCATGAAAATGCAATTGGAAACTATGCTCGTGGAATATAAACGGTCTAGGCAGCAAAATAGAGGATGCAGATCTACTAGTATTCCTAAAAAAGTTGATATTTTATTACTCCAAGAAACCTGGTCAACAGCACCTGTTCAGATAAATGGTTTTAAAGAATTTCAACAACATGCCACCAAAGGCAGCTCCTTTGGCAGGGCAGCCGGCGGATTATCAATCTATCTTAGTACAAGTATACCATGGACTTATGATCTGATTGGGTCTGGGCAAACATGGATTCAGTGCATCAAAATAGTACTACCACAAGATCTCTCCGCTTGTGCACAAGACTTTCAAGATGCACGGTCAATGGTAATTTGTAATACCTGCATTCACCCAGGGTCAAAGACGAAACAAGAGAAAATCGCAACCCTCAAAGCACTGGTTAAATCTTTGCAATCCACTTTCCCACAGGCGGGAATTGTAGTGTCAGGCGACTTCAATATGTTCTTACTACAAACAGAACACACACAATATAAACAACAAAATAAGTTTAAAGGCCAACCAATCCCTCCACTAATAACAAACCATCGAAAAAAGGATAGTTACGGCCAGCTGTGTGCCTCAAATTTGGCCGAAATCGGTATGATTATTTTAAATGGACGCTTTCCACAAGACCAGCCAGCGGTTTCGACCAGAATAGCCAAACAGGCCCAATCAGTACTAGATTACACCATAGTGGACCTGGAGGTACTGCAAAGGATCGTCAGTTATCAAATAATCCATAGATTGGAGAGTGATCATAGTCCGCAATCAATTGATTTCAGCCTTCAAATCGCTAGGGCACCAGCAAGCAATGAGTTGTCGGAAATCCCCAGCCCATATAACTTAAAAAGACTCGCGTGGAATGGAAGGAACGCCGAAGAAATAATGACCTATTTAAAAAATGTACAGATAAAAGGAAAAGAACAAAGATTGGCAGAGCATTGGGCAAATTGGGAAAAGACGATCATAAGTCTAATTGACAAATTTGGATCCCAAAACAAAAACCACAGAAGCAAACCAAGGCCAATAACTTCAGAGCCCCTTGGCTCCGTAGTGTGTAAAAAAAAAAGGACTCTAAATCAGGAACTTAGAAAGTTACGAGGAAAAGATCAGATCACGGGTGAAGACATAAAGAGACAAATTTACAAATTAAGGCAAACATATAAAAAAGAGGTTTGGATAGCAAAGAATAATCAACAAACTGAAATTTGGTTAAAATTACTGGAAACAAGTAAATCAAACAACAATAGGAAATTTTGGGCAGAAATTAACAAAATAGCAAACGGATCCTTCCGTGAACACAATGCAAACATATTAGAGACAGATTGGATACATTATTTAGCGCAAAACCAAGGGAACAACAGCAATTACCTAGCAATGAAAAAAGATCACACTATCCAATACCAACAAATAAGCGAAGAACCCGACCAAAATTTTGAAGAAAATTGGATTAAAACTCATCAGGTACAAATGGTCTTAAAAAAACTAAGGTCCACGGGTGCCCCTGGCCCAAACGGTTTGCCAAATGGGCTCTTTAAACATGACCAATTATTCTGGGCAGAACACCTTACCCCACTGTTCAATCACGCTTTTCAAACGGAAAGTATACCATCGTCATGGAGAGGGAGCATTTTGCATCCAATTTTTAAAGCAGGTGCTAGATCGGACCCGGCGAATTATAGGCTGATCGCCCTTATTGACGTAGAGGCCAAAATATACGCGTCAAATCTCCTGACAGCATTGGAAGAATGGGTCTCCATGAGCAAGATCCTCCCTATCACACAGACCGGGTTCAGGCCGGGAACAAACACGTTGTGTAATTTGTTAGCCTTGAACCTTCTTGTCGAAAAAGCTAAGGACAAATCAACTAAATTGTACACCTGTTTTGTCGACTTAAAAGCAGCGTTCGACACGGTATCTAGGGATCTCCTATGGCAAATTGGGGTATTCCACCAATGTTACTACGGGCCATCATCAACCTGTACACATCTACCTGGGTCAAGATAAAATTAGGGAATGGTGAAAGAACAACAGCAAAGATCCCAACGCACATTGGCCTACAGCAGGGATGCGTACTGGCCCCCACTCTTTTCAACATTTTTACTGCAGACCTGGATAAGAGGCTAACAGAAGTCCAAAGCGATCCTCCAAAGATAGCACACTGCAAAATAAGAAGCATGCAGTACGCAGACGACATCGTCCTATGTAGTCAGACCCCAATGGGCCTACAGCGCTCCATCACAATGCTGCTCGAATAAACTAGGGAGCATGGTTTGTTCATTAATTACAAAAAAACGAAGGTCATCTGTTTTTCATCATCACATAGGACAAAACAAAAATTTTAAATGGCACGCAGCAGGAAACACCATAGAACAGAGTGTGGCATATAAGTACCTAGGAGTAGTGGTAGACTCAAGGTTTACATTAAAAGATCACCTATCAAACAGAAAAGCCCAGGCAAATAAATTACGCTTTGCTCTAAATCTACTAAAAACAAAACTGAAGTGCCCATCCAACTTATATTTATTAAAAGTCATTGCTGCTAAGTTTCTTCCAACTCTTACGTACGGCTCTGAATTATTCAAAGGACAAGATGCAAACTTCCTGAATCTCCAACAATCAGGGCTATTCAAATACATCTTTCAGATCCCACAGTTTGTATCTCAAGCACGTCTGGAATTCGGGCTATCAAATCAGCACCCAGTAAGATAAGCAGCAATAATAAAAACGTGTTGGAAACTAAAAGCAGCACAAGAGGATTCCTTGATGTGTCACTGCTGGACCGAAATTAAGAATCAGACAAAGGGGAAAAAAGCCTGGAACACAGTATTAGAAGAAGCATTGGTATCCCTCAAAATGCAAGAAGCCTGGAACACTAACTACAGCTTTTAAAAAAAATAGCCAATAATGCGGCAAAACAAAAAGCCTGGATCATAGACAAAGCCGCCCTAGCAAAGAAAAAACATGGCTGGATGGTATTATCCTCATATGAGAGATGTTCCCCCCAACCATACCTAGTCGATCATATAACAACAGCAATTCAACAATTGCTACTTTGAATTCGGTTGGGGGCTTTCATCTCAAAAGATCAGGTTCCAGTATGGAAACAAACATGGCCAACAACACTATGCAGACTCTGCGGCCAAGTGGAAGAAACTTTGATTCATTTACTGTGCATTTGTCCAACTGTGAACAATCTGAGACGTTATTATTTATTACAAGCATTTCGTACATATCAAATTAGATCATGTCGGCCAGCAGTAATGTTAGCACTGAATAGTCAACTGTTACAGGTAGCATGTAGGGCCACCAGATTCCTGCAGAAAGTCAGTTCCTTACTACAGAAATCTGAAAAATAGCATCTTGGAATCTTGAGGCATGTGAAAAGAATGATGCCAAATTTACAGTTTTCTTTTCCCTCGGTTTTGTTTTTTAGATATTTTTTATCACGTAAACATTATATTGTTATTTAAGGATCTGCACACTGTGGTACATTTTAGAGTATGAAATCAAATGTTTACAATTTAAGGATTGACAAGCAAATCACTGCACAGCATCTAATTCAATGTTAAATTTGTAAACATGATAGCATATACTACCTGTGCATCCTTCTTATTTTTTTAACGTTATATGGATGATTTTAGCACAAAAATTGTAAAGGTTTTAATTAACTATATACAATAAATTTACTTACTTACTGTACTTGCCGCTAGGCTTCTGCAATCCCATAATAGGTGAATTACAGGGACTTCCTCGTATCTCCTTGAGAATGCCTTGTGCAATCATAGACCCAATTACAGGTCTTATTCCAGCCACAGATTCTGGACTTAATTTATACTGCGGAGTTCGTGGAAATTCTGCATTTGGTTTGACCTGTATCTTAACAGGTTCGACCCCTCGAATCAATCCTATCTCCTCACCCGTGAAATCCCACACTTTTGGAGAAACCGAATCTCTCAAATCATGTGGCAACTCCTCTATCGTAAGAACCATGAACATTTCCGTACACAAGCTCATATTAGCCATTTTAAAATCAGCATCATCATCACAGGTTTGCAACTCCACACCCCTCGGAGTGCAAGATATGGTACAATTTAGTTTACACAAAAGGTCTCGTCCCAATAGACAGACTGGGCTTGAATTGCAAACTACAAATTGATGTTTGTCTCGGAACGGTCCTATCCTCACAGGTAACTCATTTGCCAATGGGTTAGTCATTTTCTGATTGGTAACTCCCACCACTTGGATCGTTTGTCCTGACAGGGACAAATTTGGGACGACTTCAGTTCTTACAGTGGAGCGCGCAGCTCCAGTATCTAACAAGAAGGTAACGGTGTCCGTTCACCTCCGCATCTACAAACGGTCCATTCTGATCTACTTCCAGGATCGCATCCAAAGGGCATTCTTCCTGCACCCCCCTCTGACACTCCTAGAGATCTTGTGGTTGTTCAGATCTGTCTTGTGTTTCAAAATAGGGCATCTGATGATACACTCGATTATGAGTAGGTATTCTTGGAGGCTGAGGAATTTGCATTTGCGGCTCATATCCTGCCCCATACATAGACCTAGGTCTAGTTACAGTATTCAAAGTCTCTGACATCTGTCCCTCTCCCTGCAATTGATTGGCTGGATTCAATCGACACTCGCGCTTCCAATGCCCGATTTTGTGACAATAATGACACGCAGTGACCTTCTTTTGGTTCGCCACCCAATCACCTCCTGTGCCTACATCCATTCCCCTGCCTCTTCCTTGTCCAGGTTGGGTTACCATCTGTTGACCCATTCCTCTAACACTTCCTGTACCTCGACCCATCGCTCCTCCAACCCCTTGCATCTGATCAGGCCTTTCGGCATTCCTCAACTGCATCAACATCAACTTGTCTTTCAATTTCTTTTGTGCCGATTCTACTTGATCACTACAGTATTTTGCATAACGTGGGATTTCATCCACCATCTTATTCTGCCAACATATCAAATGTGTTTGTATCATCAAGCTAACATCAGATCTTAGTCCGAGCACACATTTTGAGACAAACTGTCCCATATCCTTCTGCTCAATTGTATCCAATCCACTATGCTGTTTAAAAGCCACTAAAAGTCTCTCATAATAGTCATGTACCGACTCCTTAGAATCTTGAGTAGTATGATCGATTTTAAGCCAATCGACTTTTTGCGGAGCTACCTTGGATTGTAACCATGTAATCACTTGTTCATATTTCTTCATTACTTCGGGAGAAGGACCATGATTTTTTGGGTCTCTGGCTGGTTCTACAGCAGGCCAGTCAATGACAATTTTACACGCCGTCCATAAATCTCCTGGGAACACTATATCAAACAAAGTATTCAAATCAATCCAAAGCACCTTCGAGATCTTGACAAACCGGTCTATTTGCTTATACCAATCAGCAGGTTTTTCCCTCAGCCAAGGAAAATCATTGGTGAATGCTGCCAAATCACCCCTGCTCCAAGGCACATGAACGTACCCCCCATTTTGCACTTCTCTCAAAGGGTAATGTCCTGCCGATCCCGTCCCTCCACCCGGAGGCGGAGTGTCTCCTATTCCTTTCTTGACACTTTTCTTTTTAGCCCACCTCTCTTCCCATTTGTCTAATGCTCTCCACGCTCGCATCCCTATCACCAATTCCCTAATCTGTGCCCTTAATCCTACCATTCGCTTCTCTTCCAATTCCTTATCTGTATAATGCAATCTGCAAGTTCCCTGCATCATTTTAGTCTTTGTTAGGTCTACATCATACTTTCGTGCCAATTGAGACAATGCATCATGAGCTCGCTTTGCCTTCCTGGTAACATCCTTAGCTACAAACAGCAATTCACTTGAATTATATGTATCGATTCTCTCCCATGGCAAATTTCCTTCTATCACTTCATCTATTTCTGTTTTTAATCTTACCACATCTAATGGTGCCTTCATTGCAACATGTAAAACCTTCTGACTTCTTTCACTTCCCAATTCCTCCCTGTCACAACTTTGTGTTCTCCTTGGACTACCACTCTCCTTCATCCTCACAACTGGGTGACTTTCTCTTTCACAGCTTCGAATTCTCCAATGGTTACCCTCACACACATACTGTGGCCCGAAAGGTACTCTAGGTGCTTCTTGTTTCAACCCCAATTCATCATTCAATATCTGTGACTCCCTCACCGGTGGAACCCACATTCTGATGGCTGACTCAGAATTTGCTAAAGCTCCTGTTCGTCTTCGTTCTGACCCACTATCCATCCTTGAAGGATCAGCCGTAGCTTGAAGTGGAGTACTGGCTTCCACTGGTACCTGAGCCATGCCCGTCTCACTCATGGTAAGACTCCCTCCAGATATAGTCTCTTCACCTTGTTCTGTCTGTTGACTTTCCCTTGTTCTCTCTCTAGGGTTATATTATGAAACCACCGGTCCAATAGTGACTGGTACCGAAAGGGCTTCTGGTAACCACATGTTACAGGCAGTCTCTCCTGACTCTGAAGTTGCGTACCCTATCCCTCCAGACCCTCCTGGAATTCTTATCATTTCCAATGAGACTCTCCCCCTGACTCCTGTGATCTTGTTGTATTCCGCTTTAGGTGTCCGTATATAGGTTTTCCTGATACGTGTCCTTATATAGGCACAATTCGCATTGCCCTTATATAGGCATAAGATCCCAGTCCTTATTTAGGCATTAGCCATGCTATCCAAATACAGGCATGGTCACCTACATCCGTCCACCCTAACGTCACAACGAGTTCTTAGAAACCAGACCCTTAAGCTCTTGGGAGTTCCCCTAGCACAGGATTATTGATTTCTCCAAGAACTCATTTATTATGCATGAACCGCTATTCCTTAAGGGTTCATTCCTGACGTCTTCCTCTGCCCGACTTTACGTCAATGCTTACATTCCAAGGCACCTACTGGGTATAAATATACCTTCCCTTGCCCAAGCAAGTAGGAGGAGACCTCGACTTTAGAGGAGCCCGTGTCCCGGCCTGACGCACTGACAAGAGACGCGGTCATCCCTGCTCGCAGAGAATCCAGCTTCCAGTGTTCTGACTCCCTTCGCGGGGTGTTAGAGTTCGAGACCCGGAAAGAGAGTCCCACCTCTCTCATTCTCAAGGTATGGAGCTGACTAGAACCTAGAGGGACTCTTGGCATATCAGACTTAGCATACCATACTATAGAATACATCACCTACTTCTTACCTTGCACTACACTTAGGTTAGTTACACTGGGGTAGAACTAGTTAGAGAAGCATCTTATGAGTACTCGCATTTTTAGCTTATGTTATTTATGTATATGAATATATGTGTCATAGCTAAAAGATAATGCTAGCGCAGTATTATTTCTTTCTACTGCTTACGCTGAACATAATATATCTCGCATACTGTCTTATGATTGTAACAGCTCACATCTCTTACACGAGAAACAAGACTGTTCAATAAATCCTTTTATTGAAACGCCCGTCTATTATTTCTGTGTAACTCTGAAGAAACTAAGCATGCACGATTAGCTGAGTGAAACTGTTATCTGTTGTTTCCACGATTCTGAGAGTGTTCCGATTCTAAAGGGAAACAAAGTTGTCATGTTTATGCGGTTGCCAGAAACTACTCCCTTATTGTTTACAAGGAGTTTCTAGTGGCCTCTGAGTTAGCTGGTACAAAGTAAATTAAGTTTAATATACTCGATAGGGGCATACTGACCTCAGTCCTATGTCAAACCTATAGGGTATATTATTCCAATGCGCAGAGCCTATTAGGGAAATAGGAACTACACTACATGGCGCCCAACGTTTGGTAAGGCACTAATTTAACGCTAGATACTGAGTAACTCAGTCGTGCTTTTCTCAGAGACCCCTACTCACATACTCCATAAGACGTCTGGAGTGGGTAGGGTTAAGTATCCGCCAAAGCTGAATAGGACAAAAATCCTATATATTAGCTGTATGGTTTGTTCAACGTTGAAGGATACAGTGCTCCAAAATATTGTGCACCTTATCTTTGTTTCCTTGAAACTTGTTCTGCATTTTTTCAAAAAAATGTCCCTGAACGGGGATACTAACACCGAGAACGGTGTAGCTGCGGCTGACCCAGTCGTAACAGCTTTTAATTTTACAGGTTTAAATGAAACCGATGAGGGTGTTATAAACATCCCTCCAAACTTAAGGAGAGCCATCACTCTAAAACTTATAAAACACGGCCTAACACCAAGAGGTGGTAGAGCAGTTTTCGTGATAGAGGCACACGAATCCTTTCAGACAGAGGTATTCTATTCATGGATTGTATTCCCAGAATCAAATCCAATAACATAAATATTTCACTTCTTTAAAGGAATATAGTCCTTTCGAGGATATTGAAATTCCACTCACATACCAGGAGCATAATCTCTGGTTTAAAGGCGCCCTAAAACATCACAAGAACATTACCAGGCTCGGTCCACTAGGTAGACCAGGAGCAACATGGCCGATTTTAACAGGCTACATACCTCATCCGGACATCGAAGAAATGTCAGACGAAGAATTACTTACTCAACTACAAGAGTTAATAAAAATTTACAGACAATTAGTCCAGTATGTCATGCAGACTTTCACAGTCCAACCACCTATAACAATTCCAAATCAGACCCCTCAACAGGGGAATATACTAAAAATTACTCCACAGACTTTACACACAGTCATGGGTAAAATGCCCACAAAACGTGAACAAATTCCATTCTGGATAGCTCAAACAATTACTCAAATCGAAGCAGTATTTCCAAATACTAGCCCTTATGAGAAACACAGAATCCTAACAATCTGTTTACCAATGGGGATCACACCACAACTGGAAGACTGCACCACTTGGGGCACAGTCTTTGCTGCCATCTATACTAAAACACATGGTGTTCCGTCAATTGCAGTAATACCAGATGTCCTGAAACAAATTCAAAACGAATACGGGGCAGAACCTGCTCTGAATTTAGGTATGAAATTACTGAAAAACTTCGACCAGGTCTCAACAATAATATTATCTAATATTAAAGGAGAGGCAGCATCAGTGGTGATCCGCCAACGCTTAAGGGAATTTGATGTAACAGAACATCAACATGAACTACCCAGAATAATAGAAAAATCTTATGCAGAATTAGGCAGAGATAGTTTGGGTGGAAAACCTTTGAAGCCAAAACTATCTGAAAGTCCTGAGAAGGACTCTATTAAACAAAATCCTACATCTTCTAAAAAGAAGTGGGAAACTAATAAACAAAATTCAAACGAGACACGTTCTCAATCCCGAGGTAGGTCTCCTCAAAAGGAGCCCTCTGAAAGGAGGTATAACCTCAGGAATAGGGATAATTTAAGAAAACCTGACAGGTATCAAGATACTGATACACGTTCCTCTCGTACCTTTCAGATATCGTCACAGACATCAGAAAGAAGAGGACGGTCAGATCACAAAGAAGAACGCGTGAAATCCAAAGACGATAAACACGTTCAGAAAAATAAATCAAAACCTCAATTCACAAAAAGAAGGTAGCAGGTCTGAAGATCAGACATGCCGAGAATACTGAGAACACAGCTCAAGAACGGAGAATGGGCTCAGACAATGCTGGACAGTGCAGCAGAAGTAACAATAGCTCGCCAGAACCTGAAGGAACTTCTGGAGATAGTGGACTTGAATGAGTACATCACAGTAGAGACTGTAGACACCAGGGTTAGTACTCCACAAAAGTTATATGGAATAACACTCCGAATGGAGGGAGACATACCAAGAAAAGTGAAAACACTCTTTTGGGAGAAACTTTCAAGGGGTTATGATATACTTCTAGCAGAAAAGGACTGGCCACCAAACTTTGTCAGGGAGTGCCCACATGGCGAGGACATCATTATGCCAGCCTTCTCCAACCATATTCCAATTCACCTAAAATATACTTATGCCAGGAAATGGGCAGTTGCCCAGGCCCCAGCATTATACAAAAATCATGTAGGATGGGATGAGGACTCACCTCACCACAAAATACAGCTAAAAAATCAACCTACTGCACAAAGGCAGTACCCAATAAAGCAAGAAGCTAAAAAACAGGTCAGGGAGATCTTAGATCAACTTGAATACCAAGGGGTGATTGAAACATGCACCTCCTCAATGAACAATCCTTTGTTTCCTGTATCCAAACCAGACAATACATATCGTCTAGTTTTGGATTACAGACACTTGAACACTTGTTCCAAAACATTTGCAGTGCAAAATGCACATAGTACAGCATTAATGAATAACATTGTGCGTAAAAAATATAAAACCACATTGGACATTTCAAATGGTTTCTTTTGTCAAAACATAGCACCTGAAAGCAGGTACTTAACAGCTTTCTCAATAATGGGGACCCAGCGTCAATTTTGTCGACTCCCACAAGGGTTCAAAAACAGCCCGGGGTTATTCTCAGCAAGAGTAACAGAGTTACTACAAATTTATGATAATGAGGCATTGTCATATGTCGATGACATCTATCTGACAGACGATGACCTAGATAGGCACTTGAATAGGGTGAGTACCATTATATTGGGCTTCGCCTCTGAAGGCTATAAATTCAACTTTAAAAAATCCAGAATTGCCCATCTCAATGTCCTTTTCCTAGGATATGAGCTTTCAAGTGAAGGCAAGAGCCTGGCAGCTAACTTTCTAGAAAAGTGCGCGCTGCTCCAACCTCCAAAAACGCTGAAAAATTTACAATCCATCTTGGGTTTCCTAAATTTTGGAAGAACTTACATTCTAAATTACGCAGAAAGGGTTAAACCTCTCTACGAATTAATCAAACCTGATTTTTCAACAAAACATTGGACACAAGAACACACAGAAATCCTGCGTTCACTCCAAGCTAACATGTTAGCAACAAATCACTTACAAACACGCGTAAATAAACGCAATTTAGTGATCCGAATAATTTCGGGTCAATGCGGATTCACCTATTTAACATTTAATGAGGGTGAAAAAGTACCAATAGCATACAAATCACATTTGTATACACAAGCAGAAATGCGCTTCACTTCAACAGAAAAAATACTGACAGCAGTTCAAACCGCTGTAGCAAAAGAAAGAGCTCTAGCTCAAGGGAAACGCATTATTGTCGTAACTCCAGTACCAGCCTTAGAGGCGGTCACAAAAGCGAGCATTCCAAATGCAAAAGCTTTACATCCTAGATGGATACAATGGGTTAATTCTCTTGCTGCAACAGATGTTGAATATGTTTTTGATCCTGATTTAAAAACACAAGCGTTCCTGCAATATGAACATGAATGTCCTCTGCCCACTGAAATTCTGCCTCTCGATCAGTACGAATTTATAATTTATACTGACGGATCAGCACAACCCGCTACAGGGAGTAAGCAAGCTTACAGTGCAGCGTGCGCAATCGTTAAAGGTCGCATGCGCGTTGGTAACTTCAGACCAATGGTCGCTAAAACTCAATCTCTAGGCGATTGTACAGCTCAGCGATCTGAACTACAAGCATTCAAACTGGCACTTGAAAATACAGATCGCGAATTCCCCACACTTATAGTGTGCGATTCCTTTTACTGTGTTCAGTCATATAATGAATATATACAGAATTGGCTTCAAAACAGATTCAAAGATGCAAAAGGTGGCACAATAAAGCATAAAACGCTTTGGGAACAAGTAGTTCAGTTGAGAAACGAACTACCAAAAGCTCACATGATACACACGCTGAGTCATCAACGTGATGGCGTTCACTTTGCAGGGAATTCATTGTCTGATGAAGCCGCAAAGGGGGCTGTTCAGACGGCTTCCGTAGCTGCGATCACTCGTTCAAAAACGAGAATAGACAGTGAGCTATTGTTGGCTGTCAATGCTTCAAGCAAAGGCAGTGGTGCAGCATTACCAAAGAAATTTCCACTCAAGTACTCTTATGTAATTGATGCGAACAACGTTTCTTTTGCTCGAATCCCTGGAGTGGGGATAGGGTAATATAAAACATGGAACATAGAGCAGCTTTGATTTATGAAGTACATCTGGGGGAGGGTCTGTCACATCAAGGGATCTCTAAAACAATATTAACATTAAAAGAGATGTACTGGTGGCCTGGAATGAATACACAGATTCACATCTTCATCAATGACTGCAGAGACTGCAATAGACAGACTAGTGCAGAACGCCATCAGACACCAGACTACGAAGTAGCCTGCCCAGTACAGACACCATTGTTAGACAGCATTAGACTATCTACGCGCAGGCGTCCTTTATGACAAATGCAATCCCACAAACACTAAGTCAAGGTTCCTATGGATGTGGCCTCAGCGCTCGGCTGACGCTCGAACTGTTATAAAAGATTTGCGAGTCTTTATCGGCACATACGCAATTGGCACACTACATTCTGACCAGGGCCCTGCGTTTAGCTCTCGGGCTTACAAAGAAGCCATGGCCAGTTTGGGCGTAGCATTGCGGTACTCCTCTCCGTTTCATCCTGAGGGAAATTCTGTTGTGGAAAGGAAAAACCGGGACATAAAGCAGTCTATAACAGCTAGAGTATTAGGTTCGGGTGATGGGTGGGTCAAACATCTTTATGGGGTCCAACGCTCATTAAATAATTTGCCAAGAAGTTCTCTAGGGGGGTCACTCCATATGAGGTCCTATTTGGGACAAGAATGTGGGTTCCTGATCTCGAATGTAAAGGCACAGTGGTGGAAAATAAACCCTTTGATATCAAAGATTGTTTGGCTGTTTTACAGGATCTAAATGAACTAAGATCGAAACAAAGCAACGTGTTCCTGAAGCCAACCACCACTGGGGAAAAACCGGCAGTCCCAGCAAGGCCTGTCTGGATCCCAAAAGTTGGGGATCTAGTCAGAGAGAAGATTGCGGACAAGAAGGAATTTGGACCTTCATACAGACAACCACTGACTGTCCTAGCCGTCCACGGAACAAGAACAGTACTTCTGCCGCCCCTTGCTGAAAAAAAGGAGAAAAGATTTGTGTCAATCGGCCTCATCAAACCACAGTATGTGGCCAATACTAAATAGTAGGCCTCGTGGACTCCGACCTAGTAGCTGACGCACTCCTCTCGCTACTATTCAAGAGGTTCAGACTGAAAGACTCATAACCATCGAGAATTCAGCAGTAAGAGATGAAGGACTAAGCAACAATGCTATGGAACTCATCCCTCTTGAAACTCAAGTAACAGTTCGTCCAGATACACCTGTCTACACGAACGTAACACGTGATCAACTGGTTCCAGCGATTTCAACGAATCCTGATGCAATTCCAACAATTGACCGAACTGCTTCTGGCTACTTCATTAACTTTGATACGTTTTCTGAGGATCCAAGTGACCCTGAAACGACGCCAGGCCTAAAAACTTTCAAACAACAAGTACAAGACCTTTTTTATTTCCTGAAAGAGACTTATCTGGTTTCACCATAAATTGAACTATGGATTATTTCTGGAATATTTTTCTTTCTGCTTTGGCTAGCTTTAGTAATGACTCTTAGCGTGCTTATAAATGGCAGATACATTCGTATGGACACTGAAAGTAAAAATGTGAACTTACTTTTAAAACCACACAAATCATCCCATCGTGAAGCAAGAGACTTGTCAGCAGTGAACATCACAGCCGTTCCTATACAGGATGGTATAGTTTGGGACAAAACTGATTTTGACATATTCGGCCCAACGGAACTTTTGAAGATTCCACACTTAATTAAAATTTCATTAAGTGACTTTATTACCTCCAGTATCTATTCTGATGATTGGGACTTTGAGACTGTTAATAACATGATGTCTGATCTAGAAAGGTCTGCTGCATTCTCTAACAATGAATACTTAGAGGGTTCATCAGACTACGAACAGCTTTATTGTTACAACCACTATGGTCATCATTTCTTGCATAAATCTGCAACACCTAGAAATGTGTTTGTGTTTAACCAATGGGAACATTGTCCTACACCACCAAGGGGTAGTTCAAAAACATTTGTAAATAAGTTTCCATATTTTTCAGGGTACAATACATCTGATCCAGAAACATTTTACTATAAGAATGTAAACAAAACAGGACAGAAAATTATGTTAACTAATACAAAACAGATTTATTCTGCAGCCTTTATTACCCAACTGTCTAGACAAGGATTTGACTTTTGGAAAGACACAATCGACACAAAATCTGTCTGGGGTTCTAAAGATTGGCAAGTGCAGGGGATAGAAGCTTTGTTTAGAGCCTGTATCATCCCACAGCAAATAATGTTTTTGAATGACACTGTGCAACAAACGTCTTGCCTTGGTTTAGCCAAGACCAAAGACATGAACACACTTTCTGTACCAACACCTGCAAGTAATAGCACTACACAGGGAGCGGTCACACTAGACACAATACTACAAAACAACAGATCAGATCCTGATTGGAAAAAATGGTTGCTCTGGCCCACAGACACAAACATCTGTCAAGAAAGATTCCTGAAGAGAATACAGGGCTTTACTATCCATAGGCCATACCCACGTTACGTTCAACGACAACATCCGGGGGTAGTAACAACATACAGTGTAGGAACATTGTGCCTCGACTGGTTACAAAAATCTACACTCGAGGATGTGAAACAACACTTATCTTTACTTAAAGAAGATGCAGACCTTAGGGATTTCTTGCTAGGACCAAAAAAATGTGTCAAAAACGTTTCATATATGCCGCCATTTATGCTGCTTATAATGAAATATGGAAGGTTTCACAGGCAGAGGCCGCAGAAAGAATACGTGAGCTTGATCGTATCAACTTAGAGAAATCTCTCACTGTGGTCGACAATGGGTTAACAACTTTGTCATCCAGAATTTATTCACTGGACAACATTGTATCCTCTGCTATTGACATACTGGAACAAGATTTAGCCATGTTACAACAAGGCCAATCTCAGTTACGTTCTATTATGTTATTAGGCTGGACGCTGCAATCCTTGCGTGCAGGCTATGTGCCTTGGCGTTTTATCAACACGTCATCTCTGTTTTCAGAATACAATCTCACGGATAAACAGGTCGAACTGGCACAAAGGGGAGCAAAGTATACAGTGCTGAGCATTGAAAAACTGGAAAAATTACCATTTACGGTAGCAGAAAAACCAGCTACAGAATGGCTTATCCATGGCAAAATAACTCTGCCTGTCACTACTTTTCATTTTCAGTATTGCCTGAAACAAATGCAAGCAGGCAAATATGAAAGGTTGGGTAAAGAATAAATTAAGACATCCTGGGATTTACCTTACGAATACAGATGTTGGAGTGGGGATCGTGAAGTGTTTCTAAGCGGTACACACTGTGAAAATGCACTGAGCGGATCTCTCATATGTCAGGACATTTCTTTACACGGGGCTTGTAATGGTTCTGTGGCAAACTTGCCCTGCCACCTGCAGGGCACACCAGCTGCTGATATTAATCCAACGTTTGGCCAACTTTCTAACGGGAGTTAACTCATGTTGAATGATCAGAGTTGCTGTGGCATGTTGCCAGGAATCCCATATCTGGTAACGGTTTGCTCCAGGGTTACTTGTTGTATGCAAGTATTGTTCCCCCAAATAGACACAGTCAGGGAGTCGCCTCTATGACCTTCATTGAATGTTTCTTTTATACGTTTTGATACTATAAGCAGAATGAAAGCCATGCTTTTACACCAGACCCATACACTGACTTTGATTCGGCTCACAGTGTACCGGGGAAGCAATGAATTTGGCCTCCATATGTTCAAAACAAAACAAAACTTGGAACTCTTCCTAAAAAGTGAATTTTTTTTTCTCTCTCTATTTTTGAAAATACATGGCATTTCAATCTGCTTACAGTAGAACTATTCATATAGAACGGACTTCTTTGAATACTTCCAGGGGCACATTGTCACCTTATTTACCACAATTTCATTTAGTACTATGATATGAAATGGCTTTGATTTTTTGAATACTTGTCAACCATTTCGTCATATGTATATATTTCTGTTTTATCATTCATGTTGCATTTATTTCCAATGTATGCTTAGAATGAAAAAATGCTTTAAATATACAGTACCTATTGCATTACATGTTTAGCAACAGTTTTTTTAACTTCTTTTAGTATGCTTTTAGAAATGTTTTTAGCAACATGTGGTACTCAGTTTAATGTTTAAGCATTTAGTATTATCGTTCATTCGAAAGTGGAGTGGGTGTTGTATTCCTCTTTAGGTGTCCGTATATAGGTTTTCCTGATACATGTCCTTATATAGGCACAATTCGCATTGCCCTTATATAGGCATAAGATCCCAGTCCTTATTTAGGCATTAGCCATGCTATCCAAATACAGGCATGGTCACTTACATCCGTCCACCCTAACGTCACAACGAGTTCGTAGAAACCAGACCCTTAAGCTCTTGGGAGTTCCCCTAGCACAGGATTATTGATTTCTCCAAGAACTCATTTATTATGCATGAACCGCTATTCCTTAAGGGTTCATTCCTGACGTCTTCCTCTGCCTGACTTTACGTCAATGCTAACATTCCAAGGCACCTACCGGGTATAAATATACCTTCCCTTGCCCAAGCAAGTAGGAGGAGACCTCGACTTTAGAGGAGCCCGTGTCCCGGCCTGATGCACTGACAAGAGACGCTGTCATCCCTGCTCGCAGAGAATCCAGCTTCCAGTGTTCTGACTCCCTTCGCGGGTGTTAGAGTTCGAGACCCGGAAAGAGATTCCCACCTCTCTCATTCTCAAGGTATGGAACTGACTAGAACCTAGAGGGACTCTTGGCATACCAGACTTAGCATACCATACTATAGCATACCATACTATAGCATACCATACTATAGAATACCATACTATAGAATATATCACCTACTTCTTACCTTGCACTACATTTAGGTTAGGTACACTGGGGTAGAACTAGTTAGAGAAGCATCTTATGAGTACTCGCATTTTTAGCTTATGTTATTTATGTATATGAATATATGCGTCATAGCAAAAAGATAATGCTAGCGCAGTATTATTTCTTTCTACTGCTTATGCTGTACATAATATATCTCGCATACTGTCTTATGATTGTAACAGCTCATATCTCTTACACGAGAAACAAGACTGTTCAATAAATCCTTTTATTGAAACGCCCGTCCATTATTTCTGTGTAACTCTGAAGAAACTAAGCATGCACAATTAGCTGAGTGAAACTGTTATCTGTTGTTTCCACGATTCTGAGAGTTTTCCGATTCTAAAGGGAAACAAAGTTGTCATGTTTATGCAGTTGCCAGAAACTACTACCTTCTTGTTTACAAGGAGTTTCTAGTGGCCTCTGAGTTAGCTGGTACAAAGTAAATTAAGTTTAATATACTCGATAGGGGCATACTGACCTCAGTCCTATGTCAAACCTATAGGGTATATTATTCCAATGCGCAGAGCCTATTAGGGAAATAGGAACTACACTACAATCTGATCTACTGAACCTATTTGTCTCACCCGTAGACTTTCCTCTGATTGCTGTGTTCTCTCTGTCTCCAATCTAGAGTCATCAGGTGGAGGACGTTCTGATAGCAATCTTTCTAGGAAACTATCATCTGTATCACTTTCCTCTTCTGTCTTACTTTGCCCTTTAGACGCTTCCTCTAATAACCGTAATGGATACAATCGTTCTCCCTCTATGGTGTCTACTCTCCATCTCTTCAGCTGTGCATCCCACCTAGCATCCTGATATGCCTTCATTGCTTTTTTCATTCTTCCCTGAGAAGCTTCCCTTCTCTTTGCCATTGCTGCTCTCATCCAAGCATCCAATGCCTCAAATTGGGTTGGTCTAGGCGGAGGTTTCAGAGCAGACATCACTCCTCTTAGCTGATACAGCACCTCCATATGAAATGACCCATAACGAGGGAAAGCTAACTCTCCTTCTTTCTCTGTAATTTTATGCCAATTTTGAAGCCAAACTATAGTATGGAGTCCTACATTTGTTGCCGTATAATGCGCCGGTGTATCCTCAGGTGGAGCTTCTTCTCCTACCCGTGTCACCACTCCTGTATCACCTCTACACAAATCCCGCAGCACCCTAAAACATCTCATCCTGTAAATCGATTGTTTGCCCTCCAAATTCGATACTCGGCTTCGAACGAACGTCCACCTATCCCAGCGCGGCGTTACACCGACCAATCCCAGCGCCGCGCACACTGATGTCACTATTCGCTCTTGCAGCGGCTCACCCTCCTTTACAATTTCATTCGCTCACACATTCACACTACAAGTAACTGTATAACCAAAAGCTATTAAACCAAGTAACTGCTCCTAACACAGTCACAATAACTTACAGTTACATAAACAAGTAATTGTCCGTCCTCTAGAAGATCGATAGAACACTCTTACAAGAACATTCATCCGCTGTGACCCCCGACCTGCGTTGGTCACTCAATCGCCATAGTTCACCCCCGGTACCTGGGGCTTTCTATCGCGACATACTCCTTTCACACAAAGTTCCCTATCGCAAGTGGATCGTCGATAGCGCTTCACGACACCCACAATTTTGATCAGACAATTACAAATACAACTATCCCGGGATCTTGGACTTCTCTTGAGTCCGCTAACCAAACTTCCTGATTCGCACGTGTCCGAACCAGTAAACCGATAAACTCACAATCACTCAACATGCATCTCAACTCCGCAAGACATCACACAAATGTTTCATCACCGCAATCTAACACACCACACAATTCCATACTCACGTCACCACTGTTTCCGCCGCACCGTCAACGTCCGCCGACTTCCATCTATGTCCACCATCTTCTACTCCGTGTCCAGGGTCTTGATGTTCTTCCGACCCTACCCCACCCCTACTTTCTTTCTCCCCTCTCTCTTAGAGGTAAACCATCCTCTGCTACCATTTGATTACGCCAACCTTTACTCCGTACTTTCCCTACTATATTTAATGCCAATGATCTTTTATTTACCTGCTAAAAGTGGTAGAGGGGAGAAAACAATTCAAGATTATACTGTCAATTTAAGCATTCTTTAAAGACCACAGACTCCGAATTTAAGTTTTGTGGATTTATTATAAAGCCAAAAATAATTGAATATAAACACACCTCAATATTAGAGTATAGAGGTACAGGAAAATCAATACAGAGCCGATTTTACTATAGTGGAATAACGCAGGGGCATCTTGATGTACAGTAGCTGGAGGTTTGGTTGAACTGTTGTAGTATGGCACAGAATAGTGACAGGGTCACTCGGCACAGAAGGCATAATATGATGAACTCCAAAATCAAAATACAGCAAAGAATGGAAGCGGAGTCCAATTCTCTTTTCATTTAAAAAAGAGCAAAATCTTTCCCTACTCTACTCTCAATGAGAATCCTACCTATCTCCCTTGTATCATATCCCAAAGGTGTCAGCACGTGTTGACTTCCTAAGAAGTACTCACGTCAAAAATGGGTCTGATAGCTTAAAGCTATGGAGCTCGCTCTAAGATGCTCCTTCTCCTCCGAAAGCTGGTAGAAGTCTCTCAAATCTGTCCCTGCGCATCATACAAAAAGACAATAATCAGCCCACAATAGGTCATGTGTTAAACTTTTCCACTTGCAACATTTTTCAGTACGTTTCCACAGAAGCTTTTAATTAGTTGACTTTTCTTCCAGTGTCCTTGGTTCCCAGATAGGCTAAGCACGAAGGTGTCCTCCCTTCTCGCCTTTCAGTCTTCTTCAAAGACATGCCGGGTATCTCCTTAAATCTAAGAATAACGAGGTCGAATTCCTGCATCTGCAGTAGGATGAGAACACACTGTCTTCGAGCACACCAGAATTTATTTAATTAATTCTTGAGCGACCAAGGAGAAACGAAACTCAAAACAACCTGCAATTTGGGGCCTACAAATCGGGTAACTTAAACTCAACATGGTTACATTTATATCAATACAATATCGTCCTGCACATTACACATAAAGGAATTATATTTCTAATACACACATGATCCTACCTAAAGGTGCTCACTTCACTTTAATACTAATATGACGTGAAAAAATGCATCTTAATAAGCATAAAACACTTCACACGACAAAAATATATATATGAGTGCGTTTGTATCAGGAGTATAGTGCACCCCTACAAATTAGAGTGCTGCAAGCGCTCTATCATAAACACACCATGTTTGCATTTTTTTAAAAAGAATAAAAAAAGATTAGGGGGTAAAAATCCCCCCATGCCACACTTGCAGTGGTCGTGTCACTCACTGCACTCACTCGCTACATGCAGAATGGGGGCTGGTATGACAAAATGTGCCAGGGCTGCTACTGGTTGCCAGTCTGGCCTTGGCTGGAGGCAGTTTCTTGCACTTCCAGCCACTGGACAGGCCTGTACAATGTGCACATAGCCTGAACTGCATGTGCGTGATCCTCTTCTGTGTTAGATGAGGTGAGCTAAAAACCATGGCATGGAATGTGCTCAGTGTGTAGCTATCAGCGCTTTTATTTAATCCAGGCATTGTCAGCCATCATTCCCTTGTTGTCTAAAGCCCTCAGTCCGAGCTAAGCAGATTTTGTCATGGGGATTCCAGGGGCTGAAATATTCAGTTCCAACTGCTATCCCGCCTCCCAAAATCCGACAATTATAATCCCTGTCCTTTTCCACTGTTTTTTACTGCTGTTCCAGGGGCAAATCTGTTGACATATACCCTATGCAGGGGCGTTGCTTCGGGGGGGGGGTGTTTAGGGTGTTACACCCCCTTAGAAAATGTACTCTGAGGTAAATATTGGGCACAGGTGCTTTCAGACGGGTATGGTGAGGTGTCTGTCGGAGTCCACCCTGGATTTTTACATGCCCACACTGACCAAAAACACACACACACTCTCGCCTCTGCCTTTAAACTTGGCTAATTTGAAAGCCATTGTGTTTTAAGTACCCTAACAATCCCCACTCCTCTCTCTTTCCACTGCCTCTAAAGCCCTCCTTGTGTCTTGCTTCTCGTAATCTATTTTAACAAGATATGCCAGCATGATTGTTGGGAAATCTGAAGCTTACACCCCCCAATCTTACTGACCAAGTTACGCCCCTGACCCTATGTTCAGGGCAGTTGAAGAACTTTGTCAGCTTGTGGGCGGTGGGGGCTGGGAGTGGGTCATTGCGACCAGGGGTGGTCCGAGCAGAGTTGAGTGGTCTTGCCTGCTCTCCCCGTGCTTCTGGAGGGAGAAGGCAGGGCCGGGTGCAGTAAGACTTGTGTCAATGCGGTGGAACACAAGGATGTTTCCAGAGAGGCCCGTGGGCTGGGCAAGCCAGTCAGTCACAAGTCAAAGGAACGGGCCTGTGCGAAAACAGTTTCCTCAGGTTGATGGATGCCACAGAGACAGGGCCAGGGTGAACCAGTGGAGCGCTGAGCCTGCAATATCCACTCTGAGAGTAAACGTGCATGTATGTGGCTGTAATCCAAGCAAGGACAGAAGCCTTCTGCTGCTGCAGTGATGTACCTTCGAAGCAGGCCATCTTATCGCCAGCTTCCACTTTCTCTTTCACTTCCTAGTGGCGAGAAAATACACTGGAGACCTGGTGAGTATCGCTTTTCAGGAAACCGCCACGGAGCGTCAGGACCCAAGGCGCTGCTGTGCTGTTCGACACTAGAGTAATGCAAATAATCCATCAACGCACTTGACATTCAAGATGCAGCTGCGCTATTTAATGCCACAGGGCTTCGGCCACGCCTCCCACAGGACCAGCAGTCCAAGGCGCTGCTGTGCTGTTCCACGCTACATTAATTGCAACAAAACCATCACCCGCCACCTGACATTCAAGATGCAGCTCTGCCATTTAATGCTATGGGACTTCAGCCACGCCAACCTACAGCACTAACAGTCCAAGGCGCTGCTGTGCTGTTCCACACTAGAGTAATGCAACTAAATCAATAGCCAGGGCCACTGGAATTATGCGGTTAGAGAGGGCCAAATTATGTGGTAGGGTTGAGTAAATTATGCGGCAAGAAAAGGCAAATGATGCTGCATAATGCAGCACATTTCGTAATAGTGTTACTTCATTATTTTTTCATTTTTAAACTTGGTAACACTGTACGGGCATTGGTTGCACCTCATTAGTAACAGTTTATCACCCACATATAGAAATAAGCAACAAAAAGGTAACCAGTCCAGCTTTGCAAAGGGCCTTCCACTGTGCAGCAACAAGTGTCGCTGCATTTTTAGTAACTTTTGACCCGTTTGAGCTAGAAACATTTTTTTTGTTAACTGTAGATTATGCGGCAGATGATGGATTGCGTGGCATGTCAATAATTATGCAAAAATTGCAGTAGCGGCACAATCGCATAATTCCAGTGGCCCTGCCAATAGCTAAAGCAATCCAACCGTAGGAGCTAGAATCCAAGATGCCGCTGTGTTGTGCCACACCAAAGAAGTTATAAGAAACAGCACCAGCTAAAATTAACCCTGTCACTATTCTGTGCCATACTACAACAGTTCAACCAAACCTCCAGCTACTGTACATCAAGATGCCCCTGCGTTATTCCACTGTAGTACAACCTAACCCATTCACCTGAGGGCATCATTTCAGGTTCAACCTCACAAGAAAGCTTTTGTTTCTTGTTTGTCTTTTAAGATGGGGACACTCCGACACCAATGCCTATAGGTAAGGGGGGCAACAAGCGACATCCAGTTGAGCAACCAATTGCTACATGCCGAGGGAAATATGTTGTTCTATTACTGGGCTTTCAGTTATCCTAATGCATTCTGGGATTTGTAGTATTAGTGCCATAGATGGTTCTGCGGCCCCTTACCTCGCTTTGGAAAAGACAGTATTGATTTCTGCAAACCCCACCCTGAAAACTCTACCGCAGCCTCTGGTGAAACAGCAGTTCTGAAGTAGCATATCACACAAGCTTGGGAAAGTGAAGCCAGGACAGAGGGGCGACACGGAGTTACTGAAGGAAAACAATACTATGAAACAAGCATTGGCATAGCCAATAGGTCTCGCCTTTGGGACCTTATAAGTGTTTAGCCAGAGATATTGACTTTGCCTATGTCTTTAAGCTGTGCTGTACAGAAGTCTGCAGCATGCTGAAAAGTTATAATAAAGAAGTGTCAGAAGCATTTTTGTTACCTTATATATAACCAAGAAAGCATTATGTACAACTGAACGACCATATTAAAGAAGTATTAGCAATAAATAATGTCTTGAGGTTTTTTTTTGTCCTTTCGATGCTGGCAACTTCTATCTGCCTGTCCCAATGGTTGCTTGTTATGGTTTTTTTTTGTTATGGAGGGGCATAAATAACAGGAGGGTGAAGGTTGGGAAATAGTACCTGTATAACAGTCAGTGAGACAGTCAGTCAGTGAGAGTCAGTTAGTTAGTCAGTGACTGAGTCAGTTAGTCAGTGAGAGAGAGAGAGAGAGAGAGTCAGTCAGTGAGAGAGAGAGAGAGTGAGAGAGTCGGTCAGTAAGAGAGTCAGTCAGTGAGAGAGAGAGTCAGTGAGAGAGAGAGTCAGTGAGAGCGAGTGAGTCGGACAGTGAGAGAGAGTCAGACAGTGAGAGAGAGAGTCAGTCAGTCAGTGAGAGAGAGTCAGTCAGTCAGTCAGTGAGAGAGAGTCAGTCAGTGAGAGAGAGAGTCAGACAGTGAGAGAGAGAGTCAGACAGTGAGAGAGAGAGTGAGTCAGTCAGTGAGAGAGTCAGTCAGAGAGTCCGTCAGTGAGAGAGAGTCAGTCAGTGAGAGAGTGAGTCAGTCAACCAGTGAGAGAGAGAGTGAGTGAGTCAGTCAGTGAGAGAGTGAGAAAGTCAGTCAGAGAGTCAGTGAGAGTCAGTCAGTGAGAGAGAGTGAGAGAGTCAGTCAGTGAGAGAGTCAGTGAGTCAGTCAGTGAGAGAGAGAGTGAGAGTCAGTCAGTCAGAGAGTCAGCCAGTCAGTCAGTGAGAGAGAGAGAGAGAGAGAGAGAGAGAGTCAGTCAGTGAGAGAGTCAGTCAGTCAGTGAGAGTCAGTCAGTCAGTGAGAGAGTGAGTCAGTCAGTGAGAGAGAGAGAGTGAGAAAGAGTCAGTTAGTCCGAGAGTCAGTGAGAGTCAGTCAGTGAGAGAGAGCGAGATTAAGAGAGTCAGCCAGTCAGTCAGTGAGAGAGAGAGTGAGAGAGTCAGTCAGTGAGAGAGTCAGTCAGTCAGTGAGTCAGTCAGTGAGAGAGAGAGTGAGTCAGTCAGAGAGTCAGTGAGAGTCAGTCAGTGAGTCAGTCAGTCAGTCAGTGAGAGAGAGAGATTGAGAGAGTCAGTCAGTGAGAGAGATTGAGAGAGTCAGCCAGTCAGTCAGTGAGAGTGAGAGAGTCAGTCAGTGAGAGAGAGAGTGAGAGTCAGTCAGAGAGTCAGCCAGTCAGTGAGAGAGAGATTGAGAGAGTCAGTGAGAGAGAGAGAGTCAGCCAGTCAGTGAGAGAGAGATTGAGAGAGTCAGTCAGTTAGTGAGAGTGAGAGTCAGTCAGTGAGAGAGAGAGAGAGAGTCAGTCAGTGAGAGAGAGAGGGTGAGTGTCAGTGAGTCAGTCAGAGAGAGAGAGAGTGAGAGTCAGTCAGAGAGTCAGTGAGTCAGTCAGTGAGAGAGAGAGAGTCAGTCAGTGAGCCAGTCAGTCAGTGAGAGAGCCAGTCAGTGAGAGAGCCAGTCAGTCAGAGAGAGAGTGAGTCAGTCAGTCAGAGAGTCAGTGAGAGAGTCAGTCAGTGAGTCAGTCAGTGAGAGTGAGAGTCAGTCAGAGAGTCAGTGAGAGTCAGTCAGTGAGAGAGTCAGTCAGTCAGTCAGAGAGTCAGTCAGTCAGTCAGTGAGGCAGAGAGAGCGAGTCAGTCAGTGAGAGAGAGATAGTCAGAGAGCCAGTCAGTGAGAGAGAGAGAGAGAGTCAGTCAGTCAGTGAGTCAGTGAGAGAGTGAGTCAGTGAGAGAGTGAGAGAGTGAGTCAGTGAGAGAGAGATTGAGAGAGTGAGTCAGTCATTGAGAGAGAGAGAGTGAGAGAGTCAGTGAGAGAGAGAGAGAGTCAGTCAGTGAGAGAGAGAGAGAGAGAGAGTCAGTCAGTGAGAGAGAGAGAGAGTGAGAGTCAGTCAGTGAGAGTGAGTCAGTCAGTGAGAGAGAGATTGAGAGTCAGTGAGCGAGAGAGAGAGAGTCAGTGAGAGAGTCAGTCAGTGAGAGTCAGTCAGTGAGAGAGAGAGATTGAGAGAGTCAGTCAGTCAGTGAGAGAGTCAGTCAGTGAGAGAGACAGAGAGGGTCAGTCAGTGAGAGAGTCAGTCAGTGAGAGAGTCAGTCAGTGAGAGAGTCAGTCAGTGAGAGAGAGAGTGAGAGAGAGAGCCAGTCAGTGAGAGAGAGTGAGTCAGTCAGTGAGAGTCAGTCAGTGAGAGAGAGAGAGTCAGTCAGTCAGTGAGAGAGAGAGTGAGTGAGAGTCAGTGAGAGTCAGTCAGTGAGAGAGAGTGAGTCAGTCAGTCAGTCAGTGAGAGAGTGAGCGAGTCAGTCAGTCAGAGAGTCAGTGAGAGTCAGTCAGTGAGAGAGTGAGAGTCAGTGAGAGAGAGAGATTGAGAGAGTCAGTCAGTGAGAGTCAGTCAGAGAGTCAGTCAGTGAGAGAGTGAGAGTCAGTGAGAGAGATTGAGAGAGTCAGTCAGAGAGTCAGTCAGTGAGAGAGAGAGTGAGAGGGTCAGTCAGTCAGTGAGTCAGTTAGTCAGTGTGAGAGTCAGTCAGAGAGAGAGAGTCAGTCAGTGAGAGAGTGAGTCAGTCAGAGAGAGTGAGTTAGTCAGTGAGAGAGTCAGTCAGTGAGAGAGTCAGTCAGTGAGTCAGTCAGAGAGAGTCAGTGAGAGTCAGTCAGTCAGTGAGAGAGAGAGTCAGAGAGCCAGTCAGTGAGTCAGTCAGAGAGAGTCAGTGAGAGTCAGTCAGTGAGTCAGTCAGTGAGAGAGAGAGATTGAGTCAGCCAGTCAGTGAGAGAGAGTGAGAGAGTCAGTGAGAGAGAGTCAGTCAGTGAGAGAGAGTCAGAGAGCCAGTCAGTGAGTCAGTGAGAGAGTGAGAGAGAGTCAGTCAGTCAGTGAGAGAGTCAGTCAGTGAGAGAGAGTCAGTCAGTGAGAGAGTCAGTCAGTGAGAGAGAGAGTGAGCGAGTCAGTCAGAGAGTCAGTGAGAGTCAGTCAGTGAGAGTCAGTGAGAGAGAGATTGAGAGAGTCAGTCAGTCAGAGAGTCAGTCAGTGAGAGAGAGAGTGAGGGGGTCAGTCAGTCATTTAGTCAGTCAGTGAGAGAGAGAGAGTCAATCAATCAATCAATTTAACTTTATTCGATTCATACAAGGAATCATAAAAGTTTACAGTTCAATACAAATTTAAAAGAAGAAAATTATCCAAGTCATTAAAAACAAATTCAATAAAATAAATTTACAGATTTAAGGTGATAACGGACCTCAAAAACCTTGCCACTACTACACATGTAAACAAATCCGGGAGCAGTTGTAAAAATAAATAGGCCGGTCTACATTGTCTAAAATTTAAAGATTTCATTAAAGGCTTAATAAAAATAGTCCTTAAGTCAGTAGAAAATGTACAAAAAAACAATACATGAATGGTTGATTGTTTGGAGATCTGGTCACAAGGACAACATGTTAGTCAACGAGACCAATTATTTCTGTTGGGGAAACTAGTCAAGCGATGGAAAATATCCAGCCTGAAACGTGTCAAAACAAATCTGTGTTGGGCATTTAAAACACCGATTAAATACGGTTGCATCATATAACAGGTCAGTATCATTTGATTATGTTGTACGGTGGGCTTCACAAGTTCCAATGTTAATCTTTTTTCCTCCAAGTTGTTCAAACATACTCTTTTTAGTGATTCTCTAGATATATGCAGTAAGGATTCAGGCTTTGCATAGTATTCAGGGTGACAAATATCATGCATAACATTTTTTACGTATTTCAACCATGTTATTTTCATTGCATGATCAGCACCGCAGCAATCCTGTAAAATGGCTCTGTTAAAACTCGTATAATCCGATGTCCATAACTTGTGCCATAGGAGGACTGGCTGCACCCTTAACAGGTCCTCCAAATAGGTAATACCCAATTCTGCATGACAGACAAAATTAGAACAGCTTTTAGGAAGCCCTAACAGGTTTTTAAGAAACCCATTTTCTACCAGCTGTAAAGAATCAACATCTACATGTCCCCACAGTTCAGAACCGTACATAGCTATTGACTGGCATTTCGCGTTATAGATGGTCAACATGTCTCTAGGGAGTTTACGTCCCAGTTTCCTGGAGAAGTTACTCAGACCCGCAATTGATCTGAGAAACTGCATTCTTCTTGATTTTACTGCGCTTTTCCAGTTACCATTACCATCAAACATTATTCCTAAATACGAAAAAGTTGGTTTTTGAGGTAAAGTCTCGTTTCCTATTAAAATGTTGCGTCCCTTAGCTGACTTGCGGCCAGCTTTCATTACATACGTTTTGCCTATGTTAATTAAAAGACCCAGATTCTCCATAAAATTAACAAATTTATCTAAAAGATGTTGAAGAGCATTAGGGGTGCGGGCCATAAGCACCGCATCATCAGCATACAATAATACTGGTACTGGCCTATTGCCAATTTGGGGCAGGTCCATACAGGAGTCCACAAGGGTAGCACCCAGGCCATTAATTTACAAATTAAATAAAAAAGGCGCGAGCACACACCCCTGGCGGACCCCCTTATTGATGTCAACTGGGCTAGTGCATTCACTGTTCATACCATATCGAATCTTGGCAGAACTCGTTGAATACAAATATCTAAGAAAATTAATAATGGCACAGTCAACACCCATGGAGGTCATAATAGACCAAAGTTTATCGTGGACCACACAATCGAATGCGGAGGACAAGTCCACAAACGCCAAAAACAAATTGCCCCCTTTTATTTGTGTATATTTGCTCACTAGCAAGTTCAGGTTAATAGCCTGTTCTATGGTCCCAACACCCTGGCGGAAGCCGTATTGGAAGTCGGTCAAAATATTATTACAGTCTGCCCACTCCTGTAGTCTGTCTAACACAATACGGCCCACCACCTTAACCAAAGAATCCAGCAGGGAGATGGGTCTGTAGTGTGCAGGGCAGTTTCGATCTCCCTTTTTGAATATTGGTACGATGTGTGATTCTGACCATGACACTGGAAAACCAACTTCCCGAAAGGACTTAAAAACCAGGGTCACAAGAGGACCCCAGAGGTCGATATGGTCCTTAAAGATATCAATCGGAATCCCGTCAGGGCCAGGTGCTTTTCCTCCCTTACTCGCTCTGAGTGCCCATATCACCTCCTCCAGTGTGAAATTAAAATCAAAATATTGCCATGAGAAGGTAAGCCCAGTGGAGACAACTCTCGTCCCTGTCACAGAGTTGTCTTGTCCTTCTTCAGTCGGGCCCATATAGTTTCACAAAGTGGGCCATCCATTCCTGTTCTGTGATTGCTACCTCTATACTAGGTTTATCATTGTCACAGCAAAATGGTGAATTTACCACACGCCAGAATAACTTAGAATCTTTGTTCTGGCTTGCCTCCTGCAGATGATCCCAGGCCTCCTCTTTCATAATCATTTTACGATGTTTTAAAGCTTGCTTATAAGCCCGCCTGCAGTTCTGTACTACTAAGTTATTCCTGGGTACCTCCTTCAAAGCCCACTTTAACTTCTTATGAGCAAGAGTGCACGCATGGTCAAACCACCCGTGCTTTTTCCTGGCCCCTCTAATCTGGTTAGTAGTCAACCCAGCACTAATTTTCTCCCTAATATGTCTAAAGGCCTTCACAGCCGCGTTAGCATCCGCAGTTTCATCCAGACAGACCTCGAAAGCCCTACTCTGATTTGAACATATTTTCTGTAAAAATCGAGATGAGTCGACCATTGACCAGCGCAGGGCAAAGCCATTTAGACGGGAAAGTGCTATATTTTCCGCGGCAAGGGTGAGTTGCCCTATGCCAGGCTCACCTTGAAGTCTAATATCCAGTGAGAAACTCTGTGGAAAATGATCACTTAATGCGATGTTATGTAGTATAAAGTTAAAAACTAATGCTGAGTAGCGATTAGAAAATAAGAGAAAATCAATGACACTCCTACCTCGGCTGCCATCAAATGTACAGGGTACAACGACCGGCCTGTCTCCAAATTCATTACTAAAGCCTAGATCATATTTAAAAAGCAACTCATTGAGTTTTTCTCCGTACCCTAAATGAGAAAAGTGGGTGACATTGTCACCCTTTCCAGAGGTCATACCACAAACTTTATTAGCCACGAATTGGCAGGGTTGAATGTTAAAATCACCCCCCCTAAAAGCAGGATTTTTTCGTTAGAGCCCTTGTCCAGAATAGATTCCAAATCCTCATCAAGTTGGCAGAGAGAATTTATTATGTCCAAGTCGTGGGCATTATTGTAAAAATTAACTAATATCAAAGAAATAGAGGTCGTACACACGACCTGAGCTATTTGATAAAACAGGTTGGGTGGGTATATGATAGCACTAGTAGAGGCCAATTTGTTAGATACGTAGACACAGAGGCCGCCCTTTGATCTTCCGTGACTGGATGGTGTTGCTTTGGAGTGAAAGGTTTTGAACCCATTAAGATGTATCGGGTCATTAGCCCAGGTTTCTTGCACCATCGAGATCTCAAAGGCTGTCATAAACTCCAACCATTCCGGATTACTGCATTTACTGCGTAGCCCCACCACATTCCAGCTTAGGATACTAATACTATTCCCTGGTGATGTTATCAGAGTCATATTGTCATCATCAGTATCAACAATATTATTTGAGGTTGGAATACATAGGTCAATAGTATTATAAGCCAAGTTGCCGGGAGTAATTTTCTCTGCACTACACCTATGGACATCCTGATCATCACAGTTGCTGCTGGAAGCAGCATATTTGTTACAGGGGGAAAAGGCATTGAGAAGTGGGCTGTTATTGTTTGGTGTAATTAAAGGTACACAAGGAATCATTATATTTAACTGATATGAGCTGTGTTCTTTGTTACAGGGTTCATTACGATCACCTGCCCCCTCGACATCTAGGTGGATATCAGCCGATAGCCCCGCTCTGCAAAAACTTCCGTCATCTTGTATGACATCACAGGTTTTTTGGTCATCTATCTGCTTGGGAGGTGCAAAGATTGAAGTTAAAATTGGTTCATGTGGGTTGCTTTCATTGGGCTTACTCTGCACTACATGATTAGATGTCCGATTAAGTCAATCTATCTCTTCCAGGGAAGAGAATATATCAAATCTATTGTAGAGTGGAATGATAGATTGAGGATGAATATTTGAGGGTGTAGGTCTCTGCTGTGGTACCTGATGCTGGACATGATTTATTGGAGGGTAGAAATACCCCAGGGGAACTACATTTATGCTTCTGATTGTCACATAAACACTACCAAGTCTTCGCAAGATCTCCCGTACTAAACCGGGCGATCTAAATGTGAGAACTACACAATCGCCGGATAGTGTTTTCTCCCTTGTTTCTACCCAGCCTACCCTTCTTACCATTTTAAACTCAGCAAACAGAGCTTCTGCTAGCCCAGTCTTAGTTCCGAGCCAGCAGAGCGCCTTGTTCCTTAATGCCTCCCAGGTTTCATTAGCCGGGGGGGTAAGAGATGGTACATTTGCCAGTACTATTATGTACAGTGTGGCTTCTGGCAGCAGATGCAGTCTCGCCCCTTCCTTATTCTCCCTATTCATGTGGGCTGCATGAGGCCTAGGCAATGGTTGGGAGCGACTAGAGTTATTGTTTATTGAGACTTCGGTATATTTCATGTTTATATTACTCTCATGACCATCAGATGCCCTGGCTGAGGTTTGAGGGATGTCTTCACGAGGGACATGGGTTGTCCTATCGTTATCCGATTTAGGAGTGGGTATTACAAAGTTGTTTAGATTATTAGCAGAGCATGCCCCTTGAGCTCTACTCAGTACATCCTCAATAGCAGAAACCCTAGCCAGTATTTTCTCAATGGGAACTTTAACTGATAAAAATAAATTATCAAATCCCAAACCCTCCCCTTTAGCAGCAACAGTATGAGAAGGCACACTCTGAAGCACGCTTTGATCGTTCAGCTTCAAGTTATTCAGGACCATGTCTATATGTTCTAGGCGTTCGTTCATTATAGCAAATTTAATGTAAATCTGTTCTGTAAGCTGGGTTAAAACATTATCCAAAGCAAACTTGCCAGCCTCCGTAGTCGCATTCTTTGAAGAGATACCCGATATTGAGGGCGAGAGATCGTCGGTCTGAATACTTATATAGTTTGTTTGGATCAATGCAGGGTAAGTATACCGGGGGTCGTTATGTACTTTAGGCTTATGTATGTCCTTGCCCTGTTTACCCTTCGCTGTACAGTCTCTTTTCGTCTGATCAATCTGAAGTTTAGAGGTCCGAGTCCTTAAGGCTATACTAGGCTCATTAGAAATGTCCGCAGTGGAGATCTGCGGTTCATGGATATGAGAGGCCTGTGGCGTCCCCTGCGGAGTAGCTATCAAACAGGCTTGAGGGGTAGTTGGAGCAGCAATACCTAATGAGGAGCGCCTCCGCAGGGAAGAGGGATCTAAAGATAACCTCCTCTCCGTAAGTTCAATTTCGTGGTTGAGCAGTGATTCTGCCCTTATAATAAATGCATCCATTGTCCCTTTAACCCCCGCAGACCCCTTGCTTTTGCTCATTGTAGAAAAAAAGGATCAATACCACCTCATCACGGACAGTAACAACAATAATCTGTGGCAAGGGTATAACACCACTATGGTACCTGACAAGAAAGATCCTCAGTCCTGTCCGCGCTTCCAGTTGTTCGAGGGGGGGCCCCGCCCTGCCTACTCCTGTCACTGACGGGCGCAGACGGGCCCGCCCTTGGCCCGGGCAAGCCCGCGCTGCTATAGTTCCATGCCGCTTATGTGTGCCTCCGGGCGCAGGATGGTGACATTGCAGCGTGCGCCGCTTGTGGCGCTGGAAGTGGTAGTCCCTTGACTCCTCCGGTCGTCAGGAACATGAACCCAGTGACTCCGGTGGCGGCAATAACAATGAACCGGTAAATTTTCGTTGGGAACCCGCGCTGCGGGAGTTCCGTGCCGCTTATGTGCGCCTCCGGGCGCAGGATGGTGACGTTGCGGCGTGCGCCGCTTGTGGCGCTGGAAGCGGTAGTCCCTTGACTCCTCCGGTCGTCAGGAACATGAACCCAGTGACTCCAGTGGCGGCAATAATGATGAGCCGGTAAGTTTCCGTTGGGAACCCAACGCATTCATTCAAGAAAAGTAGCAACAGTTCCCAGAGAGAGTCAGTCAGTCAGTGAGTCAGTCAGTGAGTCAGTGTGAGAGTCAGTCAGAGAGAGAGAGTGAGAGAGTCAGTCAGTGAGAGAGTCAGTCAGTGAGAGAGAGATTGAGATTGAGAGAGTGAGTGAGTCAGTCAGAGAGAGAGTGAGTCAGTCAGAGAGAGAGTGAGTGAGTCAGTGAGAGAGTTAGTCAGTGAGAGAGAGAGAGTCAGTCAGTCAGTGAGAGAAAGAGTCAGTCAGTCAGAGAGTCAGTGAGAGTCAGTGAGAGAGTGAGAGAGTCAGTCAGTGAGAGAGAGATTGAGAGAGTCAGTCGGTGAGTGAGTGAGAGTCAGTCAGTGAGAGAGTCAGTCAGTGAGCGTCAGTCAGAGAGAGTCAGTCAGTCAGTCAGAGTCAGTGAGAGAGTCAGTCAGTGAGAGAGAGATTGAGAGAGTGAGTCAGTCACAGAGTGAGACAGTGAGTCAGTCAGTGGGAGAGTCAGTCAGTCAGTGAGACAGAGTGAGAGAGTCAGTCAGTGAGAGAGAGTGAGAGTCAGTCAGTGAGAGAGAGTTAGTCAGTGAGAGAGAGTCAGTCAGTGAGAGAGTCAGTGAGAGAGAGAGTCAGACAGTAGGTCAGTCAGTGAGTCAGTCAGTCAGAGAGTGAGAGAGTCAGTCAGTGAGAGTGAGAGAGTGAGAGAGTCAGACAGTTAGTCAGTCAGTGAGACAGAGTGAGAGAGAGAGTGAGAGAGTCAGTCAGTGAGAGAGTCAGTCAGTGAGAGAGTCAGTCAGTGAGAGTCAGTCAGTGAGAGTCAGTCAGTCAGTCAGTGAGACAGAGTGAGAGAGTCAGTGAGAGAGAGGCAGTCAGTGAGAGAGTCAGTGAGACAGAGTGAGTCAGTGAGAGAGAGACTCAGTCAGTCAGTGAGAGTCAGTCAGTCAGAGTCAGTGAGAGAGTCAGTCAGTCAGTCAGTCAGTCAGCCAGAGAGAGAGTCAGGACCAATTTTGGCAAGGGGGGACAACTAAAGGAAGGTTGTTATTATTACTACAATAATTATTAAGGTGATCATTATTATTAGTTCTAGTAGAACTAGTATTAATATTACTTTTCCTGCTGATGATTTAAAGACTAACAAATAGTGTAATGAAGGGCAATAATGTCAATGGCAAAGTTGCTAGGAATAATAATAATTAATAATATTATCATACTTAAGAATAAAAAAGAAGACAAAAGGGCGCCTCAAAACCATATAAACCGTTGCAAAAAAATAATAAGGGGTTAAAATAACACCTGCGTTTGCAATATATGCACAAGGACAACAATCATGGGAACAGAAAACAAGCGCGACCGCGCTGTGTTTCATTAGTAACATGATCCACAACAACAAGAGAGGAATGCAGCTGCCACAAAGCGCGCCGCTGCTCGCTCCCAACACCAAAACGCCGTGGGAGTGACCTTTACACAAAGAGGTGGGACATGCACCCGCCTTTGGCCATTTGCGTGCTTTCATTATTGAAAGCCACACGCAAAGGCCAATAGAATGTGTGGGAGTTACCAGACCCACACGAAGAACTTTTGGGGAAGTTTGAAGTGCTTACAAGAAGCCTCCTATAGAGCAGCGCTTGCGTGCTGCGCTCGACCTAAAAAGCAGATGGGTGCTCACGACACGTGGGAGCCTGTCAAGTGAGAACACGTCAAGTGTGGGGAAGAGTCTGCTGTAGGTATCCCCTGCCCCCACCCCAGCATGTGCACGAGGAGGCAGACGGAGGCGTGGGCATGAAACAGGAGCCGCATTCATTATCCTGTTACCAGCACTGACTGAAGACATCCATGGTGGGAGCGCTGTACACCGCACCCCACCAAAGGAATCCATTATCATTTTTAAAAAATTTGCTTTATTCAGGTAACCTCTCACCCTTTCAAAACGCAGACACATTTCAGAAGAAAACACAGATTACACATTTTGTAACACCTGGCCCCGCCCCCATAGCTCATATGAGCTACATATAAAAACAGCGAATATGCACAATATCTGACATCAGGGAAGCCAGAAAATACCCGTCGCAGTGAAACAACACATTCATATACACCTCCACGCTGCCATACAAGTACAAGCATTTGCAATGCAATAGGTCTCAAATGCTTAAGTTTAAAACTGAGCACGGCCCCGCTTCTAGGACACCGCGCTCGGTTTCTTGTTTTTTTTTTTTACTTTAACACTGAGCGTGGTGTCCTTGAAGCAGGCGCCGCGCTCAGTGTTAAAGTAAAAAAAAAACAACAAAAAAACCGAGAGCGGTGTCCTTGAAGCAGCGCCACGCTCAATTTTAAAGTTAAAAAGAAAAAATGAAACCGAGCACGGTGTCCTTGAAGCGGGCGCCACGCTCAATATGAAAGTTAAATAAATAAACAGAGCGCGGTGTCCCAGAAGTGGACGCCGCGCTCAACATAAAAGTGCAATATAAATAAATAAATAAACTGAGCGCGGTGTCCCCAAAGCTGGCGCCGCGCTCAGGATACAAATACAATAAAATAGCATCCGCCATTGTCCCCATAAGTGCCCATAAACAAAATAGTGCTGACCCCCTAGATAAAGCCGACTGTGTAAGGAGCCAAGTAAAAGATCCAGTCGTCATGGGCGGTAACAAATGGCGACAAGGCGGGAACAAGGAGGGACTAACAAGCCTCATAATGAATCGGAAGCCAGCATTTACCAAGGACAATGACACCAGCCAATCAAAAATATGGGCGGAGAGAAGGCGAGGCTTCCACAGCATACTCGACTACTGCATGCCTCGCAGAGGGAGCAGCGCATGCGCGTTGCCGCTAGGCTCGACCTAAAAAACCATTCACATCATAAAGCGTCTAGTCGGGCGGTAGAATTTAATAGTCAACAGGGGAGAGGAGTTGGCCTAACGGCTTAAATCTGGGGAACCGGGTTCGAGTCTCGGCAACGACGCGCAACATCCTGTGATTCCGGGCAAATCACTTAATCTCCCCGTGCCTAACAAAAATTAATTTGTCCTCATGTAACGCAACTGGTGCTCGTGTAAAGCGCTCTGATACCCAATACCTTCGGGTCGAGTTCGCGCTATATAAAAGTCCGGGAAAAAAAGAAAAACATAAAGCCGAGGAGCTCGGGAGTAAAGAAAGTATGTCTGTCAGGCTCCGTTCTGGATCCTCGGAATCGTGTTGATGCTCAAAGGGGGCCCACCTCTGGACAGCCCCAAGTCTGGCATAGAATAACACACAGACTATTGAGGCAATCGAGCGGGGGAAGGAAAGGGTAGGAACTGCAGGGAAGGAGATCTGAAAAGGATACAAGAGCGCAAAATGAGCACAGCGCAACACTTATTATGGCTCACAAATAAGCGACAATAACTGACTTGATTCACAACGTCTACCACACCCACCTGTAAATAAAGAAGGTGTAGTAGGATTATAGAAGAGAGTTGAAGGTGGTGACAGGAACACAACATGAAACTAACAAAGACAAAAAGAACAGGTGTTGACCAGAACTAGAGAATTCCTAACACTGTACTATACGTGCATGATTCTCCCCTACTACACCTACCAAAATGATACATGAAGTGAGGCCTGTTTTGTAGTGCCTGTCTGGTAACTCTCTCCTATATCAGATATAAGGAGAACAAAAAACAGGAAAAAGGTGAAGGGGTGCAACTGGAATAAGTAACCACAACAGTCTTGCCCTTATCCAGTTGGTGATATGCTCTTGTTTGTTCGTTGCACAATAACACCAGCAGGTAGAAGAACGATCCTGGTTACAACATATAACCGGCTCGACAATATCTCAACCACGTAAACAGTCTGAGTTGAGGTATACACTTTCTGCGACCAATATTGCCCACATAAGAACAAGGCGTTCTTAACCTCCCCGCATGAGACCTGTGAATAAGTTGTCTCTCCAACAGGGTTTTTTTTTTGCTTTACCAAATGAAGCGGGCTCTGAAAAAGCCTAGAGACTCCTCTGCACGAAACCAATGAACTGGTCCCAGCCAACAGAGGAGACACGACAGTGGAGGTTCGAGGGAGGTGTAGAAACTCCTCTGCCTCCTTTCACCAGCTGACGGTATGATAGCTTGTGCTTGCGCACTCTTACCGCCCAAAAGTTCGCTGTCCGATTGAAGTCTGCTACGATCATCCAGAATTATCGGCGGCGAGTGATTCCTTTCACCGCCTTTTCTACCGTAACTGGCGTCGCGTCGGTGTCACGTGAAACGTGACTCGCGTTGCCTAACGGGAGTTGTAGTTTCGATAAGAGTGCGTTCACGATGCCCAACACACCCGTGTCATGCAGTCAGTGATAACCGGCAGCCGGATCGTGACAGAACATTCCCCTCCCGGGGATCACTGACTGCTAGATGGCTTGTCAGGATGCAGTTTATGAAACCTAGCTGTCAGTCTGGGCGCATGCACACCTGAGGCTGGTTCCCAGGAGTCCTCCTCCGGACCATACCCCTTCCACAACACCAGGTACCAAAGTCTGCCACGCACCCTCTTGGCATCCACAATACCCCCGACCTCGTATTCTTGCTCTTGATGAACCCATATGGGTGAGGGGTTTTTGCGTACTGGACGGTGAGAAGGTTTCAGGAGGGATACATGGAAGACCGGATGCAACCTGAAGTGGGTTGGCAACCGCAATTTAACCGCTACCGGATTTATATGTTTAATCACTCGATAGGGGCCTATAAACTTGGGATTAAACACACTGCGTTTTCTAAACCTAATATGTTTGGTCGATAGCCACACCCATTCCCCGCTCTTGTACACCCGACCAGGTCTACGATGTTTATCGGCCTGCTTTTTGTAACGTTCCTTAGCTCTCAGCAAATTGCGACGTGCCTCTAGCAGGGTCCTACGCATATGTATTAGCCTAATGCGCAAATCAGGGAGCTTAGTGCAGGTGTTGGGAAGGAGTAATGGAGTGAGCCGAGGATGAAAACCATAGGTTCAAAAGAACGGTGTGTGTTGTGTTGATGAGTGTTGAGCGCTATTGTAGGCTATCTCGGCCACCCACAGCCAGTCCACCCAAGCATCAGTACTAGTGTTGACGTAGCACCTGAGGTATTGCTTGAGAGTTTGGTTTAACCTCTCTGTCTGGCCGTCTGTTTGGGGGTGAAAACTTGTGGACAGGGAAGAGGAGATTTGTAGTTTGGAACACCAGGTTTTCCAAAAGCGTGCAGTAAATTGAGCTCCCCTATCAGACACTATGACTTGGGGAAGGCCATGGAGTCGGATCACGTGAGTTAGCAGCAGTTGTGCCAGTTGGCTCGCTGTTGGTGCTTGCTTGCATGCGATGAAGTGGCCCATCTTGGTCAAATAGTCTATGACAACTACAATAGCTGTTTTTCCCTGATCCTTGGGTAGCCCCACTATAAAGTCCACTGAGAACCTTTCCCACGGCTTCTCGGGTGTGGGCATCGTCTGGAGTAATCCCTCAGTTTGTCTGTGATCTGTTTTATTTTGTGCACATGTGGTACATTCTCTTGCCCATGTTAAGACGTCTGGGCGGACTGTAGGCCACCAGAACTGTCTCAACACCTTTTCCAAAGTCTTTTCACCTCCCATATGTCCTGCACATGGGAGATCATGACACCAAACAAACGCGATTTTCCGTAGTGTTCGGGTAGGGATTAGCATCTGTTGGCCCTTCATGGGGAGGCCTTGTCGCATCCGCCAATCAGGATGGTACTTAAGCCATCTCTTCCACGCAAAGGTCCGTATCCCTTGTCTAGTTTTCTGCAGAAAGTCGTCCGTTTGAACGACGCATACCACTCTGCTAGGTTCAATGATGGCTCTTTCTGGGGGAATAGACTGTTGTGTATGGTTTTCCTGTCTCGTCAGGGCGTCGGCCTTCTTGTTGTTGATGCCGGGTCGGAAGGTCACAATGAAATGATATTCCGCAAAAAACAGCATCCAACGGAGTTGGCGTGGAGTGAGATGTCGAGTAGCTCGCATAAATTGAAGATTGCGGTGGTCTGTGTAAACCGTCACCTGATGTATAGCCCCCATTATCCAGTGTCTCCACTCCAGAAACGCGTCCCTGATCGCCAGGAGTTCTTTTTCTGCTATCGTGTAATTCAGCTCTGCAGAGTTTAGTTTCCGGGACATAAATGCAACGGGGTGGAGGTAACCCGTCGTCTCGTGTCGTTGTGATAGCACGGCTCCCACCGCTACTTCGGACGCGTCGGCCTCGATGATAAAAGGCAGTTTCGGATTGGCATGGGTGAGGACCGGAGCGGTTGTAAAGCTTCTTTCAGGAGATCAAACGCCTTCTGGGTCTCTTCAGTCCAAAGAAAAGGTGTTTTCTTCTTTGTCAGATTAGACAGAGGTGTTACCATGTCCGAGAACTGCCGGATAAACCTTCTGTAAAAGTTTGCAAATCCCAACAGACTCTGGATATCCTTGACGTTTTGTGGACGTGGCCATTCCACTATGGCTTTGACCTTCCTCTCTGCCATGACTTGACCGTAAGGGGTGAGCATAACCCCTAGGAATTCAACTGTGGTTACGTGAAACTCACATTTCGTGAGTTTACAAAACAGCCGGTGTTTGCGCAATGCTTGCAGCACGCGACTCACATGGATGACATGTTCTTCTTCGGTTGCTGAATATATAAGGATGTCATCGATATAGACGACCACGAAACGATCCAGATATTCCCTCAGAACCTCGTTGAGGAAGAATTGAAACGCCGCCGGGGCATTGCAGAGTCCAAAGGGCATAACAAGATATTCAAATAGCCCATACCGCGTTTTAAAGGCGGTCTTCCATTCATCACCTTTGCGCATCCGCACCAGATGATAAGCCCCTCTAAGATCCAGTTTTGTATAGATTCCTGCTGCTCTCACCTGTTCCAAAAGAACAGGGATTAATGGAAGTGGATATCGGTTTTTTACTGTGATGGCGTTTAACGCCCTAAAGTCGATACAGCACCTCAAATCCCCATTAGCCTTCGGAATAAAAAAGAGGGGAGAGGCCGCTGGAGACCTAGAAGGACGAATGAATCCCATTTCCAGATGTTTGTCTAGGTACGTTCGTAGATACAGAGTTTCTGGTAGGGTAAGGGCGTATATCCGTCCGCAAGGAACTACAGCCCCAGGAACTAGGTCAATGCGACAATCATAGTCCCTGTGTGGGGGGAGTTCTTCCGCCTTGGTATCGCTGAATACTTCCTTGTATGCTTGGTAACAGATCGGCAAGACCACGTTCTTTTCCGCTGCTGTCGCGATGAGGTGTCTGGTGGCCAATACCTTTGAAGGTCGTGGTAGCTGCAAACTGCAGTGGTCCTGACAATAGGTGGAGTGTAGTTGCATAGTTTTGTTGGCCCAATTGATGGTGGGCTCGTGTTTTTGTAACCAGGGAAGCCCAAGTATCACCCCGTACTGCGGAGCCTGGATGATATTGAATGACAGCCATTCTTGGTGATACCCTCCATAGGTGAGTTCGTATTCCGGGGTACTGTGACTGATTGGTCCTGACTCCAGCTGTTTACCATCAACGGCATATACCTGTTCCGGGGTGGCTTTACGGATAAATTGCACCCCTAACCTCAATGCCTCTTCCCTGTCCATAAAACATCCCGTGGCCCCTGAATCCACCATGGCTCTGATCGATTTCTTCTCTCGTTGTATTTCTATGTCCATAAAAATAAAGAAATGCTCTGCTTCCATGAAGGCAGAGAGGTTCACTGAAGGGATAGCAATTCCGCTTGAGGGTTTCCCTTCTTGAGCTCTCAAGCGCTGGGGTTTTCCTCCCTTTTTTCAGCAATCACCGTGGCCAACTGCCCGGTTCGTGATCTGCCGTACTTTGGCTTGACGGGACACTCTCTAAGGAAATGCCCCTTCTTCCCACAATACAGGCACAAGCCTTGTTTGCGACGGTGGTCCCTCTCGCTGAGCGTCAGCGAGGCCCTCACCGTCCCGATCTCCATGGGTTCGGGTCTTGCGACTGTCGTTTCGGTAGAGAGAGACCTATCACTCAGTGGGGTGTATCTCTCCCTCCGTTTATGCTCCCCTTTTCGCTCCTTTAGTCTGTGGTCCAATCGCAGTGTCAATTCGATGAGAGCTGCACACGTGTTAGGCTGGGGTTCAATTTGGTCGAGAACATCTTTCAGCTCTTCGGTGAGGCCTTGATAGAACATAACGGACTGTTTGGTTTCTGGCCAATCCGTTTCCGCTACTAGTCTTCGAAAGTTGTTTAAATAACTAACCAAGTCCATTGAGCCCTGTTTGAGTTCCAGCAGGTCTCTATCCGCGGAAAAGGTATCTGCTCGGCGGTCAAACGTCTTCTCGAACTCTTTCTTAAATTCGTCCCAATCGTAAAGCAGGGGGTCTTCTCTCCTTACTATGGGGACTGCCCACTGCGCTGCCTCACCACCCAGATAAGAAATTAGGAAAGCCACACGTGCCTGGTTCGTCGCAAACAACTTTGGCTTACAGGTGAAGTGGAGTAGCACTTGGGTCATAAACACCTGCACTTTCTTTATGTCTCCATGATACCTCTCTGGGGGGGCCAGCGGTACCTGGGCAGGCATCTCCACTATTACTGATGTTGGATGCTGTGTTACCCCAGCGTTGAACGGGTTTCGCTGCAATTGGTCTACCCTATTTTGTAAAGCAGCTGTTTCCTGGCGGGAGGCGGCAAGCTCAGCCTGCACCAGAACTAAAGCCGCCATTACGTCATCCAGGGTGGCCATTCCTACTCTCAACACAATCGGGAGGATATAGAAATACGTGGGCCGATAATTCTGTCAGGCTCCGTTCTGGATCCTCGGAATCGTGTTGATGCTCAAAGGGGCCCACCTCTGGACAGCCCCAAGTCTGGCATAGAATAACACACAGACTATTGAGGCAATCGAGCGGGGGAAGGAAAGGGTAGGAACTGCAGGGAAGGAGATCTGAAAAGGATACAAGAGCGCAAAATGAGCACAGCGCAACACTTATTATGGCTCACAAATAAGCGACAATAACTGACTTGATTCACAACGTCTACCACACCCACCTGTAAATAAAGAAGGTGTAGTAGGATTATAGAAGAGAGTTGAAGGTGGTGACAGGAACACAACATGAAACTAACAAAGACAAAAAGAACAGGTGTTGACCAGAACTAGAGAATTCCTAACACTGTACTATACGTGCATGATTCTCCCCCTACTACACCTACCAAAATGATACATGAAGTGAGGCCTGTTTTGTAGTGCCTGTCTGGTAACTCTCTCCTATATCAGATATAAGGAGAACAAAAAACAGGAAAAAGGTGAAGGGGTGCAACTGGAATAAGTAACCACAACAGTCTTGCCCTTATCCAGTTGGTGATATGCTCTTGTTTGTTCGTTGCACAATAACACCAGCAGGTAGAAGAACGATCCTGGTTACAACATATAACCGGCTCGACAATATCTCAACCACGTAAACAGTCTGAGTTGAGGTATACACTTTCTGCGACCAATATTGCCCACATAAGAACAAGGCGTTCTTAACCTCCCCGCATGAGACCTGTGAATAAGTTGTCTCTCCAACAGGGGTTTTTTTTTGCTTTACCAAATGAAGCGGGCTCTGAAAAAGCCTAGAGACTCCTCTGCACGAAACCAATGAACTGGTCCCAGCCAACAGAGGAGACACGACAGTGGAGGTTCGAGGAGGTGTAGAAACTCCTCTGCCTCCTTTCACCAGCTGACGGTATGATAGCTTGTGCTTGCGCACTCTTACCGCCCAAAAGTTCGCTGTCCGATTGAAGTCTGCTACGATCATCCAGAATTATCGGCGCCGAGTGATTCCTTTCACCGCCTTTTCTACCGTAACTGGCGTCGCGTCGGTGTCACGTGAAACGTGACTCGCGTTGCCTAACGGGAGTTGTAGTTTCGATAAGAGTGCGTTCACGATGCCCAACACACCCGTGTCATGCAGTCAGTGATAACCGGCAGCCGGATCGTGACAATGTCTTGGAGCACAAGCGATCGAAAAGTCTGTTAGTGATAGGAGAGTTAGAGACAAAATCATATGTTAGGGCCGGAAAGGGAACATTACGGGGTAAGTGCCGTGACGATCGGAATTATGGCTATATTGCATTAAAAGTCAAAAGTTAGGTGGCAGAGGCGGAAAGTAAAAAAAGAAAAAAATTAATATAAAATGTATCATTGCTGTGATATTCGTATTCGGGCCAAAACATTCGTAGGTGTTCAAACGAATTGTCTTGCGGCAAAGAGAGTAAGCATGAAAGGTTACATACAGTCGTCTGATGCACGTTCGGTAACAGCCGCGGCCCGTGCAGGTAACAGCAGTGGGGCGGTGGGGCCGGGTAAGAGGGGATCTCGAGAGACGATGCGGAAGGAAAATGTATTTTTTTTAAATTTTCCCTTGGCATCGTCCATCGAAATCCCCCCTTACCCGGCCCCACCGTTTCATCGATGTAACATGCACGGACCGCGGCTGTTCGGTAAGCTAGAAAAATGTAGGTCTCTGCGGTCCAAGTTGAGAGTTGAGTGGTATGGCGGGCGCCATCTCTTTTGGGCCTACATTGGCCGGAAACCAAAACGCAAGGCCGTGGTCCAGGGCAAGAAAGAAGTATTGTCGCTGACGGCGTATTGCCATGAAAGGAAAATGGGCAAAAAGTTACCGTGAAAGGCCCGCAGCCCTCACCGAGGCTATCACGCTCTGGTAAAGACTTGCCGTGTCAGGCGCGCGGTCAAGGTAAAGACTAAAACACCACAGTAAAAGCTCAAAGTCCTGGTGTAGATCAAGGAGCAGAGTCGTTTTAAGTCATGGGCAAAGTGGGCTCTGGCCCAGGGCCCCAGCCTTTTTTGGGGAGGTGGGGGGGGATAGAGCTAGCTCCCTTTAGCAGACCTTTAATCATTCTGAAAGAGGTTGTTTTAAATACCGTTTTCCTTTAATTTATTTTTTGTTGTGGGTGGGGTGTGAGTCTATTGCAGACATTTTGCAGAGAAATGTTGTGTTTATAGTTCAAGTAACATCCATTAAAAAACGTTTCTTTTAGTTCAAAATAGGACCTCATATATGAGAAATGGGACAGTATCACAGAGATTATTTGCAGTAATATTAGTGAGCTGCTGCTGTTACAATATTGAAAATACACGTCAGCATCCCTGAATATTAGATGTAAACACATTTAGAATTTGGAGAGTGTGTCTGTGCACTGTCAGTGATCTGGCCAAAGAGGGCATGAAAGAGCTGAAATTGGTTTCTAATGTCAAAGTTGTTTCGAAGGGGCCCCAAAATATGTTTGGGCCAGTGCTCCCAAAATCCTTAAGATGTCCCTGTCATGGAGAAGCGATAAAAACATGAATAATACTGCCGGTGACGGCGTATTGTCATGTGATGAAAAGGAGAATAAAATTAATAATTACTAAACATAAACAACAAAATGAACTTTTAGTTCTATGGATCGTATAAGCCTACGTGCTTGTAATTTGTCATCATTGTTCGCTAGGCACGGGTACCTCATATATAACACTGGGGCACTCCAGTAACCATACATTAAATGTATGCATGAACATCCTCCTGGGATAACAAACCTAATGTAGTGCTTGTTCAAGAGGGGTATGAAATCCAGTGGGCAGAGGGGATTTTCAGCCAGCCCAACAGCAAACACAAACCTCACAAACAACTGATATACCGTGACACAAACAGCAGTCCCAGAGACAGAGAGAAAGAGAGCTAGAGAGAAAGGCCAAGCTTAAAGAGGGGGGAGACTGTCTTAATCTGTAGGGGCAGCAGGCTAGGAAGGTTCCTTCAGGAGTGGACGAAGATATTCTCTGATAAATGAGTGCTAAACTTAATCGAACACGGATGCTGCATAGAACTACAGGACATACCAGAATCTAAAGAGAACGCCTTAAACAAAGGACAAGATCTGACACTCCTGAAAGAAGGGATAAAAGTACTGCTGCGAAAAGGAGCTATATAGAAGGTTCCAAAGCTTTGTACACTTCCTCATCTCAAAACAAGATTTAGCTTCTAGACCAAACATAGATCTCAGATTTCTGAATATATTCATAAAAACCGAGGTTCAAAATGACCGAAGCTGTGAGAGGTCACCCAGATGATGAAGATAGCTGATGGCAAGGCAGTCATAGACCTTAAAGATGCCTATTTGTGTATCGTGGTGACCAACAGGCACAAGAAGTACCTCTAGTTTGTGATCATCAGCTCTCATCAGTTCAGGGTACCGCAGTCTGGGATAAAGTCTGTGCCAAAGGTTTTCACAAAATGCCTTGCAGTAGTGGCAGCTCATCTGAGAAGGCAGGGGGTACATGTTGCGTTCTCTCTCTCCCTCTTGTCCCTTCTCCCTTCTCCCTTCCCATACCCCCTCTCCCTTCTGTCATCAGCTGAGCGTTCTGGAATGTTGCCAGACGACAGCTGATGACCGCCCTGACCGGACGCTGTTCCCGGTTCTCTCCACTGACCTGTCATTTGCTGTGTTGGATGATTTCAATAAACTACGTTTATACAATCACTACATGATTGTCATCTTTACAAACTGGCGACGAGCTGCCAACACAGTCGAGCCTCGCGTGCAGGAAGATTAAGTACGTCCGACTGAAGCTACGACACTACGAATCTTCAAGGCTGACTGATGTGAAGATAACTCACTTCGCCAACGGTATAACAACATTTGGATTCATTCAAGACAGCTCAGTGATGCAAGAGACTTAGCGTTACAATCAGTACGGGGTTTACTCATTCAGTGGCACCCGCGGTACTCTGTCAAAGTCTGAGTTGAGTATTCATTTTTTTCTTCTCTATTCAACGTTTGACCTACGAACTCTCTCCTGATTAATAACAACATACGACTTCATGATTTTTTTTTTTTATTGAGGTAACCTGATGCCATTCGACAGTTCTCGTCAGTTACGCACGCTTATCTCCTCAGCTGATCCTTGTAACCGCTCCAACTGTCAAAACTGACATCCAACTGCTTCTCCCAACTGACGCCAACGGTCACTTAGCAACGGTGAGACGTCCCACGTCAATTACGTCTGCGGCGGCCATCTTGGTAGAAGGCCACTCGTTTCTTTTCGGCGCTGCACCACTCATTTATTTCCTCACAACGTCGTGACGGACGACCAATGCGCTCCGCCGTATTTCCTCAAAATCTCTTCATTCCATCATCTCGCATCTACGCAACAACTTCATTCCTGCCATCGATCACCCACATCAACGCAGGATTTGGCAAGCAAGGAAACTTGAAGTAAGTCTTCTAGCAGTACACAGTTGCTTCCGTGCCTCTCAACGCTGACAGGCACAGCATCTCCTGGCTTGCGCCTTTCGCTGTTTTTCACAGCACCAAAAAAAAATTAGCAATTATCTACATATATTTGACTTTCCCTTCACAGGTGACTTCACATTACAGAGAACCTTGCTGGCCCACAACAGTACATTGTTGCCTTAACCCCTCCTCATAAATTGGTCACATAACCTATAGCTCCTCGCCCCTTTCCCAACTTAGAAATGGCTTCAGGTTATTTGTTGAACCTCACACCCCCTCAACCTTTGTAGCTGGGGGAGGTGAACCTCTTCTAAAATGGGAAGAGTGGAGGGAACACTTTCTCAACTTTATTTCAACATTCGACGATGAAGAGGAGTTCACAGCTGAGAAGAAGTTCAAAATTCTGTTGCATTGCCTAGGCGCAGGTGGAATAAAAATCTTCATAAGAATAAACAAGAAAATAAGAGGTGAAAATGAGGGTGATATTTTCACAAATGCTATTGATGACCTAAATAATTATTACAAGCCAACTGTTTGTGTAGCTGTGGACAGGTACAAGTTTTTCCACAGGAAGCAGGGCCAAGACGAATCCATTGATGACTATGTGGCTGCGCTTAAAAACCTAGCCATCACATGTCGCTTTGATGGTCTTCACGACGAATTTATCAGAGACCAAATAGTCATGCAGGGGTCAAATACCAATATTCAAGATAATTTATGGGCGAAAGGAGAAAGTCCCTTACAAACAGTAATTGACATTGCCAGAAGAGCTGAACTGACTGGCAGATGCGCCAAGGCTGTCATTGCAGAAAGTAAAGAGAAAAAAGAGGACAGCATTGTAGCTAAGGTGGGCGATAGGAAATCCAAGCAAACCCAACCGAGATAGGAACTTTGATAACTCTGGCGGTGCAAAAAGACGTTGTTATAGGTGTGGCAGTTCAAACCACTTAGCAAATGATAAAAACTGCCCAGCTAGGAAACATAAATGTTCATTTTGTGGTGTCATGGGACATTTCCAAAAAAGTATGCCATAAAAAGCCTTCTAAATCTGTAACATTTATTGCATAAGCAAGAAAAAACCTGTATGTGAAATGTGTATAGGCGGGGTTGATATCTCTATAGTTGCAGATTCAGGTTCGCCATACACGATTGTAAACCATCACGTATGGAAAGAAAAGTTTTTACCCCATCTCGGAGAACAGTTAGAACCACCAGATATCTCCATAAAAACTTTCTCGGGGGATTCCATTGAAGTAAAAGGGTACAGGAAACTCAAATTTTCATTCAAGGGTAGAGAATCCTTGTGTAAACTCTGTTTCAAAATCGGGGCCCTCGGTCCTAGGGTGGTTAGATCAGGGTAAACTGGGAATTGTTCTAAACCCCAACAGTGAGGAACCTGTCCTCATCATTCAATCGGATGAGGAGCTTTGCAATAACATTCTTCAGAGGTTCCCCAAGGTTTTCACTAATGCCATTGGCCTCTTTAAGGGGTTTGAACACAAAATCTGTTTTAAGGAAGGTGCCATACCAAAAATTCACAAAGTCCGGAACATTCCATTTTCCATCAAAGAGGGAGTAAAGGCTCAATTGGAAAAACTACTCAGTGATGACATTATTGAAAGGGTTGAGTCATCAGAATGGGTTGCTCCCTTCGTTGTTGTTAAGCGATCCAACGGCCATTTGAGATTATGCATAAACTTGCGTGATCTCAATGAAAACATTCTAGTTGATCAATTTCCCCTACCACGCATCAATGAGGTGTTAGCATGTACTAAGGGGATTAAATATTTTTCAACTATAGACCTAAAGGCGGCATACCATCAAGTCCCCTTACATCCTTTCAGTAAGAGTTTGACCACCTTCATCACTCCCTTTGGGTGTTTCCGTTTCAAAAGAGTTCCCTTTGGTTTGGCCTCCGCCGCTGCCATGTTCCAAAGACTAATGCAAGAAAAATTTAAAGATGTTGAGGATATCCTGTTCCAGGATGACATTTTAGTCATGGGCAAAACGAAGAAGGAACATGATGATAAACTGGTGCAAATATTGGAGATACTAGAATCCAAGGGCCTTACTGCCGAACATAGCAAGTGCAAATTAGCTCGTTCTGAAGTAACCTACTTAGGGCACGTGATCACGGCAGAAGGAATCAAACCAAAAAAAGAGCTTTTGGACGCTATTCTCAATGTTCCTGAACCCAAGAGCAAAGATGAACTACGCTCCTTCTTGGGTCTTGTCGAGTTCTACTCGAAATTCATAGAGACATTTTCAGCAAAAACGTATGACATGAGACAACTACTCAAAACAAGAAACAAATTTGTGTGGTCTGATGCATGCCAAAAGTCATTTGGCACGTTGAAGAATGAGATGTGTTCTGCTCCACCCCTTCAAGGTTTTGATCCCTCCCTACTCAACATTGTCACCACTGATGCCAGTGGAAGAGGTTTAGGCGCTGTGCTCACGCAAAGAGATTCTAGGGGCACAGAATGTACCATTGCCTTTGCCTCTCGCTCACTGACACCGACAGAAGAAAAGTACTCTGTCATCGAGCGGGAGGCTTTGGCGTGTATCTGGGGGCTGGAACATTTCAGTCAGTTTGTATGGGACAATAAGGTAATTTTAAGAAGTGACCACAAACCACTCACTAAGGTTTTGACCACCAAAGGACTATATGCAGCATCTCCCAGGCTTGCTAGGATGTCTATAAGGTTATTTGATTTTAACTACGAAGTTCAATATGTACCAGGTACTAAGAATGTAGTGGTTGATTTCTTGAGCTGCATGCCTGTTTTGGTTCAAGAATCTAGTGATGATTTGGATGAAAAATTCTGTGTTGCTAGCATACATGAGGAGACACATGGCATATCTCTAGAGGAGTGGTTGGAAGTACAAGGTAACGATGCAGTCCTGAGTAAAGTTCTCAGTATGATTGAGAATGGTTGGCCAGAGAAAAGATTTGTTGCAAAAGACCTTCTGCCCTACTGGGAAGTGAAACATGACCTTTCACTTGAATACTGGTTCCTTTTGAGAAGTGGCAAGATTATTCCCCCCGCCAAGCTCAGACACACAATACTCGAGATCTGCCACGAGGGACACTTAGGAATTGGCAAAACCAAAAGCAGGATTAGGAACCTTTACTGGTGGCCCGGGGTCAATCTTGAAATGCAGTGGATTTCAAACAACACCTACAAATATTTAAATGTGTCACATCCTAGGCGACCACGACTGTATATGCTACCTAAAGTGCATAAAAATATGGAGAATCCTCCTTTTCGACCTATTGTGTCCGGGTGCGACTCCATCTTCGCACCCGTAGGTCAATATGTGGATCATTTTCTACAAACTTTTGTCCAAAATTGGCAGAGCTACATCAGAGATACCACGCACTTTCTCCAACTTCTGAAAACAGTTGGAATCCAGTTTGACACAAGTTGGCTCTTATGCTCGATCGATGTCATAGCATTGTACACCTCAATACCTCTACAGGAAGGTTTAGATGCTTGTGAATGGGCTCTTCTCCAATTGCCAGAAATAGGGGCAAATAAAATCTTCATCCTAGAACTCCTTACTTTTTGCCTTCAACGCAGTTATCTTGAGTGGAAAGAGGATTTCTTCTTACAAATAAGCGGAACATCAATGGGCTTTCCCGGGGCTCCGGCCTACGCCAATATTTTTATGGCCAAGTTCGAACACAATCACATTTTTTCTGATGATCGCTGGCATTCCAATCTAGTATTTTACGTCAGATTCATCTACGACATCTTTTTAATTTGGAAAAACTCAGCCATTCAGTTGGAATCCAGAATTCAGGAACTTAATCAGAAGAATCCTCGCATACTGTTTACTTATTCTATCAGCTCCACTAGCTTATCATTCTTGGATGTGCTAATCACTAAGAGTGCCAATAAATTACAAACTACTGTGTTTAAAAACCTACAGACAGGAATAATTTGCTGTTGTTCTCCAGTTTTCATCCACCTTCATTGTTAGAGAATTTACCTTTCTCACAGATGTTGAGAACTAAGAGAATCACGTCTGATGAAAATGCATTAGTGGCTACTATGGAAAGTCAATGTTCTGAGTTCCAACAGCGAGGATATCCAGCAGCCATTTTAACTCAAGCTGTGACAAAAATACTCAATTTGAACAGATTTACTTTCATCCAAACCGAAACCACCACAAAATCGCATGGTCTTTGTCTCCAAATTCTCTACTAGATCGTTGGCCATTAAAAGGGTTATTAAAACAAGGTGGGAGTTGTTGAGAACCGAACCGGATTTTAAAGGGTTATTTGATCAGGAACCTCTGTTTGCACACACAAGGAGCAGAAACATTAAAGAAATGCTTACCCAGGTTTCATCCCCCACTAATCTCACAAATACTGGCATGCATGGATGCCATAACTGTGTCAACTGCAACATTGTGATACTAGGTAACAAAATCAATCATCCACATTCTGGCAAACAGATCCACCTTAGATTCTCAGAAGACTGCAATTCTTCATTTGTCATTTATTGCATAAAATGTCCCTGTGGTTCACTATACGTGGGCAAAACTGAGCGTAAAATTAAAACTAGGATCACAGAACACAAAAGTACAATTCGAACTAGAAGCCTGAAATCGCACTTAGTAACACACTGGGTAGAGAATCATCACACTATTGCACAACTTAGATTCATGATTCTAGAAATTTTGTTGTGTAAACCGGGAAGGGACAATACCAAACTACTGTCTCAACGTGAAGTGTGGTGGATCAAGTCATTACAAACCATGACTCCTTCAGGCTTAAATGATAAATTGGATATGTCCTGTTTTTTATGACTTTCATGTCTGTTATTCATTGTTAATCATGTTGGCATTTTAAAATTTTGTCCTCCTAATTCGTACTGATAGTTTTGTACAATGGGCTTCCATGTGACAACAACCTCATTTGTAACCCACACTGGGTACTTCCGTTAACCACATTGTTCATTAGATTCTAGGTTGTTTCACCTCTACTTAATATTCTCATCTTATTTCTTATACTGTTTCTCTCGTTTGAGTCAGGATGATCGTACCTAGCCACAGTGCAGTACATGCATTTCATATCCACATCAGGACATGGGCAGTGGGTACGCGTACACAGCATCATCTACACAGCTTCAGTTACCTGGTTTCTTCTACATCTAGTGTAGTTCACTGTCTGGCATGTTTAATTTGCGTTCAGAGAATGGTTTCTTGCTTATGCATGAATTTTAAGCAGTGAGCGTTAGATTCTGAATATATGACGTTACAACGCTAAGCAATACTTTGCATGCTTTTACAACAAAGTTTTTACTTAGCAAATACCATTACAATGCAGGTTTTTAGTTCGCAAACAGTTAGTTCGCAACTGCATAGAAATGTATTTAAAATGCTTTTACAACGGTCTCAAATACATCGCATACTTTTACTTCGCATTTTTTAATCCTAATAACTTTTAAAAATTAAAAACTGTAACCTAACCCCTTTCTTGGGATGCCTTGAAAATAGGTGTTTTGGGTGGGGAGTAAATTTCTTAAACCAATGAATATTTTTAAAGCTATGTATGCATTTTTCACGGAAAGTTAATTCTCGCTACATATTCACATCCGTGCTTCTTCTCCTTTGCACAATTTACCCCAATGAATATATGTCGATACAACGCAAACAAATAATTTTCATGCTTTTACAACGCCTTCATCATGCTTTCTTACTGGCTTTACTTTACATTTCTCTTTATTAAATACGTTCCTTTTATAATCTACACAAATACATCATACCACCCTCCTCTCACTTTACATTTATCCGTACCTCTACTAACTTTTATAATAAACGTTTTAAAGCTCTTACCTTGACAACGCTCTTCCGTGCTTCTTCTCCCTCGCGCGTTGATTCTCCCTAATGACATTTTTACGTACGTGCGTCTACGTACTGCATTTTCCCAAAAATAGAAAAAGGAGAATTCCATCCAAAGAAAGCTATGAAAAACTGTGAGTATATTTTTTTTATTATACTCATTTTTTATGTTAGGCTTTTTAAAAAATATATTTTTCGTTTTTTTCTAAATATTCCGTCCTGCAGTCGGTAAGGGTGTGGTTGGATCAGGCTGAATCTCCTTCTAAGTCACTTAAAATTATATTCATTGTTCCGCTTCATAGTTCTTTCCACTTGCCTGCTACTTGTTACCATAAATGGTATTAAAATATGACCAGATGACCTCAAACAAATTCTTTCATTTGACATATTACAATTATCCAAGTGGCGTATTAAAAAAGTGCTTGGAATCAAAATGATCAGCCTAAAAGTTCAATTGTGGCGTACTTACCCGATAATTGTGAATTAACGGTAATTGCGAAGTAACATTAATTGCGTTGTAGAAGCATGCGTAAAAAAAACATGCGTTGTAATGGTACCTGCGAAATAAAAGATGCGTCGTAAAGGCAATTCGTAGTAATATCCGCGTAGTAATGGTAGTTTACCTTAGATTCCATCTCTTTACACATTACATCCGGGAGGGACGCTACATTTTGTGTATTTACTGACCTAGTTGAATTTTCGTACCTTCAGGGAATAGAGCGTGATAGGTGAATACATTGTTCTGGAAGTGTACATCGGCAGTGTGGTTTACATGTGTAAGATCCGTATTTTCCATCATGCACATTCAAATTCATACACTTTAGTGAAGAGCCATGTGTTTAAATTTGCCACCAGTCAGAGCCACTTCACAACAATACAGCATTCAGCGTGCAGATTATTTCTCCAGCTATGTAGAGATGGCTATCTATATGCTTGTGTATCAGTGTTATAGTTTCCCAGCTATTTTAAGATGGCGCTCATTCTCGTAGGAGTTAGAATACGAATATCAGACTCAGTCCGTCGTCTATTGTTATCACGCTGTGTCAGTTTCAAAACTCGGCGTTCGCTCCCTGATTGTTTTCAGCGTTTGGTGGCGAGAGCTTCGCGGTGGTGAGACGTCTTCATAACAGTTCGGTGAGTTAACGGCACTTACTGGTCTACGGTATTTCAATCTTGGTGTATCTTGGTATTAGTATTTACACAGAGTTTTTTTGCTTCCAGAGACTATTTTACCACTGAAGGAAATTCATCCGTGAGCACCTTGGCATTTGGGTTCACACTCCGATTGACTCGGATAGATTCCACTCGTTTGCAGGTATTTTATTTTACAACGCATTATTGTCTGGTGCTGTTCATAGAGTCAGTTCTTTCAGTCAACGAATGTCTGTTACTTTGATCTTCGCACAGGGGGTCTATCGTTTAGACCAGTACACGTTGGACAAGTTGTTGCTCGATGATGGATTGCTGCATTGAGCACTACGTTTGTCTTATATGCTTATAAAGGTAATTAGGCACATGTGAGATGTGATTTAGGCATCAGTTTCAGGATGTCTCAGCAATTTAACCATGTAGCAACTTTTGTGTTACAGCTCAGGTTGTGATAGTGTCCACATTTTTCATTCAGAGAGGAACTTGACTATTTTTTTCATGTAAGTTTCATGTCAATTTCACTTTTTATTTCACTGGGTCTTTGATCTAACTTTTGGGTTATTCTTAGCACTTCAGTGGTTTCATCATTCTTATGTCGACGCACATCATGCTCCATGGTGGCGTGGTTTCTTTGTTGCTTTTTTCCGCATTTGGCTATTAATTGGACTCTTTATTACTCCTATCAACGCACATTTTCCTGTTGCCATTTGACAGCACATTAGGAGTCTCATGATTTTCTCTTTGCCTTCTCTGTACATTGTTCACAACAAGACTTATATATTTCTTGTCTATATCAGCTCTGAAGATTTGTTTGCATTTTTTACAGTTGCCCCGGAAGAAGGGATGTTTTTAAATCCCGAAATGCATTGGGCATATCCTCTGAAGAAGATTGGAAATTAATGTTGATTTGAACACAATCAATATGTTTCTTTGTGTATCTTTTGTTTTTTTAACAGCGAATCAAGGTTGATCTCGCTGAGAACATGTGTAGATCAAGCCGAATAAAGGCAAATACGTTCATGTACAATTGATGAATCATAAGTGTTTCAATTCTGTTCATGTTAAATTTGTGTTTAATTTATGTTAATCATTGTGGATTAGGTGAATTAGTGTATTCACACGCTGTGCATCCAGCATACAAGTGACCATTCACTTGCACATTGCGTTTATTGAGAGGGAGGCACCCTCTTGCTGGTTGGCACGCATACGAGTGTACATTTTGATTCTTTGCATTATTATATAGATTAGGTGTGCGATATCTTCATTCATTCACCGGGGTCAATCTTGCCATAGAAAGGATTGTAAGAGACTGCCTGCAATGCTGTAACTCCAAGTCTCAAGTCACTTTCAGGCCCCCCCTTCATCCCATCTCCTGTCCCAAAATGCCTTGGGAAAGAATTGGCATAGATATCATGGGGCCTGTCGTGGATCGGGGTGAACATGTATTTGCAATTGTACTAATTGACCATTTCTCTAAATGGCCCGAAATTGGATTTGTAAACAAAACTGATGCACACAGCATAGTGAAATTTCTTGATGAGGTCTTCATTAAGGAGGGATTGCCCAAATGTATTGTCAGTGACAATGGCCCCCAGTTCACCTCACATTTGTTTGTTAACCACATCTGTGTATCACCCTGCTGGTAATGGAGCCGTAGAACGCTTCAACAGGGTCATAAAGAGCATTATCCAGCTACCCAACAACAACAATTTAGTATGGAAGAATGAAATTAGCAAAACATTATGGGCATATCGCATTACACCATGCAACAGCACAGGTCACAGCCCATTCGAACTCATGAGAGGCAGAACTCCCATGTCAAAGGACAATGTAGGTTAGTTATCTGCTACCAAAAGAGTTGATTGGTCACCTGACTAAGTGAGACACCGCTTAGAAAAAACACAACGGGAGTGCAAAGCTCGCTATGACGAGACACAGCTGCAAACCTGTACGATTGCGTGTGGGTGATGCTGTACGTGTTAAAATGAGCGGGTTTACAACCAAAGGACACAACAAATTTTCAAAACCCCTCTCTGTAAACAAGGTGTTTTGTAATTCAGCCTTATTTAGTGACGGAAGAGTGTGGCACTGATGGAGCAAGGATTCGAGAAAATGAAACTTGCTCGGAGAAATCCTCCATTAACTTTTACTAATCGTTAAAACTGTAGATAAGACGAAACTAATATACACCAGACACCGACACATGGGGAGAGAAGCTTATGCATGCTTAAACTAATGAAGATTAAAAGGCAATGTGACTAAAACCCGCTTTAATTTGCGAAAACGCTTTGCGCAAGTGCAAATCTGAAATACGTAGAAATAACGTGACTAACTCGCTTTGAGAGGGAAAACCTCGCGCATGCGCAAGAAAAACTAACACGTGGTCTTGAGGTACCGCGTGCCATGCATCTGCTTGCTTGAATTTAAAAGAAAGCTGCTGTTGTTAACGCTTTTGCCTAAGGAAAATAATAACATGGGATAGAGTAGAAGTGGGTGGTGAACAGTGAGAATCATATGTCTAAGAAAATAACATCTGTTTATGATTCCTTTATTAATAGTGTGTATTCGGGCCTGCTAGAAGCTTGACAGAAAAAGAAAATGGCGATGGATGACCAAGAGTTGCGCATGCTCAGTGAGTCCATGATGTGACCCGGTGACCGAAAGAGCTGAATGACTGCCAAGAATCAAGGACAGAAGACATGAGAAAAAGAAGACATGTATCATTCGTCTATGTAGTCTGTATTGAATGAATTATTGCAAAATGGCAACAATATATGCATGGGAAGAGGACAATATGAATGAGCTAAAGGGGAAGGGCTAGTTAACAATAAATGTCTTAATAAAAATGAATATGTCAGCATGATGTGATGAAAACTCCCCTACCCCCGTCCAATCATATTCCGTATTTTAGTGAAATTTGCAACTCTTGAGGGTGGGACATGTAGAAATAAAGACTATAACTAGAGTAAGTTGAGTTAAGTTAGCAGATCGATCGTCATCAATGCTGAGAGAGAGACGAGTAAGCTGCATCGGGAGAGAGCATCATAGAAGAGAGAGAGAGAGAGGGGCGAGAGCAGACTGAGAAGATTCAGATCCGAAAATGACAGCCTGATTAGATTCGAAGATTTGCGGAAGAATATCGAGGAGGGAGAGAGAGTAAGAGAGGGAATCGCCCTGGTGCGTCGGGTTTGTAGAAAAGTCTAGTAAGTATTGGCCCTATCCTGATTCTGTCCTTTAGTCTTTGTCTCCTGATCCTAAGTCAGGGGACCTCCACCATTCCTTTGGCCAGAAGGGTTGGTTTTCCGGTCATCTTTATTAGGTAAATGATATTCTATCTCAAATTTGCATATTTCTTTGCAAATGTACATTAATATGTGCCTTTTGTCTCTACATCTATCCACTCTTATGCATTGATTTTTGTTGAATGAGGTTGTGTAATTGAATGAATTTTGCTAAATGAAATTTCTCTCTCCCATTGAAGAATGATGGAATTTGCACTGTGATTCTGTAATGATGAGCGTTCAACTTTATGAATGAAAATTTAGATAAAGCTTATAAATCTTACTCAGAGTCTGTGGTCATTTCACTAAGAGCTGTCCATTAGTTAAGAAGTTGTTAATATCACCATCAACTAACTCAACTAATGGTCCATCGACCAGAGGAAGAGTGTTGATTCGTGAAGATTAGTTAGGCATTGAAACGTCAATTTAACCTGTTTTGTGGTTACAGGGACATAACTAATCAAACTTAAGTGAATTATAAAACTTGACCCCCCAGCGGAGCGTCCAGGGAGTGTGTATGAACATTTTTGGATAAATGTATATGGGCCCAGTGAAATATGCAGTTGTGAAATATTTTCAACCCTGGGAGCTTCCGCTGGATCAGTTTTTCTGGTAGCAGAGTTATGGTTATTATTGATTAGTTTGGTGATTATTGATTATTGATTTTAACTACATGTTTAACACTAAGAGTTAGTGTCGCGTTTTATGTTGTCTGGAAGTACAGGTACAGAGATACCTGGGAATCCCGGGAATGGAATTTAGAAGAGTGTGGTAAGGAAATCACACTGCAGAAGGTTACTCGTCTGTCGTCATAATACCTAAAAGCTACAGAGGGCTGTAGGTGTTATATTAGGGACTATATCATACAAAAGTAGAGTGTGAGTGATAGCGAAGGGTCCACCTGTGAAACTTTGGCCTTACCCGAAGGAGGAGTATCCCTAGAGGAGTAATAGGTCCTCCCCGAGCTTAAGTGAAGGGTAAACAGTGGTTTTTACTCGCAGTGTATGGAAGTACTTTCTCTTTGAAGCAAGTGAACAAACTATCTTTGGATTAGTGGGGCAGACAGAGTAGCGCTGTTTTTACGTTGTTACTAACAGAAAATTTATCAAGAAAGTTTAGAAAATACATTGTTGTATTACCTTGTGAAGGGAGGGTCAGTAGCAGGAGTCATACTGACGTCACAAAGAGCCGCGCTGGCATTGGTCAGACAAGTGGGTGTGTTGAAAGCTCTGATTGGTTGGTAGACAAGAACCGCGCTGGTATTGGTTGCGGAAGAGAATACGTAGTGAGCTCTGATTGGACTGTTGGTGTGAGTCGCGCTGGTATAGGACGAGAGTTGGCAAAAAGGATACGTGAGAATACGGAAGACTTTCTAAGTTTTGATTGCTGAGACAACTAGTTACAGGGATCGAAAGAATGAAGCTGATTAATAAAATCAAAAATTTCTTTAAAAAGGATAAGCGTGTAGTAACCAGAGAAGGAATTCTTATGCCACCCCCTAATATGCCTGCTTCCTTTATGATGTTGGAACGAGGATATCATACTTGTGTCTGGTTGGAAAATTGGGAAGAGTATACGAAAGGTGATGGTGTTCTAGCTTTTCCTGAACATGGTACGTTCAATGTAAGGATTCTTCAGAATTTGAGAAATCAGATGAATTCATTAGAACCAAGTCCTAGGTTAACGCAATATGAAGCCTTGGAGGAATGGGAAGTTGAGGCATTTGAACGAGAGAAATACAGAGGAGGTAGAAGAATAAATAGATGGTTTTTACCAAGATATCAGTTTGAAACTCGAGGAGATCAGATGAAAAGATGGAGAAAAGCTGTAGTAACGGAAGGTTTGTACCCAGTGTTGATGGCTGAGGATCAAGTAGGGAGTAAGTGTAAAGAAAAAGTGAAACACATAGGTATGACAGGAACCGGATGTGATGAATCTGATGATGAGTTATTAGAAGACCTTTTAGTTAAAAGACCTCCACCTTATCAAGAAATGGATGCTAGAGATACAACTCCAAGTGCACCAATGATGGGAACTCCATTAGTTCCACAAGTTTTATATGATCCAACAATCACCCGAGTATTACAGGAAAAAGAAAGGAATGAGTTGAATAAAACAAAAGAAGAGATAATTCAGAAAATAAATCAGTTCGGTCTGAATGCCGAAGCCTTGACAGTACCAGTAACAATTGGTCCTGTTATTACACTGTATGGTGATAAACGAGATACCCCGAGATTACAACCAGTGACAGTCCCACAGAATAATGCTAGGAAAGAGGCAGTAATGTTAGAGGATGAAACTAGTGAGAATGGTTCGAATATCTCGTTACTAGATCGCCCTAATCTTGAAACAGTGACTGAGACCCTGAAGAGAATTACACCAGTAACTACTAGAAGAAGAGGACCGAATGTCACTCCAGTAGCAGGGAATTCAAAAGGATTCTCACCAGAAGATCTAGAGGAGTGGGCAAAAGGATTAGACAAGAAAAAACCCCAAACGCCAAATATAGATGTGGGCAAGTTGAAAGTGGATTTGGAGGAAATGATTATTGGTACTATAAGTAGGCGCGGGCGGAGAGCTCCGCTCCGCCCACGGAGTATGCAGAGATTTGCCTACTCCGCGTTCCGCGGAGAACGCGGAGTAGGCAACTCTCCGCACACTCCGCGACAGAGACGCATGCGCATTTCTCGCAAGGAATGCGCATGCGCAGATCACCGTGAAACGCGAGGAAGAGGAGGACGGCAGCCCGGGGACACCGCAGTCAAGGTAAGTCTTTATTATTTTCCCTTTAATGTCTTTTTATTTAATTTCTTACTAGGGGGTGTGGAGGCTGGCGGCAGAGCGGGGCGAAGCGGAGTTCCACGGAGTTGGGTCCCAACTCCGTGGACCTCCGCGTAGCTCCGCTCCGCCAGCTCCGCCCAAGGTTAACTATAAGCTCAGACAGATTAGGTTCATATGGAGATGAGGAATTGTTGTTCTTGTGTAAAAGTATAACCTGGAGAGCAAAGAATCTTCATGAGAAGATAGTGGAAGTGGCTTCAGAATTTGGAATAGATGTAGAAAAGTCGAAAATATTACAAAAACCATATAGGGCAGAATTTACTGAGAAGGATTTAGAGTGTTTGAATGCGTCAGGAAGGAGATTGCAGATAAAAGAATTAATGTATATTTTGAAGAAATGGGGAGATGCAGACCGATGGAGAGGTAGATGGACAAGAAAAAGGGATGAGGCAGCTACAAAGGAGACATCTGCATTCCCATTAAGAGAGACAGAACAGGTTGAAAAAGTGTGTCCAATGAGAGAAGTTCCTGGTGGTGGATATGTTCATGTTCCTTGATCTAGACAGGATATTTTGTCTTTTACAAATGATTTCCCCAGATTAAGAGAGAAACCAATTGAATGGTACAAGCAGGTAGAGAGGTTTGTGAAAGTTTCAAAGGTATTGTTAAAGGATTTGAATGGTCTGTTTGACATAGTGGTACCAACTGATTTGTGGACAGAATGTAAAATTACTATTGATTGGCCAACTGAAGAGTATCCCAGAGATGAAAGCACAGGTGCGCCTTCAGATGAAGTGATGAAAAAGTCTCAAGAGGTGATTACTTTCTTGAAAGGGAAAATTCCTCCAAAAGAGACAGATTGGGTTAAAATAGATAGGACAATTCAAGAACCAAAAGAGTCAGTGCATGCGTATTACGAAAGGCTGTTGCAAGTATTCAAGCAGTATAGTGGATTTGAAAATATTGGTGACAAGGATATGGGAAATTTTTTGTACAGGTTTGTGTATGTTACTCAGAAACTGCAGGTGGCCCAGAATGCAGCCGCAAGACTGCTGTGTAATATCCCGGTACGGGAATCAGTAAAAAAGCATCTATTCAAACTTCACTGGCTCCCGGTAGAAGCCAGAATAAAATTTAAGGCACTGGTGATTACACACAGAGCACGGCATAATAGAGGCCCAAAAAAAATCAGGAGCCTAGTCTCCCCCTATATCCCAAAGAGGCAGTTGCGATCTAGCACGGAAGAACGCCTAAAACAGACAAAGGTTAGGAGGGAGAAATGGGGAGGAAGATCTTTTTCCCACCTAGCTCCAAAACTGTGGAACTCTTTGCCGTTGGAATACAGACGGATAGACAGAGAACTACAGTTCCGCAAAGAGATCAAGACCTGGTTGTTTATGCAATATGTTTAAGGCATGGACTGTCCGCATTTAGCACCTGACCGATCAGCGCTGGGAAGCCCTCGGGCAGCCATGCGCTTTACAAGTCCCTTATTATTATTATTATGGATTGAGATCAGAAATTAGTCAGATGATTCAGCAGCATATGCTTTGCTGGCAGAGCAAGCCCATTGATGATATCTTGAAGTATGCAAAGTATTGTAGTGATGATATTGATGCAAAACACAAGAAACTGAAAGAAAAGATGATGTGGGCACAAGTGAAGCTAGCAGAACACCAAGAGGCACACTGGTTCTCAAAATGACAATCAGATGAACTATCAGAATCAGAATAGTCGAGGATCAAATGGAAATAAAGAAAAAGGACGAATGAGTAGAGAAGAAGCGAAAAAGAAGTTTCCTTGTCATGCGTGCGGAAAGCATGGACATTGGAAGAATGAGTGTAGAAATGTTCAACAGAATAATGGGATAAATCAAAATTTAAATCCACAGATGCAGAATGAGGTGGTCGTGAACCAACAGCAACAGGTAGTTACTCCGCAATTTCAGGTGCCACAAGCCCCTATGCCCAACCATGTGAACACTCAGGTGCAGAGATACAGTGTGAACACCGGATTTCATGGAGAGAGTGGTAAGAATACACAAACGATTCAACAATATTGGATGCAAAGTAATGAGAGTGATTCAGATGCTTCTCAATGACGGTGCCTAAGGGGGGAAGAAGAATGCGTGCTTGGCGCATCCTTGGTGGTAGATCAGTCAGGTCCATTTGTTGATGGGAAAGTGGAAGGTAATGACATCACTTTTCTAGTGGATACTGGTGCTACCCGTTCTACTGTGAGAGCAGCAGAAATTCCAAACCTACCCCCCTCGGGAGAAACTATCCAAGTTGTAGGAGTCTGAAATAAGCAAATAAAAACCCCAGTCACTAAACCAATAGAAGTGAATATTGGGAATTTCAAAGACATGCATCGATTTGTAGTATGGGATTCAAGTCCAGTGAATTTGTTAGGGAGGGATTTGTTGTGCAAAATGAACTGCACCATCTATTGTACGCCTGATGGTATTGCTTTCCAAACACCTGATGAAGATATTGCTTTCAAAATGATGCTAGCAAAACAAGGAACAGAAGTGGATGAGATGTTTTCACTTCTTACTGAGGACAATTTGCCTGATGAGCTGAAAACCACAGTGAAATCAGATGTGTGGGATTTTACACGAAAAGAAATAGGTCTGATGGCAAATGTAGACCCAATTAAAATAATGGTGAAAGAGGGTGCAATTTATCCTAAAACACCTCAATACAAAATGAGCCCTGAAGTAAAAGCCGGAGTTGCTCCAGTAATTGATCAAATGATTGAACAAGGTATTTTGAGAGAGATAATGGGCAGTCCTTGCAACTCGCCAATCATGGGCCTTAAAAAGCCTAGTGGAAAGTATAGGATAGTGCAAGATTTAAGGAAAATTAATAAGATAGTAGTACCCTGTTGTCCAGTAGTACCAAATCCAGCAGTGATCCTTTATCAGATACCTTGGGATGCACATTGGTACACGGTGATTGATTTGTGCCAAGCATTCTTTTTGATTCCTTTACATCAGGATAGCCAATATCTTTTTGCATTTTGGTTCGGAGACCGTGTTTTGGCATGGTGCCGAGTTCCTCAAGGGTACACAGAGAGTCCCTCAATTTTTAATCAGATCCTGAAAAAGTGTTTGGAAACATTGGTTATGCCAGGAAATTCGGTTTTAGTTCAGTACATTGATGACCTATTGGTGGCATCAAAGACCCGAGAGGCTTGTGTTGCTGACACAACTGCCTTACTGAACCATTTAGCAGAAGGTGGACACAAGGTGTCACCAGAAAAATTACAGTTTTGCCAACAAGAAGTTCAATATTTGGGACCCAAGATAGAAAAGGGAGTCAGGAAAGTGACACCAGAGAGAATAAAAGTTATTCGACAAATGAGTCTGCCTAAAACTAAGAAAGAAGTATGAATGTTTTTGGGAGTGATTGGATACTGTCGTCAGTGGATCAGTGGATTCTCCTTGCTTTCGAAGCCTTTATTAAAATTTACACGAAAAGATGTGACAGACCCGATTGAAAGGGATGATGAAAGTGAGGATGCATTCATAAAACTGAGAGACTGTTTGTGTCAAGCACCAGCATTGGGAATGCCAGACTACACTAAAGAATTTGTTTTGTTCTGTTGTGAGAGAGAAGGATGTGCACTTTCAGTGTTAACCCAGAGACATGGATTGTCGCGGCGTCCAGTGGCATATTTTTCTGCCACTCTGGATCCAGTGGCTGCGGCATTGCCTGGCTGCCTAAAAGCAGTAGCTGCTACTTGTGTGTGTCTGGAGCAGAGTGAATCGATTGTAATGGGACATCCCCTAAAGGTGTATGTACCCACATTCAGTCGAGATCCTTTTAACAAGGACTCGTCCTCAGCACTTGACCCCTAGTCGGCTGACTAAGTATGAAAGAGTGATCTTGGGTGCTGAAAATGTAAGTGTGATAAGATGCACCACAGTAAATCAAGCAACCTTGCTGCCGGATCCATACTGTGAAGAAATAAAAGAAGAGGCTGATCATGATTGTTTAGATTTGACAGAAATGTGTACAAAGCCCAGACCAGACATTTTTGATGTCCCATTGGAAGAATCAGACTATGTATTGTTTGTTGATGGGTCATGCTTGCGAAAACAAAATGGAGAGCTGAGTTCTGCCTATGCAGTATGTACTGTATCTGCTATTCTAGAAGCATCCTGTCTAAAAGGAGTCAAGTCTGCACAAATAGCCGAATTGATAGCTTTTACAAAAGCATGCAAAATTGGGAAAAAATTGAGAGTAACCATATTCACGGATAGTCAATATGGTTTTGGGGTTGTGCATGACTTTGTCCAATTATGGATGCAAAGGGGATTTCTGACTTCTCCAGGTTCTCCTACCAGGAATAGTAAAAATGTCAATGAACTATTGGAAGCACTACAATTGCCAAAAGAAATTGCAGTGGTCAAATGTGCCGCACATAAGTCAGGAAATGATTATGTGACACAAGGCAACAAATATGCTGACCAAGTTGCACAATTTTGTGCTCGAAATACAATGTCTTTAAACAGAGGGTTGGAAAAAGAAGTTACCAATTGCCAACTAATGTTTTTCTCTGCTTTTGAAACATGGGATGAAGTTAGGCAGTTACAGGATGAGACAGATGTAAAAGAAAAATAATTCTGGATCAACACAGGTTGCACAAGAAGAGCAGATGATGAAGTATGGGTGTGTCCAGATGGTAGACCGGTAATGCCAGACAGTTTACTATCACAAATGGCAAGAGTATATCATGGAGCTACACACATTGGGAGGGATGCTATGATTAGGCACTTCAGGCAGACATGGTACAATTCCAAGTTTAGGCTCATTGCAGAGAGTCTCTGTCAGCGATGCTTGACATGTCAACAGCAGAACCCAGGTAGAAAAACGTTTGTCAGTTGGGGGAAAATCGGAAAGGCAGAGGGACCATTTTTTTTAAATTTTTTTAAAAAAAATATTTTTATTGAATTTTATACATAACCATCATGAGACCTTGACATACACTCAGAAATTATACATTAGCACGTGGCATACAGATAGTGACCCAGCCGATTCCTGTCGGACAGCACAGCAAGTTGTAACTGACACCCTTAAGGTCTGGGGCCAATCATAACCCCCTCCACCATCCCTAACATAAATCTCAACTAGTGCAGTCAACATAAGATATGAGAGACATTCCATCATGTTCCTTCAGCCTGATCTAGGCCGCCCTGTAAGTCCGGGGCAACAGTCAGTCGTGCTGCATCAGTCGTACCCGAAGGCGAGCGTGCAGGTACCATCGCACCTGCCTGGTAAAGGGCCCAAAAGTTCTTTGGCCTATTGCGAGGTGGCAATAGTTCGCTGAAGTTTTCAGTCTGAGTACAACAATACCTCATGTCTGCAGACCACTGAGCTATTGTGGGCACGGGGCCCCGCATCCAGCACATCGCTACGCGTCGTTTTGCTATAAGTAAGGACATGTCTACCAGGCGCCACAGCTCTTTAGGAAGAGGCTTGGAATATCCAAGCAAGGCCGGGAATGGGTCAGGGACCAGCGCCAGCGCTGTGATCTGATTTATTTCAATAAAAAGCAAGTTCCAGAAACTCGCTATCCCTGGGCACGTCCATGCCAGGTGAAGAAAGTCAGCAACACGCTCACCGCAACGTTCACAGCCCGAGTCCTCCCGTAGCCCATAACGAAACAGTCGTTCCGGCGTGTAGTACACCCTATTCAAAAATTTGAAATGGACGAGCCTATGTCGGCCGTTCATCGAAACTCGTCTCGTACTTACGCAGCAGTAGAGCCACTTATGGTCCGAGAGTTCAACCTGCAGGTCTCGCTGCCAGGCCAGCCGTGCTTTAGTGTAAGTGTTTCCCCTCTCCTTCATGACAAAAAGGTAGATCTTAGTGACCATCTTAGCGGGTGTCTGCGCCTTGATAACCGCCGTCAGGGCTGGAACCTCGGGTGGCTCCGCCATGTCACCACCCAACAATTCCCTGAGTGCGTGTCTAAGTCGGTAAAAAGGGAATTGCGCAAGGGGAGTCTGGGTCGCCCCCTCACTCTGCATATCCTCCCATGACCGAACTGTACCATCCGCAAAGAGATCACCTATGGTATGGGCATTAATCAATCGTAGGGCAACCCCCCGTTCCGAACATGGCGCAAGCCAAAGGCACCATTCGAGGTGGGCCACTGGGGAATACAAAATATTGCCGGCCTGCCTATTCAAGAGATAGCGCCATGCGTGTGTCACCGCATTTAGGGAGTCAAGTATACCCGTGCGTCTGTCTGGGGGCAGAAACAATCATGCAGGCAGCGGCTTGGGCGCAGCTATTGTAGCCTCTATTCGCACGTGGGGAATGTCGAATGGCTCATGTATCCAATGATACGCTTGAGAGCTCTGAGCCGCCCTATAATATACGTCTAGGTCGGGGGCTCCCAGCCCTCCATACATATAAGGCAATGTTAGAATATGCCAGGCGACCCGTGCTTGCTTACCCGCCCAAGCGAAATGCACCAGGAGGGACTGCAGGCGCTGAAAGAAGACGCGAGGCAGTACCAGGGGGATCTTCGTAAAGAGGAAGAGGAAGCGCAGCAGTACAACCATTTTCATAAGGGAAACTCTGCCCAGCAAAGAGAGTGGAAGACGTATCCATCGTTCTATGTCCTCCTCCAACTTAGCAACTGCCACGCCGTAGTTCTCTCTGAAGACCACCTCGGAATCTGTGTGTAGCCTGATCCCCAAGTATCGCACCGATTCGGTGGACCACTGCAATGGGTACTCAGGGACGATGGTAGCCATGGCCGGGGTAAGAGGAAACATAATGGATTTGTTCCAATTAACCCTCAGACCCGATAGGGAGCCAAACAGCACAACCTCCCGTAAAACTGGCGAGAGGTTCTGCTCCGGGTCCCGGACGTATAACAGGGTGTCATCCGCATAGGTGGAGACGATCAGACGGTAGGTCGGGAATCGGAGACCTCTGTGGCCATGGTACTCCCGTAGAGCGCAGGCTAAGGGTTCAGCTACCAGCGCATACAGGAGTGGAGACAAGGGGCAGCCCTGCCTCATGCTCCTGCATATACGGATTGGCTCAGTGACCAGGGAGCCGATTTTTATACGCGCTGTGGGAGAGTTATAAAGTACTTCTATGAGCTGGAGGAACACCTCACCGACCCCCATGCGGGTAAGGACTTGTCTCAGGAAAGGCCACTCGACCGAGTCGAATGCCTTTTCCATGTCCAAAAACACCGCAATCGCCGGGACCTCTGGTCGGGTATACTGTAGGGCCGCGAAGACCGTTCGCAAGTTATATGTCAGGTTTCTACTTGGAACGAAACCAGCCTGTTCTGGTGCCACCAAGGTGGTAACAAGAGGGGCCATTCGATTGGCGAGGAGTTTCGCAAACAGCTTGGTGTCCACGTTCAGCAGGGACAAGGGTCGATACGAAGCGCACTCATCTACCGGCTTTCCCGGTTTGGGGATGGCAACCATGATCGCCTCCCGCATGGATGGCGGCATCATACCTGTAGCGCACATATCCTCAAATAACATATGCAGGTGGGGCAATAGGAGATCCGAGAACGCCTTGTAAAAAGCGACAGTAAAGCCGTCCCCCCCCGGCGCACTCCCCGCCTTCATTTCAGATAGAGCTAGCACTATTTCATCTCTTTCGATCGGCCGCATCAGGAATTCGCGGTGCCAATTGGACAGCCACAGTAGCTTTATGTGCTCGAGGTAATTTAATATTTGTTCGTCCGGGCTGCAACCCCTAGAGGCGTACAGATCCTCATAATAGCTTCGGAAATGTTCCGCAACCTGAGGTTCCGTTAACAAGGAGTCCCCTCCGTGCGTTCTGAGTTCCGGGACCTCCCTAGTATTTCTGCGTTGCCGGAGGAGCTGCGCCAGCACAGCCCCCGGCCGTTCGCCCTCGCCGTACTTCCCAAGGTGTTTTAATTCCGCGTCTGCCTCTCCGTGGTAGTCTTGTAATGTCCGAGTCAGTTCTAGGCTGAGCTCATCAGTGTGCCCACCTTGAAGTGCAGCCTCAAGTTCTGCAATCTTACGCTCCAAGGTTGCCAGTCTGTTACGGATCGCTTTCAAAACCCCCGCATGCTTCGAGATCGCCACCCCCCTAATATATACCTTAAAAGCCTCCCAAACAGTTTGGAAGGACTCAACAGATCCTACATTGAGCTCAAAAAAAGTTTCAATCGCCGTGGCCATATCGTCTTTAAAAACGGCATCGAGTAAGGAATAGGGCGGGAAGCGCCACAGGAATGGAGGAATGCGCCTCTTGGAGGACTCCAGCGACAAAAGCAGGGGCGAGTGATCTGAATAGGTACGCGGTAAAATCATGCAAGCCTTAACGAGAGGTAACAGAGCCCTGGATAGAAACCAATAATCAATTCTGGTATGTACATCGTGGTAAGCCGAGTAGTGCGTGTACCCCCCCTGGCCCGATGTCTGGCTCGCCACATGTCGCACATGTCCAACCCCACCAGTGAAGTCTCCATCACCCTAGCGGCCGCGGAGACACGCCTGTCCGGGCCACCCGACCTGTCTAAAGCTGGGTCCCGTACAAAATTAAAATCCCCTCCCCATATAGTCCGCTCGGGTGTAACGGAACGAGAGGTCAGTCAATTTACTATAGAAGTCGGGGTGGTCGTAATTGGGACCGTAAACGTTTAAAAAAAGGAGCTCAAACCCCTTACCAAAACATCTAGAAAGGACACATCTGCCCTCTCTATCTGTTTCCAGTGGCACTATACGAAGCATTGTCTTGGGATTGACCCACGTCAGTACCCCCCGCGCGTGAGTGGTAAAACCAGCCGCAGGTACGTTCCCAAGGAAACACCTGGCGTGCAAGAAGGGACTATCGAGAGGTAAATGCGTCTCCTGCAGGAGAGCGATATCAACATTGTGTCGGTACAGATAATGTAGTATCTTCCGGACCTTCCTGTTGTCATTAAGGCCACGGACATTCCAAGTAAGCACCACCACTGTTTCCAACGGAGCGGTGCTATTCGGGGCAGTGCTATCCGCCATTGGGGAGAGTCCAACCGAAAGAGCGCGCTGCACAGCAAGGTATGCCTACATAACCCCTGTGGAGCCACACATAAGCCACAAAGTTAGATGTGATGTCAGATGTCAGTCTCAAAACATTCCCACCCCCCACCCACGTCAGGGCCACCCCAACAAGGCCCGCACAGTACAACCCCCCACCCCCCGCAACTCTGCATTTAACCAAGAGAGGTCACCCTCCACATTCCCAGAAAGGTGTGCGACAAATCCCAAAACCTCCACCCCCCACCCACGCCTGCCCCACCCCAACTTGGCTGCTGACTGTACCCTCCCCCCCATAATACATTCCCACCCCCCCCAACCGAATATGCATTCCCCAGTGTCATTCAGGCGGGGGGTGGATGTTGCTCTCCCTACAGAGGGACAAATGGAAGAAGCGTTCGGCACTCATAAGGCCGCGCTCCGAACACCGTCAGGACAAATATATGCAACTGTGCACATCTCGGAATGCAATAACCCCAGCTGTACTGCCAAAGTGCACCCCGGGGAATAAGCCAAAATCCAAAATGTGGAGAAACTCAAGGGTGAGCCGGGGCACAAAGTTTTTACCACGGGCTCCCATGCCGTAGGTAACGCCGTTGTCTAAATTACGCTGGATATGCGAGCAGCACAGACCCCTCAAAGGGTATCTCTCCCGCCTCAAAAACCTGCACCTCATCTGGGACAGTGGGGGAGGGGAACGGTGAACCCTGAATAACAGCTAAGGCATTGTTGTGCCCTGATATGGCCTCATCTATCAAACCCCCCTCCCCCTCAATCAGATACCTCCCGGGCTCACTTGTATATCAGTGCCAACGTGGCAGCTCCCCCAATCGCCATGCTTAATCAACACAATGTCACCAGCAATGGTCTAGTCCTGGTCTTCCATAGAGCCACCCGCTGCTTCATCGAGGAGTAGCTTCTCCGGGCTATGTCGCTGCTCCTTCGTCCAGTCCTTCATCGCCTTCTGGAGTGCCCTTGGATCGGTGATTGACCCGGAGTTTCGCCGGGTAGAGCATGCAGTAGTCTACCCCCAGGTCACAGAGTTGTTTCTTCATGGGGGCAAACTGGCGCCGTGCCTCCTGGACACGAACCGTGAAGTCAGGGAAAAGAGAGATAGTAGACCCTTCAAAGTGCAACGGTTGTTTCTCTCTAGCTTTCCTCAGTGCCATATCCCGGTCACGGTAGTTTAACAGTTTCGCTATGATAGGCAGAGGGACCATTTACAAGACTGCAACTTGAATCATAGCGCTGCCGCCGTGCAATGGTCTGAAGTACGTCCTTGTCATTGTGTGTCTGTTTTCTCGTTGGGTGGAAACTTATCCCACGAGAAGGAATGACAGTCTCACAGTTGCCAAACTACTGTTGAGAGAACTCATTCCCAGGTTTGGATTTCCAGTCACTTTGGAATTATATAGAGGACCTCATTTTAACAATGAGATAATTCGTTTAATTTGTACAGCTTTCAAAGTTGAGCAGAAACTGCATTGTGCCTATCGACCAGAAGCCTCTGGAGTGGTTGAGCAGCTCAATGGCACAATAAAATCCAGGTTAGGGAAGGTGTGTGCATCCACTTCACTGAAATGGCCTGATGCTTTGCCCCTTGTATTGATGAGCCTTAGAAGCATCCCTGACAGAAGAACGGGCTTGAGTCCTCATGAAATTCTCATGGGAAGAGCAATGAGACAAGCATTTGTACCTGGAAACAAACTGATGAATATAACTGATGATCTAGTGTTGGACTTTTGTAAAGGACTAGCTGATCTGGTACATTCTGTGTCTCACCAGGTTGGAGAAGATGCAACCGCAGCACAGCCGAATCAAGCTCAGGATTTGTGTACAGGAGACTGGGTTGTGGTAAAGAAGCACACGAGAAAATCGTGTTTAGAACCCAGGTGGAAAGGACCTCGTCAAGTTATATTGGTCACGACGACAGCAGTGAAGTGTGCTGGCTTGCCAAACTGGATCCATGCTAGTCATACCAAAAGAGTCCCAGGTCCACCTGAACGACAAGAGCAGCAACTAGTAGAACAAAGAGAAGAACCAGAAGCTGAAAGTTGTGAAGTCGAAGAAGTCAGAGAAACAGACTCTGAAGAAGGTATTGATGATGAACAACCAAGTACAAGTCAAGGAGGGAGGGCACCAGTTACTGGGTCTCAAGAAGCTGTTGTAGAGGCCGAGGAAGAGCAAGAGATTGAGAGACCAGAACAAATTGAAACAGAAGATCCAGATCAAGCTCAAGCAAAAGAAGAAAAAGAAAGACTGACAGGTTCAGAACAAATTCAGTCAACGGAAGAAACTACTACTGGAAATTCAGATCAAGCTCAATTAGAATTAGAAAAAGAAGGATTTAAAGACCAAGAACAAAATGAATCAACAAAGAGAAAGATCAGAAAGTCCAGAACAAGCTCAGTTAAAAGAAAGAGAAAACAAAAGAACGTTAGAAATTGGCGAAGAAGGTGAAAAGGCAGTGCAAACAAAGACGATCAGAAAAAGTGATCATTGGCCAGGTGGAGTAAAAGGACTGAGATATGTTTTGAGAAGAAGAACAGGGAAAGAACTAGAACAAGTAAATGAAGTATCAAGTCAGACTGAGCAAGAACATCCACGAAGAAAATCTTTACGAACATCAAAAAGAGTGAGGGTTCCGAGCAGAAAATATAAGGCTCCTGAATGGACATATATCATCCTTGAGGATTTTGAGAATCTTGATCTGAATGAAGAACGAGAAGGTGTTGCTATTGAAGGAATTGATGAAAGCAAATTGAGACCACCTTAAAGAGAAAAGACTCTGACACAAAGGGTGGAAATTGACAAACAAATAAAGGAGAGAATAAAAAGAAACAAAAGAAGAGAAGAAAAATACAGACAGAATGGGCAAAGACGAAAGGCTCTTGAAGTGTGGGATCACACAAATATATATATATTTTTTTAATATATTTTTTTTAGAATACCTTTTAAAATTTAGAAGAAATAATTTAGATATTAGTCAATTTTAGAACACTAAAAATGGCAGAAACAAAAGTGACTGAACATTCGAATCTAGTTTAAAACGAAGATGTGTTAAATATTGTTTGTGTAGTGTTTTAATACTAATGTTAATGTGGTTGTTGCTAACTGTTGTGATACCTATTTTGATGGTAAATAGTAATAGAAATAACACTAATACAAGTGATCGAGTGAATGCAGTTACTAAAAGAACAACTACCACTAATTTAGAGCAAATGGATGAGAGCATGTATCATCATGATAAATCAAATAGTGATTCGTCATTAAATGTATTTACTAAACGTCTTTACGAATATGTAGATACAATGGATGTGAGTGACTGTTATGTTTGCATGAAAGTACCTTCGTCTGTCTCGGAGGGGGTGACATATCACCATTTTCCTTCAACATATGGTGTGTCATGTAGTGTTGTGTCCAGTTTGTTCTATGTAACAGGCAAGTTGCAGTATTATTATTCGAATATGGATTTAGTATTTTCAGAAATCCCTATTCGAAGAAACCTGAACCCAGTGCTTAGTGCTAAAGATGCAGAATTCATGGGTGAGTTTTTCTTAACAACAAACCCAATAGACATAACATATGCTCATAAGAATAATTTAACCTGTAGTTTGCGTGATGAAGAAAAAGATTTTCTAAATTTAGTAGAGGAAAGAAGGCAGGATTTTCAAAAGAAGGCTGTTGAACAGAAGTCACATGTACCTCCATGGGCTAATAATGAAGGGGACTATAAGAAAGGCGAGACTCGTGCTGCGATGTCCCTAGACTTGTCAAAATTGGGAAAATGCTGTCGGCATAGACTAAAAACTGACTATAACAACATTTTCATTGGTTCTAGTGAATGTGAACATACCTTCCTAATAATGGGGGGATGGAAACTAAAAGGTGGAAATGATCCTGTTTTCCCAGGGATTTATTACGTGTGTGGTAAAAATGCCTATTATAGGTTGCCCACGCGATGGTATGGTAGTTATGTTGGAATAGTATTTCCTAAGGTATATCACATTACTAAGAACAATGAAATGGATGTAGTAAGTCAAGGACTAAAACAACAAGCTTTTCCGAAATAGTAGGTGATGTATTTGGTGCACTTATACCGACAGTTGGAGTCATACTGAATTCACATAAAATACGAAAGTTATCAACGATAGTTGATCGTCTATCGACAGATACTGCTGGGGGATTCTTAATGATTAATACCGAAATGGTTGCAATTAGATCTATGGTTTTGCAAAATCGACTTGCACTTGATATATTATTGGCAAAAGAGGGCGGAGTCTGCGGCATGTTGAAAGTCCAACATTGCTGTACATATATTCCTGACAAAAGTAAAGGTATTGAGGGATATATTAAGAATATTACAAAGATTCATGAAGATTTGACCTAACTAGATGTTGACGGTGTCTGGGAAAGACTTAGTAAAAGTATTTCCACTACAAGTAGTTGGTTTTCAACTTTAGGGAATAGTCTATTAGGGAAGATCCTAATACCTGTAATTTCGATAGCAATAATAGCTCTGATAATAATGATGACATATAGATGTTGCAGGAGTAAAACAAGAGCAAGAATGTTGGCCGAAATCAAGAATAAGATAATGGGAAGGAAGAGGAAAAGGGAAGAGATTGAATTAGAGGAAATGAAAGGAAGTTTTTATGATAAAATGAAAGAATTAGACATGAACGAGAAAAACGAAGAATTACTAGAACGAAAGGAAGACACTAAAAAACTAAATGAATGAAAGTTGGCACTTGGTAATGATGGGTATTTTATGATGGCTCAAAAATGCCATCAGAGGGGGGATTGATGGAGCAAGGATTCGAGAAAATGAAACTTGCTCAGAGAAATCCTCCATTAACTTTTACTAATCGTTAAAAGTGTAGATAAGATGAAACTAATATACACCAGACACCGACACATGGGGAGAGAAGCTTACGCATGCTTAAACTAATGAAGATTAAAAAGCAATGTGACTAAAACCCGCTTTAATTTGCGAAAACGCTTTGCGCAAGTGCAAATCTGAAATACGTAGAAATAACGTGACTAACTTGCTTTGAGAGGGAAAACCTCGCGCATGCGCAAGAAAAACTAACACGTGGTCTTGAGGTACCGCGTGCCCGGCATCTGCTTGCTTGAATTTAAAAGAAAGCTGCTGTTGTTAATGCTTTTGCCTAAGGAAAATAATAACAACATGGGATAGAGTAGAAGTGGATGGTGAACAGTGAGAATCATATGTCTAAGAAAATAACATCTGTTTAGGATTCCTTTATTAATAGTGTGTATTCGGGCCTGCTAGAAGCTTGACAGAAAATGGAGATGGATGACCAAGAGTTGCGCATGCTCAGTGAGTCCATGATGTGACCCGGTGACCGAAAGAGCTGAATGACTGCCAAGAATCAAGGACAGAAGACATGAGAAAAAGAAGACATGTATCATTCGTCTATGTTGTCTGTATTGAATGAATTATTGCAAAATGGCAACAGTATATGCATGGGAAAAGGACAATATGAATGAGCTAAAGGGGAAGGGCTAGTTAACAATAAATGTCTTAATAAAAATGAATATGTCAGCATGATGTGATGAAAACTCCCCTACCCCCTTCCAATCATATTCCGTATTTTAGTGAAATTTGCAACTCTTGAGGGTGGGACATGTAGAAATAAAGACTATAACTAGAGTAAGTTGAGTTAAGTTAGCAGATCAATCGTCATCAACGCTGAGAGAGAGAGACGAGTAAGCTGCTTCGGGAGAGAGCATCATATAAGAGAGAGAGAGAGAGGGAGAGGGGCGAGAGCAGACTGAGAAGATTCAGATCCAAAAACGACAGCCTGATTAGATTCGAAGATTGCGGAAGAATATTGAGGAGGGAGAGAGAGTAAGAGAGGGTATCGCCCTGGTGCGTCGGGTTTGTAGAAAAGTCTAGTAAGTATCAGCCCTATCCTGATTCTGTCCTTTAGTCTTTGTCTCCTGATCCTAAGTCAGGGGACCCCCACCATTCTTTTGGCCAGAAGGGTGGTTTTCCGGTCATCTTTATTAGGTAAATGATATTCTATCTCAAATTTGCATATTTCTTTGCAAATGTACATTAATATGTGCCTTTTGTCTCTACATCTATCCACTCTTATGCATTGATTTTTGTTGAATGAGGTTGTGTAATTGAATGAATTTTGCTAAATGAAATTTCTCTCTCCCATTGAAGAATGATGGAATTTGCACTGTGATTCTGTAATGATGAGCGTTCAACTTTATGAATGAAAATTTAGATAAAGCTTATAAATCTTACTCAGAGTCTGTGGTCATTTCACTAAGAGCTGTCCATTAGTTAAGAAGTTGTTAATATCACCATCAACTAACTCAACTAATGGTCCATCGACCAGAGGAAGAGTGTTGATTCGTGAAGATTAGTTAGACATTGAAACGTCAATTTAACCTGTTTTGTGGTTACAGGGACATAACTAATCAAACTTAAGTGAATTATAAAACTTGACCCCCCAGCGGAGCGTCCAGGGAGTGTGTATGAACATTTTTGGATAAATGTATATGGGCCCAGTGAAATATGCAGTTGTGAAATATTTTCAACCCTGGGAGCTTCCGCTGGATCAGCACTTCTCTAGGTTATCCGCATGCAAACCTGGTAGTACCTCCTTCCCTTGTTCTCATGACAGACAAGAATCCAATGATACACATTATAGTCATGCTTCCTCTGGTTCAAAGGGAAGAATGTGGGATTTCTGGGAGGATGACGAAGACTTTAGTCATTCTCAAGCCACTCAGCAGGCTGCCTCCATGCGCTCTGATGGGCGTTTATCAATCAGTGATGGTTGTGTACCCCAAAGAACCAGATTGGGGTGACTTGTTGTTCCTCCAAGAAAACTCAATGATTTGGTATGTGATTAACGTTGTCTTCTGTTCTCCTTTCTTTCTGTAAAGAGGAAGATGTGTTGTGTTCTCTCTCTCCCTCTTGTCCCTTCTCCCTTCCCATACCCCCTTACCCTTCTATCATCAGCTGAGCGTTCTGGAATGTTGCCAGACGACAGCTGATGACCGCCCTGACCGGACGCTGTTCCCGGTTTTCTCCACTGACCTGTCATTTGCTGTGTTGGATGATTTCAATAAACTACGTTTATACAATCACTACATGATTGTCATCTTTACAGTACATGTGTACCCCTACCTAAAAGACTGATTGGTAAAGGCAATCTCACTTAAGAAATGTAAGGAAAGTATACTAGTCACATTACAAACCTTACCTAGATGAGGTTTCTCATATCTAGAGAAATCCTCTATGAGCACAAGAGAGAAAGTCTTTCTGGGAACAACTGAGCATGGTGATGGAGAGGGCCTTTCCTATACAGAAGAGTCTTGGCATTGACAGAGCAAGCTTGTCTGCATCACAGTTTCTCTGACAGAACTGTGATGAAACTGTTAGTCTTGACTGCGTCATGTATACTCATCACACCTGACTTGACAAGTGACAAGCTTTAAGCTTTCACCTCTAAGCATATTTTGGGGAAGACAGGGCAAATACAAACTATACAACAAGGTTCTTCCTAAACAAGCCAGAGGGATCAAGATCAAACTCCTCATTCACACTATCCATACTAGTTTAGGAGATATGAAGGTGGTCTGTACAAAAGAGGATAACGCTATAGCAATACATCTACAAGGCATAAAACACGTACAGGCAAACAGGAAGGAGCCTTACACAAACATAGCTCACCCAAGTATTGGTGCACACTGTTTTCCAAGAGTGTGGCACGCTGTATTAAGATTCATTCACAACACAAGACAATTCAAAATGCCAATACTTTGCATTTAGATATCGACTCAGGCCATCCTAAGGGAATACCATGTAGATAAATTGGTCATTGACATTTGGGGCATAACTACTCCTACAAGGAAGTTAACCTTTTTGTTCACCAGTATTCTCAGTAGTCAAACTGGAAGTTCCACAGAAACATTACGAAACCAGTAGGGTAACATTTCCTTAGAAATCAATGGAACAATATTTGCTTCTGATGGATACTTATAACTGCAGTTTTCTCACCTTATGAATATCCCTAAGGTACCAAACTGGATTCAGAGATTTTTCTCAGGACTGCTTCCACGCACCAGCAGGTGGTGTCATGCTGCACACAATGGCTTCGTCCTACCACAGAAGTGACAGAGCCGGATGCAAGTGCCACCTCTGCATACTGATGTCAGCTCTTTTCTTTACGTGCCTTTGGAGGTGGAGCTTACTCTCAAACTGTTTCCTTATTTTGTATGAGATTTTTCCAAAGCAAAAATCCAGTGTGCAAGGAAATGTATCCCCACCAAAACCCACAGGGTTTAAACCTTAAAGGGATTGTCACAATCTGATGTCTGTGGCAGATCCCCACATGGTCGGTCTCTGGTGCGGAGAGTCATTGCACGACTCCCAAGACTTGCCAGGGCTGCACCTGAATAAACATCAGAGCAGTCCAGGACTGCCAAACACAGATTTAAAGCACGCAAGTCCCTTTCTTGGTGGCTTAAACCCGCTCTTGAGGCCATTCTTACAACAGATCTTCCTCCCATTCAAAGTTCTCAGGTAAGCTAAAGAAAAGCAAGAAGACAAAGCAGGATTCATCTTCACCCCCACAACTCTCAACCAGAGAAGTCATGTGGATTTCAAAATGCCTCTGGGTCCCGTACCTACCAACAGATCCCTCAACTTATTCTGATGCACCCCAAATTTCCGGGTCCGTTGATGGTGTTGCAGCAGATAGAGGCTTTCAGAGAAGCCATGTTGTGCATATTTGGAACCCTATCAGCCCTCTGGCACACCTTTTGGCCCCACAGATCCAAGGAGGCTTCCCGGTGGATTACCATTGGCAGATCCATCCTCAATATGGTGTGTGCCTCTAGACCATGCTGTGGGGTTTACACACAAGCGGACTGTAATCCCGACTCCAAGACTTCCAGTTCCTGCCACGTCGATGCTGCCCTGACGCTGGAGGAGGACCCGATTATTTTTGTCCAACTCCAAAAGGAATCCAACTCTGCCTGGATAAGTCGCTTCATCTGCTACTACCAGCCCAGCCTTATTCTGACTCTGACAGGACACTAACCCTACCGAAAAATAATCCACGAGCCCTCCACAACTTGTTTAGATCGTTTAGATCAGACTCTGACCAAAGCCACCACAATTTTAGAGATGACAATGGGGGATGCTGCACAAAATTATGATAATTCATACATGAATTTACAGGACGTCCCCTCAGCCTAACGGGGAATCGTCCATAAGCCCTCCACAATATAATTTATACATGGATTTACAGGAGATCAGTGATTTGGACACTTCTCCTTTGATAAAGCTCTCACGGATAAATTGATAGACACCTAGGCCAAACCTTTTCTTTTCGGCTGGTAAACAGGCAAGTGGATAGGGGGGTCACAGACCTGCTCCAGGAGATCCTGCCTTTCTTACACCGCATCCTACACCTAAGACCCTGGTAGTTCAGGCTTCTATGTGCAGGCGTAATTCAAACTCCTTTCCCATGACTCACCATGACCAGGAATCCAAATATATGAAGTATTTGGAAAAAATGTTTTCTTCTGCCAGTGACATCCTTTGCTCATTTCCTTGTGGGGAGATACTCAGATGTACTATGGGATATGGTCAGAGAAATTTTGCAGACTGGCCCTGAAGAATTTTGCAACAATTTAGCGCAAATCATCCAGGATGCAGCAAAATACGTGATCTGTTCTGGACACTATTGACTACTTGGACGGGTCAGTTTGTACCAAAATGGCATGTTGGTGCCCCGCATGGATGAGATCCACAGGTTTCTCGGGTGACTCCAAGTCTCATTAATGGGTATGTAATTTGACGGCAATAGTCTCTTCGGAGATGAGGCAGACTCTGCATTGAAGCGCTTTAAAGAAAGCAGGACCACAGTGTGATCTGCCTTTCTGCTGCAGTATCCTTAACAATGTCATCCATTCCAAGGCTTCGTATGGGATTCAGCGCAAAGACTACGCCAAGGTGCTCCATCCCAGCAACACCACCCCCCACCGGTTATTCAAGGCCAGGTTCGACTATCTAGCTTACAACGTCCAGGTCCAGGCCAGCAGGAGCAGTGTTCTGCCCAGTATCTCCCTCATGCTTCAAGTTCCAAGCTGCTAAAGTTAGCCCTCTGTAACACATGGCCACTCTTTAGGGGGCAGGATACGTTTTTACCTCCAAGGCTGGCAGAACATCACATCTGACAAATGGGTGCGCCAAATCATTAAATATGGATGTGCCCTGCCATTCCTAATATACCTGCCGCATATCCAACGCACATCAGAGCAGCTTTTGAAAGCTTTTGATTATTCTAGGGCAGAAAATGAGGCTCTTTTGGACAAAGGAGCCATAGAGAGGCTGTTGACACAGGAACTGGAGACTGGATATTACTTACATTATGTCCAGGTGCTGTGGAAAGGCAGAGGCCTTTGTCCTATTTTAAATATTCACCCTCTCAATTGCTTCCTGAAAAAGGACTAGCTCAAGATGTTCCAGTTGACCCAAGTTCCATCTCCCCTGGATCCAGGAGACTGCATGGTAGTGCTGAACCTGCAGGTCACTTATTTTTATATCCACGTTTTGCAGTTCCACAGGTGGTACCTGCAGTTCAAGGTAGGTCACAAGCATTCTTAGTTTTCTGGCTCCCCTCAGTCCTTACAAATGCGCCTCTTGCATTCACGAAAGTGATGTTCGTTGCAGCACATCCTTAGAGGTTGGGTATCCTCCTTCCCCTACCTCTACGACTGGCTGTTGAAGGTAGGCTCACCAGTTGTGGACCATGTCCAGACAACGTCAAACCTTCATAACATCTTTGGAGCTTTCGATCAATATGCTGTGGCCTACATGACTTTCGCAGCAGCTCCCGTTTATCTAAGCTATTCTGGACACAGTGCAGTTTCAAGCCTTCCCTCTGGTTTAAGAGTATAGGAAATTCAGGCTATGATCCCGATGTTTCAGCCTTGGTCCTGGGACTCGGTGAAAGTGGCTCTGAGTCTCTTTGGCCTGCATCCTGCTTGTGGATTAACCAAGATGGCACATACGTGCTCTGCAGTGGGCTCTAAAGTTCCATGTGCTCATCACCAAGAAAATCTTTTGGATTCCATCGACATTTCAGCGGAGACTGCAAAAGTCCTACAGTGATGGCTGCTCAGCGGCAGTTGGCCTGACGGCGAACACCTCTTTATTCCACCCAGAGCTGACAGTGGTGATCTATGCATTGCTGCTGGGTTGGAGAGGTCTCCTGGGACAGGTAGAGATCACAGGACTCCCCTCCACGGCAATCTGTTGGAGCTGTGGCCCATCTGCTTGGCTTTGAAGCCTTCCTTCCGACCATTAGGGGAAGACCAATTCAGGTCCTCTGGGACTCCACCATGTGATACTACACCAAGCAAGGTGGGGTTCTGAGACCTGTGCCAGGAGACTCTGTCCTCTGGAAGTAGTTGAGCTTTTAGAACATTTCCTTGGTAATGCACTACTTGGTGGGATCTCTAAACGTCAGGGCAGACAAACTGAGCCACCAACAGCTAGAGGTTCATGAATGGCAGTAGTACCTGGAGGTGGTGCAGACCATCTTCCAGCAATAGGAAGAACCCTCGTTCGATCTTTTTGCCACCATCAAGAATGCGCAAAGTCAACAGTTTTGTACGCTGGAGTTCCCAACTAGCGCGGGACTCCTGTATGCGCTCCCGCCACTATCTCACCTGCCCCAGATTTTGAAGATCAGGGACTATTGGGCCCAAGTCATCCTAGTGGTTCTGGATTGGACTAGGAGAGCATGACATCTGGCATTTCTGGGCTTGAACAGAAATGCCAGATGCCAATCAGGCTTCCACTTTGGGAGGATCTTCGGTCACAGCAGCATGGAGATTAAGCGACAACAGTTAACTGCCTTCACCCTCCCTCCCTAAGAAGTGGATGTCATTCTAGTGCCTCTCTAAGAAAACTATCTGATAGAGAATTCTAGCTGCAGATTTCTTACCTTAGAATTATCCCCATGTGTCAGATTGGATCCGAAAACGTTTTGTGAGCAGTACCCCTGCTCTCTGGTAGGTGACGTTGATCAGCTCCATGTGGCGCCGGATGTGACGTGCTCAGTGCCTATATAGGCGCTACCCGAGTGCGCTGACGTCAATTATTTTCTTTGCGCGCCAGTCAGTGCAAATCCAGAGAGAGCTACCCCTTCAGTCAATTTTTTACTGGGCTTTTTGTTGAAAGTTTTTGAGAGTCTTCTGGTGTGAGGGAATGTCATCTAGGAAGGCCAGTTTCCAGCCCTGCGGCGTCTGTCAGCGACCAATATCGGTAAAGGACCCGCATCTTGTTTGGCTTTCATACCATGAGCACGATCACAATGTTAAGAGCTGAGTCACTGCCATGCCATGAACCTGGAGGCCTTGAGGGAGTGGTCCCTTCAAGCTCCTAGCAACTCAAAATGCGACACCGCAACGGTCTCAATCCCAGTCAAAAAGAACGTTTCTGGATTGTTCATGGGGCCCGAAATCTTTGTCACTTGTGTAAGTCCCACCTCAAAAAGAAGAGCAAGAAGTCCGAGAGGCCTTCAACTTCACCTAGTCCATCGGCCGACGAGAGAGTGTCGACATTCGAAGCCTGGCTCTGTGGTTGAGCCAGCGCCTGGGTCGGCTCCACGCTTTCCAGAGTTTCATGGAGCTGGAGCGAGCCCTGCTCAACTCCAAGAGTTTTATGAGGCCATATGTATTTTGTTGGAAGCAATAAATATTGTTCACATTCCATGGAACCTGTCGCCATATCCCGGCCCAAAAGCAACATAATGTGTTCCCAACTAGTGAGGACACTCAGGTGCAACAGTGTCAGCATCATCAGCTGTCAATGGTATGGATTCCTGTGCATTGTCCCATAGATCCAGCCCATAGTAACGTCTCCATGGACCCCATATTTTATAGAATTTTCTGGGGCAGCCCCAGCTCATATATGTAGTACGTTCAGCGGCCATGTAGAGGTCCATCCCCCTTCTCCACTCCTGTGTCGTGGGGCTCTCCTCCACCCCCCAACTTCTAGCAATATTTCATTTGGCCACTGCCAGACCCAATGAGGCAAATAGTAGTTGGGCCCTATTAATATCAACCTCACTCGGGATCCCCAGGAGGACAAAACCAGGGTCGACCGGTAGCAGTACCTCCAAGATCATCCCCAGCTCCCCAATGATTGCCTCCCAATAGACTTGTACAGCGGGACATATCGTGTGGTAGAAGTCACCCCTAACGTCCCTGCATTTAGGACAGTATGGTGTCTCTACCCTGCCCATTTTATGTAAGTACTTCCTATTATAGTATATTCTATGCAGGATTTTATATTGGACGAAGCGCAATCTAGCTTTAATGGCTACCTCTCTGGGGTGCATTATGGCCGCCTCCCAGTCAACATCCTCTAAGGTTCCTATGTCCTGCTTCCATCTCTCCCGCAATTTACCAAGGTTGTTTGGCATATTATTGTTTATAGTTTTATACATAACAGAAACCGCTTTTTCTACAAGCTCCTCTTGTAGCAGTCTCCCCTCCAGAGGTGCCTATTTAGGTATGTCCATGCACGATATGCCCTCTGCCTGCCATGTGTGGCGTAGCTGTGCATATTTAATAAATTGGGATCTGTGAAACCCGTGCTCCTGACTGATTGTGGGCCAGGGCTTAAGTTCGCCCTTTTCCAAGATGTCACCTATCGTAGAAATGCCCAAGAGGTCCCAAGCTCCAAATCCCTTTAATTTACTCAATTCCTTAAACCACCTCATTCCCAGAGTGGCGTAGCCTTCGTGATCCAGTGTGTCCACTTCATTGCTCTTGATGCTCTAGCCCACGCCTCCAGGGTAACTTGTGTCACTGGCAATAATTGGGAAGTTCCCTTGCCACCATAGAGGTAATGTAGCTGTGTGTGAGGCGCCATTAATTCCCTCTCCAGCCTGTATGTAGGGTGATCCCGTGCCCGGTGTAAACATTCATTTATAGGAATTAGATGTGCGGCCCAATAGTACGCCTCTACAACCGGCAACGCGATCCTACCATTGTAGGGTTACGCTTTAGCGTTTTTTAATGCTATTCTAGGGTGAGCTCCTGGCCACAGAATGACCGGATATCGCCCTCCAGTCTGGTGAACACCATCGTTGGAAGAGGGTGGTACGTCTTTTGGAGAGCATAGAGTAATTGTGGTAGGGTAATCATTTTAAAAATGGCCGCTCTCCCCAGCAAAGAGAGGGGGTGGTCCCTCCACCTCTCCACTTCTTGTTTAAATTTTTGTGAGACCTTCCCAAGGTTATGGAGTTGACTGACTCTCAGTGTGGGCTGATAAAAATACCAAGGTATTGAAAGCTTTCAGAAACCACTCTCAAGTCTCCGGGTAAAGGCAACCGTGGCGGGGTCTCACCGGGGCAATACAGCGTGGACTTGTTCCAGTTTAAGCTGTACCCAGAGTGTCTCCCATATTCCTCTATGGTGTTAAATAGGACAGGAATAGTGGTAATGGGTCTGTGACATAGAGGAGAATGTCATCAGGATAGAGGGAAATCTTTTCTTCCTCTTCGTAAGGGGGAGTTATCCTGAAACCCTGAATTTCCGAATGACACCCAGATGCCACAGGCCAGCGACTCAAGAGTGAGCGCAAAGAGAAGCAGAGAAAGAGGGCATCCTTGCCTCGTTCCCCGGCTGATGGGGAAGGCTGTGGACAACACCCAGTTTACTCTAATTGTGGTGGTGGGCATATTATATAATAATTCTACCCAGCTTCGGAATTTATGTCCTATGCCGAATTTAGGCAATGTACATTCTAGAAATGGCCAGTGCACTGCATCAAACACTTTTTCCGCGTCTAGCGATAGAAATACGTGCGGTGAGTTGCTGTCCTTCACCCTCATCAACCAGTTATAGGTCCTGCGAAAGTTTAATCTGGTGGCGCGTCCCGGCATGAAACTGGATTGGTCATTGTGAATAAAGGATGTGATCTGTCTTAGGAGGCGGGTCGCTAGAACCGTTGCCAATATCTTTACCTCAGTATTCAGTAGGGAGATGGGGCGATATGAGTCGCATCTATCATGTGGTTTACCGTCTTTATTTATTACCACTATCATTGCTGACTGCAGATCGGGGGTAAGATGCCTTCTTTGTGTGCATCTTGGAAAAGACGCAGTAGGTGGGGGCCCAGGAGATCTATACATTGTTTATACAACTCTGCTGCTATTCCATTAGGGCCGGGGTTTTTCCCATGTCGTAGCTTTGTCACTGCCTCTTGTATTTCTGTTAGGGTCAGGCCAGCCTCTACTCCTTGTGTCTCTTCGTCTCCCAGCACCGGGGTCTGAACGGCCGCCAGGTATTTCCCTATCTCAGCATTGTTGCTAAGTGGGCGGGCTGTATAAAATTCCCTCTAGTAATTGGCAAATGCCCTAGCGATGTGAGTGTCTGCAGTGTGTGTTACACCGTGACTATCTACAATGTCCCTCACCCATCTGGCCTGCTGTTCCTTCTTACTGAGCCAGGCCAGTAACTTCCCAGCCTTGTCTGCAACCTCATAAAGCGATGTAGCATCCCAGTTTCTGCTTCCTGATGTTATCCATGGCCATGTCTCTGTATTCCTGTCTCAGGGTGTCGAGTTGCCGGGCTGGCTGGGGGTCAATATCATGGATTGCCTGTCTTTTGAGGCGTAATATATGTTGTTCTAGTTCTTCAAGTGATTCGGTTTTGGGCCTTATCCCACAGCACAGCCTTATAGGCCTCCCACACCTTCATCCCGGAAGGGACAGAATTTTAATTTTCAAGAAAATATATTTCTGTATCCACCCGTATTCCCCTCAGTATCTTACCATTTCGCAAGTCCTGAGCATTGAGGCGCCACCCTGTACAATGGTCATGACCCCGGGTTCCCAGTCTCACCGTGAGCGGAGAATGGTCAGAGAGACCCCTTTGCCAGATATTCAGCCTATCCTACTTCACTTATTTCGTCCCTGGGAACAAAGACATAGTCTAGCCTGGAGTATGCATTGAGTGCCCCAGAGTAGTAGGAATACTGCCTATCTTGAGGATGGTGTCGCCACTGGTCAGCAAGCCCGAGGATACTAGTGAATCATGACAATGGGGTGGTAACCAGTGAGTCCCTATTACCGCCAGTGCGGTCCAGCAATGGTTTTATTACGTCATTGAAATCCCCCCTTTCAGATGAAGGGTTGAAGGTGTCTCGAACAGAATGTCTACGATCTTGCTCAGTGTGGGCGTTTGGAGTCTAGGCCGCGCATATGTACATATCAGGGTTATGTTTCTCCTTCCCCATTTTCCTGTGACCCCCACATATCATCCCATGGGATCTAACCATTGATGTATCACCCCAAAGGGAGTAGATCTTTTGATTAATATGGCCACACCCCATGACCCGGTGGAATAGCCTGCATTCGCCAATACTGTGTAGGTGCCCCGGCCCAGAAATCTGCACTGTGTGCCCTGCAGATGTCCCCTGGAGCATCACTATGTCTGGGTGCTGCCTCTTAATATATTGCGACACCAACCCCCTTTTGATTTCGTCACCCAGACTATTGACATTCCATGTCAATATCGTACAGTCTAGAGTCTCAGCTAAGGTAGACGCAGCCATGGGATATGATCTTCCCTCGTATCACCTATGGTGGACATCCTCTTAATACCTTTGTGTACCCTGTGGGGTCTCTGTCCTTTAGTGACCCACGTGACTGACAGACTACAAAAACTCAACCATAACCTACCTCCCCTCCAAACAACGGAACTGAAGGTCCGTCGCTGACATTGAACCTTGCGGCTGTAGTCCGGAAATACCATGATTTTAGAATTTTCGTGCCTGACCTCACCTTTGTGATGCATTTCTCGCAGGATCATGTCTCTGTCAAGAAAGTTAAGAAACTGCGCTATAATCGGTCTGGGAGAGGCACCCGGCAGCTGTCGTGCGCTCTATGACGAAGCAGGTGGAGAATTGTTTGGGCGAGATAATGTCTTTGAGCCAGGTCGCCAAAAACACAGGCACGTTAGTCCCTTCCACTCCTTCTGGGAAGCCCACGAAGCGGAGATTGTTTCTCCGGGCCCTATTCTCTGCGTCCTCCAGTCACCACAGTATATCCGAGTTTGTGCTGCGGAGGTCAGTCACCCCTTTCTGGAGGTCCTTCAGCATGTCCTCCACCTCCAAAACTCGAGTCTCCGCCTCTGTCACCCTTTCTGACACTTGTGTAGGTCCTGACGCAAGAGTGCGACTTCAGAGCATACCTCTCCTATTTTACCTTCCAGCGCCTCTCTTGAGGATTGTATTGCCTGGAGTAACAGAGTTGTGTCCGGCAGGGGTTGCATGGCCTCCGTGACCTCCGTCTGGGGGGGCCAGCACTTTTGTGAAGCGGTCCATATTTCCCTGTTGGGGTTGTTTGGGGTATTTGTCTTTTGCCATCATCGTGGTCGGGCAGTAGTTGTGGCTGTCGCTGGGAATGATTATGTACAGGGCTACTCCCTCTGGCAGCCTAGAGACAGGTGGGATGGGGGAGCCCAACTGGTTGCGGGGGCCAAGCTGAAAGGAGCAACCTGCCCAATTCTCTCTGTCTTGGGTGCCAGACGTCGGTATCCGCTGTCAGGTAGCGGATCTGTGTGGATCGTCTCTGTAGTGTTATTTTTGGTACTTTGCCTGCTCTCGGCTTCCCCCTTAGCTCTCCCCACGGCCATCGATGGCACCACTCAAGCTGGTCACATAAACAAAATGAAAGGGAAAGCCCGGGGGGATCACCATAGAACCTGTCTGGTCCCCATGCCGAGCCCTGGTCCCAGGTCCTCCCTGCAAGCAAATCAGCATAGTCCGCCTCAGACTCTTGATGGGTTTTTGCAGTATGGACCAGTCTCTTACACCTCTATTGCCGCTGGATCAGGCTGCCTTCAGAGGTCAGCAAATGTCCTCCCCTTCATCTATCGGGAGCCCTGGGCCTTTCCCCTCTTTATTTCTCTGCAGCAACCAGGTGACTCTGCTGTTCTATCAATGGAGACCCCCCTCCTGGGCCATGTCCCGGTGTCTGCGGCCAGTGCCTGTCATGTGGCCCCTCTCACCACGTTACAGTGCTCAGGCATGGAGGCTCTTACCTCAGGATATCGAGGAAGGTAGGAGGAAAATGGGGGGGGGCTACAGCAGTCACGGGCTATTGTTCTCTGTGGGATGCAGGGCTAGCGGGCCACCTCTTCTCTAGGCCCAGGGCACTCGCTCTTTTGACTCTCCAGGGCCACAGTCTGTACCGCAGGCCGCCAGCCTCGCACCACTCAGGCGCTACATCTCCTCTGGGCTGGTCGACAGGCCTGGGCACCGGTCCTCCGGGGCCGCAGATGTCGCTGGTTCACTGTAGGAAAGTGGGATTCTGTTGCAGTAACCCCCCCACTTTTTGCCAGATTTCTGATGCACTTTGACTTGATGTGCCCTGGGTCCCTGCCAATCAGGTTCCCAGGGCTTGTGGTCTTTCCCAAAACTGTAGCTTTGTACCCCAATTGGCACCTCTCTGGCCACATGTAAGTCCCTTGTAAAAGGTTCCATGGGTACCAAGGGCACTGTGACCAGGGAAGGCCTCTAAGGGCTTTAGCACATTTTGTGCCACCCTTAGAGGTCCTGTACTTTAACACACACTGCCATTGCAGGCTGCCTGTTTTGGTGCATAGAAAAATGAAGAGTCGACGTGGCACACATACCTGTGTGCCATGCCTGCAACCCACTGCCTATGGTATAGGTAAGACACCCCTCTAGCTGGGTGCACTATACCACTGGTGAGGATACAGTTGCATGAGCTCTGTTCCCCTACAGTGTCTAAGTCCATTCTTGGACATTGTAAGTGTAGTAAAGCCATAAAGAGTATATGGTCTGGGAGTTTGTCATTATGAACTCCACAGCACTATAACGGCTTTACTGAATTCTGGGAAGTTTGGTAGCAAACTTCTCAGCATAATAAACCCACACTGATGCTAGTGTGGGATTTATTATACAATGCACTCAGAGGGCATCTTAGAGATGCCCCCTGAAAAACAACCAGCCTCTGGTGTTTGGACAAGTTTCTGGACCCCTGAGGTGTGAGCCTTTGCTCCCTGCGCCCAGAAACAAAGCCTTTCCTGGGCAGAGGTGTTCACACCTCCCCCAGGTCAGGAAGAGCCATCTGTGGCAGGGGAGCTTCAAAGGCCTTGCCGCCTTTGCCATGCGACCCCCAGCCTCCCCTGCTATCAGGAGCAGGCCCCCTTCCTGTCTCAGTGTGTGTATCAGTCCTTGTTTGAGTGAATACAATAAATGCTTAACACACCCTCTGGATTAGCCTAAATGCTCACCCACACTACTACAAGAGAGTTGTTGGTACTTACCTAATTTAGCCTCTGCTGTACCTCTGGGGACTCCCTGGACTCTGTGCACACTATACCTTACTTTGGTATAGTATATACAGAGCCAGCTTCCTACATTCAGTTCACACAGGGCCGCCTATAATCAGCGCCGGCCCTGTACAGCACCTCGCAGCTCCTCCACCCAGTTGCAATCCCCGCCGCGCAGCCTCTGCATCGGCCGGGAACTCTTATCACCGGAGGGCGGGGGGGGGGAGACACCATACCAAGGGTCCCCGGACCCCATCTCCTGCAGCAGGCTGCACGGTGGGCAATCCAGACCTCGTCCTCACCACCTTCTTTCCAGAGGGGCAGCCGCAGGCGGAGTTTCAAGGGGATTCAGGCCAGACGGGACGCCATCTTGCAGCGCTCCCATCGATTCAGCTCCTTGGCGGTCTGTATCGTTTCAGCGGGCCTGGCAGCACTGGATCGATCGTTTCTCAGCTAGCAGCATATGGCCATCTCATAGAGTCATTCGGGAGGCAGCAGTGCTCATTCAGGTCAGCAGGAATTCTGTCGGCTTTGGTGCTCTGGCAGGAGCTCACAGCAGACAATGCTTACTCGGACATGCTTCCTGCCACGGCCCCCATGTGCCTCATATTTGATTGGCCCAATCCCACTGGCTCACCTTCGGCCTTGCAGACTTGGGAGGGGCACCTACTGGTTCGGAGCCAGCGGGTCAGCGCCTGTCGGGCCCCTTGGATCCACAGATGGATCCTGACTCATGCCAATTGTACCACCCCGATCTTCCGCGTTGCTGGTCCCAGTGCTGACTGCGCCATCCCCATTCTGATCCCCGACTCTGAAACAGAGCCGGATGGGCCTAGCCAGACTTCCACGCCGACTGGAGCCATGCCTTCCAGGCCAGAGCCTGAGCCCTATTCTTATGGGCTAGGACTCTGGGAAGATTGGGAGGAGTCTCTGGACCCTAAAGAATACCAGCCCTTTGACCCAACCGTGAACTTGTGTGAGGATTTGGTGAAAGCCAGCCGGCTGGACACCTCTTCAGATACTGGCATGCTTTCTCCCTCTACCGTGGCTACGGAGAAGGGAGTGTCATTTGCAATGGTGGTAAGAAGTGCGGCAGAGGTCCTGGAACTTATCCTGCCCTCTGTGACAGTTAAGACAAACGTCTTGAGGAGATGCATCAGCCAGGAGTGTCTCCCTCAGAACCGCTTCTCCCTTTTAATAAAACGCTTACAGATGTCCTGCTTGGGACCTGTTCCAAGCCCAGCACAGGCACCTGTTAAAAGGACAAATTGCCCACCATCCTGCTCCAGGAGACCCCAACTTCCTCACGCAACACCCTACCCGGAGAGCTTGGTGGCCTAAGCCTCCACCTCCCATGGCGCCTTACCTACTGCACCCCCGGTTAGGGAATCCAAGAGGCTGAACACCTTAGGGAAGAGTATGTTTTCTTCCACCAGCCAGGCACTGCGGTCCATGAACACCGGTTGCCTTTTGGGACGTTATTTCCACGGTCTGTGGAATACGGTTGCGCAGGTGCTGCTGATTGTCCTGAAGGAGGCCTGGGGCGTTCTCTCCCAGGTTGTTGCTGACGGGAGAGATGCAGCCAAGTTCACCACCCAATAATGACTTGATACCACCGACTCTCTAGGCAGACCAGTTTCATCGAACGTTGCCTTATGATGCCACGCCTGGCTGAGGACAACTGGCTTTTCTAGGAATGTCCAAGCATCACTTTTTGGAAGGCCCTTTGATGGCTCCCGTCTCTTCGGAGACCAGGCGGATTCAGCGCTGGCACACTTTAAGGACAGCAGGGTTACAGACAGGTCCTTGGGCCTTTCCATGGCCCCTCGCCACCCCCCATTCCGCCTATCGTGGCCACAGAATGGGCTTCCAGCCATGTTCGTACCCGCCCAGCTACCACGGATGAGGACGCGATACCAACAGACCTCGTAGGTAGGGCCAGTCCACCAACCCACTGCAACAGCAGCCTCCAAACCCTTATAGTCTGCCCCCTTACCATCATGGGCACCCAGTGGGAGACAGGATACTCCCTCCCCTTCGAGACTACCACCCCCCCCCCACCCATGCCACCTGCTTGCAACAGGCTGACGGAGGACCATCTTTCTTTGCTCCACCAAAAAGTGATGGCTCTCTTGGCTAACAGAGCAATAGGAGGGTTCCGATGCCAGTGTAGGTCGTGGTTGCTATTCCCGCTACTTTCTGGTGCTCAAAAAAGAACGGAGGGCTTCGTCCAATCCTAGACCTGCTCCCTCTCTCATTTTCTTCCTGAAAAAGGATAAATTCAGAATAGTCATGCTCGCTCAAGTCTCGTCTGCCCTGGAACCAGGAGACTGGATTGTAGCATTGGACTTGCAGGACGAATACTTCCACATTCCCCTCCTGCCTGCCCACAGGCGTTACCTGCGGTTCACGGTAGGCCACGAGCACTTTGTTTGGTGTTCTCCCTTTTGGCATTACCAGCGCCCCTCGGGTGTTCACCAAGGTGATGGCGGTGGTTGCAGCTCATCTGCAGAGATCAGGGGTGCCAGTCTTCCTCTATCTCGTTGACTCGCTGTTGAAGGCAGGCTCGCCCCGGGCAGTCATCTCCCACCTCCACACTAAGGCGGACCTCTTGCATTCACAGGCGGTCATTATAAATGTGCCAAAGTCACACCTGACCCCTTCTCAAACGCACCCTTTCATCGCACACACTGCAGTTTCGGGCTTATCCTCCCAAGCGGTGAGTCCAGGATATTCTGTCTATGAGACCGATGTTACAGCCTTTATCCTGGGTTTCGGTGAGATTGACTCTGAGGCTGCCGGGCCTCATGGCCTCCTGCATTCTGCTTGTGGCACATGCCTGCTGGCATATGCAGGCACCGCAGTGGGAACAGAAGTTCCAAAGGGCGCAGCATCAGGGAAATCGCTCAGACATGGTCCAAATCTCGAAGGGCCCTGCAAAAACTCTGCAGTCGTGATTAACTAATCATGATTGGGTCAGCAGCCGACCCCTCTCCCTTCCCCAACCAGATCTGCAGTAGTGACAAATGCGTCTCTCCTGGGATGAGGCGGCCATATGGGAGAGGTGAAGATCAGAGGCCTCTGGTCTCCAGCGAAATCTGGACTCCACATCAACCTTCTGGAGCTCCGGGCGATCCAGCTAGAATCAAAAGCCATTCTACCGTCCAAGGGAAGGCTAGTGCAGGTATTCACGGACCACAACACCGCCATGTGGTACTGCAACAGACAGGGCGGCGTGGAGGTCATGGACCCTTTGTCAAAAGGCCCTACGCCTTAGAACATGGCTATTGATATATATTATAAAGCACAATGAACGCCCGTGGGCGTCTTGGTGCTAGCGTTTGCGAGATAATGAACTGATGCAGCCATATTAAGGAAAACTATACAGGGAGAGAAAAGGTCCAGGATTTGATGCGTCCTGAAAATGTTCAAATTTGACTGACATCTGAGATGCCAGAGCAGCAGATTCCAAAGTTGACAAATGGAGTTGACAAAGCACTACCACCCCAGGATATTTTATGAATTTTAGGGACAATCCCTGTTTTAGAAGCTGCAGAGCGCAAACATCTTCTTGGACTATACCGTGAGAATTCCTTCTTTAAATACTCCAGACCTGCACAGTGGAGAGCTTTGTGCGCTGTGCACAGTGCTTTGAAGGCCACTCTCTTTTTTACTGGGTGCCAATGAAGCTCCACTAATGCATCAGAAACTGATTTGAACTTTGTAATTTTCTTGAGGAAACGTGCCGCTGTTTTCTGCAACCTCTTTAGTTTTTGAAAGGGGCCTTGCTGAATGCCCAAATAAAGGGTATTACAATAGTCTAACCTCGAAAAAACCATGGAGATAACTGATTTCTATAAGTCAAGAAATGAAAGGCGGGATTTTCCTCAAGATTTTTAATAGGAAAAAACAGGATGAGGTAAGTTTTTTGATCTGATCAATAAAAGAAAGTTTTGAATCATAGGTTACCTCAAAATTCCTAACTTTGGGTATTGGCGTGGGGAGAAGGCCCAAAGTCTATGGTCACCAGGATTGATGTCCAAATTGAGGTGTCCTTACCAAAGACGAGCACCTCAGTTTTCTCTGAGTTCAACTTTGGGCAATGACTGCTCATCCTGCTGACGACTGATCGCATGCAGCTGTTAAAGAGATGCACCATCTCCTCAATGCTACTTGAGATCGAAACTACAATTTGAGTGTCGTCAACAAATGGTTGAGAAACCAAAAGATCGAATCAGCTTAGCTAGGGGAGTTACATATATATTAAAGAGCCTATGGCTCAGTGATGACCCCTGCTGGACACTACATTGCAAGGAGAAGGCTTTGGAGGTAAAATCTCCAAATGCGACCGATTGCTCTCTGTCATTAAGAAATAAACAAAGGAGATCGTAAGCTAAACCGCCAATCCCAATCTCCATTAAGCGCTCCTTCAAGACAGAGTGACTCACGGTATTGAATGCTGTGGATAGGTAGAAAAGGACCTCCGCAGCCTTCTTTCCCTTGTCCATGATGTGTTGTATCTCTTCAATAGCCACTACCATGCTGACTCAGCACTGTGGCCTTTTCTAAAGCCAAACTGAAATCTAATTTCAATTCAAGTACTCTGCGAGAGCAATATTCAAATGCCTCTCAAGGATTTTTGCGCAGCGGCCAGGGCAGCTGACTTCGGAGCACAGGGCTCACAGTTCGATCCCCGGCTCCGGAGGCAGCTCAGCTCAGCACCTTGTGACTCTGGGCAATAGCTCACTTAATTTCCACGACGGCCCCCAGCGCCTTGAGACCCGCAAGGGTGAGTAGTTCGCGCTTTACAAATACGGATTTACATTTTTTTTTACATTTACATGGGGAGGCGTGAGATAGGGCAATAGATTTTAGGTCTCGCCTAGCGTTGCTGCGTACATGCGCAGCTCGCTCAGCGAGACTTATTGCTAAGGAGGACTTTGAGAGAAGGGCTTGAAGCCCCGCCCCTCATTTCCGCTGCTCGCTCCTGCAAGGTGGATGCCGCCACAAGCACGAGTGTTTGAAAAGTGACGACCGATTCCAAAAGGTCATCTCCTAGAGCAGCGCTTGCGCGCTGCGCTATGCTCGACCTAATCATGGGAACTCTGACTTAGTTAAACAAAACAGGAGTCTGTTTTGACAGATAATTGCTACGCCAAGTGTACACATTTGATAGTACATTCTGCAGAGCACAGGGTGCATGGTTCCCCAATACTTCCCTTTAATAGAGCCCAAAGCACTATGCAGCCAGGACCAATAAGGTTCCGGGGGAGAGAGGCTTAATGCGTCACCTATCCTGGGCTCTTCGGACGTGTGGTGCGCTTCGAGGGCCATGCGGCCTCCTGATTGGTTGCACTGCACAGGCAAACTTTGCCTCACTCCCCTTGGCTCCAGTCCTGTGAAATGTCTCTGTGATGTTGATTTTTGTTTCTGTGTTTCTGTTAGATCGGAATGGCTTGAGCAAATGTACCAGAGAGGTTCCATGTTTGACGAATGCAGCTAGGGATCCATACTGCCTGTTACCTAACTGTGTCACACTGGGGTGCCATTCATTGATTGGGCAGCACCGAAACGGTGTTGTTGCACATAAAGGGTGAAAATTTGAACACTTTACGCCAGGTCTGTGTTGACTCCGGTGCAACGGATCGGTTTCTTTCCTTGTCACTGACTGGTGGTTTTATGTTCCTGTCAGCCTGAAATCTAACATTGCTGAGAACTGTGAAAACCGGCTGCACGTGCGTATGTCTGTGCCATAGTATTGAGAAGAACAGTCTCTGGCCGTAAATCCGCTCGCAACGCAAGATGTTGGCCAATGACCAGGCAGCCTGTAGGCCACTGGACATCCCCTTGAGTGACAGTCTTATAAGCATTTCACAACTTTCAGGTGACTGGGACACTTTTAGTCTTTTTCGCAGGAGGCGGCCTAAAGGTCCATTGAAAACTATCCTCCTGGGTAAGGAACTGCCTTTTTTAGTTTTTCAGATCCCTTACCCAAGCCCAAGCATTCAATGAAGTGGCACAGTCTTTGTTCTGTGGCTTGCGGTTGACATCCTTGCCACCTGGGTGTGCCACGTTTATTGCTCCAGCCTTATATTGGTTAGTATAGCTGCTGAATGGTGGAAGCTTGGTGTGCTGTGCAGCCCGGCTACAGTACTGCACATGCCATTGTGATGCTTGAATGCAAAGATGCTAGCATTTCTCGCTCACCCTGATTTGGGATCCTGTCCTTAGCACCCTGATGACTCCAGGCTACTCTTGATCAGTTTGTGTTACTCTTGGAGCCTTCTAGACCTTGGTGGTGGGAAATTGTTTTTCTTTGTGACTCACAGTTTTAAATCCCACAAAATGAACCTCGGTGGTGAAAGCTTAAAAAAATATGGTACCCCATAACTGATGGATTAGCCATGCTGTTTCCTGGCTATTTGGATGAAACGATGAACTGAAATTAATTACGAATTAATTTGTTTTAACTGAGTATTGATGCCTTTTTTTATTTTGATTGTGTGAAGTAGGTCTTCTGTGATGAATTCCATAACTTAGCGAAATATTTCATTTGGTACTATGGGAAATGGTGACCGGCTTCCCAAATAATGGCGTGTCCCCCTAAAGTGAACCCCAACACCCCCACCCGCAGCCCAGCCCCACCACTGTCAAACTTCACCACCGCCCCTGCTCTAACCGCAGATTTGTCACTTCCCTCCCACCTGCCCATCCTGTGAAATAGTGTCTTTTCTTTTCTATCTAAAATAAATACCAGTCTAATACGGAGCAGACAAGGTCAAGAAACAAACTGACATCTGCGTGCAATGATGGTGCTTGTATCCAGCTCTGATGTCGATTCAGGGGCGGGACGAAGTAGACACAGAGCCGAAGGTAATCTGGAGCAATGCTGAGAAAAATCTCTGGATCCAGTCTGGTGCCTGGGCTTTTTCACAAGGTGAGGAATCTGTGTTTAGATAAAGTATCCACCAGAAAAAGTGTTACCGAAGGTAGGTAACTTGCTTTTTATTACCCCTTCACGTCATTGGAAATGACCCAAAGTTCCAATCATTTGAAAGTGCACTGATCTCCACTTCCCCAGGGGACACCACACATAGATTTTTAATTGCAAGTCGTGTAGAAGAGAGGCCTTTTTCTGAAGCTCTGCTCAGGAACTTTTCTCATAGTTTCTGGCTGTTCATTTTCTCCTATGGTTTACTTACTCATATTGGGGCATTTCCTCTTCCAAGGCTATTCTCCTTGGTTGGTAAATTAGTGGATATTTTTTTCCTGGCAGAATCCAAGAAAGCACTTATTTCTAGTGACTTCTAACTGGCGATTCCTCACCTTTTGAATATTTCCCCAGCCATCAGACTAGATCCAGAAACATTTGAGCATACCTCTGTGTGCCGGTAGATGTAGCTGTGCAGCTCCGCCCTGATGGCTGCTCCAGCGTACTGACGTCAGTTCCTTTCTTTCCCCGTCACAAGACACAGATCTGGAGATACCTCTCATCTCTTCAAGACTACTTTATCTTAAAAAATTCTAAACAACACCAGTGTATAGGGGAAAATGTCACCTCCCAAGACGAGCGGGTTTAAACCTTGTGAGAACTGTTTGAAGCAACCCCCTGTGATAGATCCCCATCAGGTTTGCCTGGGGTTGACTCACAACTCTTAAGGCCTGCAGTGACTGCACATCAGTGAATCCAAAGGCCATTATGAACCTCAAGGCAAAACTGTCACATAGCATTGGAAAATCTGTCAAGTCCAAAGGTCTGTCTCGATCCTGGTCCAGAAGTTGTTCTATGGTTGAGTGTTGGTGCGCTTCAAGTACTTGGGTAAGTTGAAGAAAAAGCATTCTATCCAAACAGGACTCTGCTCTTCCCACCACTCTCGTATTCTTTAGAAGATGCGAGGGACTCATCATGCCTCTTGATCTCGCTGTCTGTCAATGGAGCCAATGCCGCAACTTGTCTGAGCACAACTTGAGGTTCCGGGGCCATATGCGATACTGAGGCAGATCTTAGAGTTCTGCAAGGCTATGTTCTGACTCAGGATCCTTTCCGACTCTTAGGATCCTTTCCGACTCTTTCTGGTGTGCCTACAGATCCCACCGAGCTGAGAGGCCCTCCACCTTGGTGCCAGTTGGACCATCTGAATCCACGACTGGGCCCCTACCCTCACCTTTTCTGACTCTAGCTATACATTCTACGTCGGTCTCCAGAATATCCATGCTGATGCCAGAGGACAAGGCATTACTCATTGTGCTCGCCGACTCTGCGCCACCTTGACCAATACCACGCTTTTTGTCCATCAATTCCCAACCCTTGCCCGCTCCACCTGAGCCTTATATGCAGCATTCTCTGTGGGGGACAGACTGTGAAAAGGAATGTGATGCATAAGTCTAGATTTGGCAACCCTACTACGAAGACAACTGGTTTGAGGATCTCCAGGATGCCAGTGGCCTCGACTCCTCTCCTGATACTGGGCTAGTTTTCCCTCCAGGCCTGCCACTGACAAAGTTATTCCTTTGCAATGGTCATGCGAAAGGCAGCAGAGTTTCTCGATCTCCTTCTCCCCACCTTGGAGGTCTAAACTAAAGTGTTAACTGAAGTTTTCCAAATGGGGCAGACCAATACTGAGCTGTTGCCCATTAACGAGGCCCTCATCGACACTTTTTTAGGGGCTTGGGCCAAGCCTTGCTTGGGTCTCCCAGTGAATCGCCAAATTGCATGGCACCATCACCTTGTTCCTGGCATCCCCACCTTTCTAACTCTGCACCCTTCTCCCAAGAGCTTGGTGGTGCAAACTTTCACCAGCAGGACAAACCCAAATGCCTTCCCGACTACTCCTCTGGATAAGGAGTCTAAGAGGGTTAAAGACATTTGTGAAGAGGATATTTTCTTCCATGCGTTTGGCTGCTTGGTCAGTGAATGCCAGCTTCCTTTCGGCTTCTAAACCAACGCTCTATGTGAACCTATAGCTTAAGTTCTCCCTTGGGTCCCGGAAGATGTTTGTCCCATATTGACCCAAGCCAAACAAGATGGACAAGACGCTGTGAAGTTTACTGTCCATTGTGTCCTGGATTCCATTGGTCGAGCCATTTGCACTAGCGTCGCCAACTGTGTACATGCATGGTTGAGATCTACAGGTTTCTCCTGCTATGTACAGGCATCCCTTATGGACATGCCCCTTGACGGAACTCATCTTTTTGAAAACAAAGCGGACTCTGCCCTGAAGTGTTTCAAAGAAAGCAGGGCCACAGCACGCCCCTTGGGCTTGTCTGCCCCACCAACCACAACAGCCTTTTCGACCCTTCCATGGCTCTGGCAGGGGTTTCCCCTACTGACAACCACTTCAGCCTCTGCAGGGTTCCCAGCCCTTTTTGTGTCTGTGGCACCCACCGATCCTGCAGCCAGGGACTGTGCACCAGCTAGTCTACTGTCCCCCAGCCCCACCTGCCAAGCCCCTTTAGCATGTCCTTAGTGGAGCACAGCCAGTTGGAGGCAGAATTCTGCGCTTTTTATTGTGCTGTTAGGCCATAGAGACCATTGGTGATTTGGCGCTTTACAAATGCAAATTAACATAACATAACATAACATTGGACAGGTGGGTCCTGCAAATTGTACAGAAGGGGTATACCCTAACCTTCCTCGCCGCTGTGCCGTACCTTTACTATCCTCGGAACAACTGACTGAGAACCATCTGTTAGTTTTACAGCAGGAAGTGCAGGCCCTTTTGGCCACTGGAGCTATCAAGAGGGTGCCTGCATTGCAAGTGGTTCGTAGTTGTTATTCGCGATACTTCCGGATGCCAAAGCAGGATGGAGGCCGTAGTCACATTTTAGACCTGCGCCCTCTCAATTCCTTCCTTTGGTAGGAGACCAATACAAGATGCTCACTCTGCCCTCGACCCTCGAGACTGGCTGGACCTCCAGGATGCTTATTCTCACATCCCCGTCCTGCGGGCCACAGGAAATATCTGCAGCTGTTGGTGGGAAAGGAGTTTGCCTTTCTCCCTTTTAGTCTTGCCACTGCCTCTCTGGTGTTCACAAAAGTGCTGGTGGCATTACATCTTCCGAGGTCAGGAGTCCCAGTAGACCCCTAACTCGATGGCTGGCTGCTAAAAGTGCACTGGCCCTAGGCAGTTGTCTCCCTCTCCCAGACTACGGTGAGCCTCCTGGCATCCTTATGGTTCACTATCAAGTCACACCTGACTCTTTTTTAGATGCTCCCTTTCTTCTAAGCAATTTTGGAAACGGTTCGGTATTGTGCCTTTGCCCCGGAAAGGAGAGTCCAGGGCAATCAGGATATGGTCTCGATCTTTCAGCCTCTATCCTGCATTTCAATTAGGTCACCTCTGAGGCTGCTTGGACAGATGCCCTCCTGTATCTTGCAGGTCAAGCACGCCGGTGGCATATGAGGGCTCTGCAGTGGGATCTGAAGTCTCAGTGGGCCCAACATCAAGGGGATCTCTCCGACCATGGCAAGATCCTGGAGAAGACTGCAAAAGACCTGGGGTGGTAGTTGCTCAACTGTGAGCGGTTCAGTAGCAGACCCCTCTCCCTAACCCATCTAAACCTTACAGTGCCGACCGATGCAACCCTTCTGGGTTAGGGTGGCCACATGGGGGAGGTGGGGATTAGAGGTATTTGGACCCTGGTGGAGGCACGGCTCTACATCAGCCTTCTGGAGTTGAGGGCCATCTGCTTGGTGTTGAAAGCCTTCCTACCCTCCATCAAGGGATGGCTGGTGCTGGTGCTCACATACAACACTGCTGCCATGTCGTATTGCGAAAAAACAAAGCGGGTGGAGGTCAAAGACCCCCTGTTCCAGTAGGCTCTGCACTAAGCCTGGGCAGTGAACTCCGTCTGTTCGCGGAGATTTTCCACACTACGCGGAGCTCACGGAGTTCTAAAAAACTCTGCTCTGCGTAGCGTAGCTGAGTTTTTTCCTCGCTCGCCAATGGTAAGTTGGCGGGCGCAAGCAAGGAAAATCCAATGCTAGACCACTTCCCAGTGAGACTTCTCAATGCGGGCGGTCGCAGATGGTCGCTACCCCTCACTTTAAGAAACCTTCTGTTCATGTTGAGGAAGCTGCCGCTCGAGTAGAACTTCTATTCGAGCGGCAGAAAGAAGCAGCGCCCTCTTGCACTGTGCGAGATGCCATTTGCGCTGATTTTACAACGCAGGACAAACACCCTGGACTCAAAATCAGTGGGAACGGCGCGAGGTAACCCACTCTGCTGCTCGCCGAACTTCATAGCGGAACTCCGCAAACTCCACCCAGGCTTAATCTGCACCTCTGGAAATAGCTGAACCATCAAGGAATCATTCTGGTGGTGAACCATCTGGTGGGGTCTTTGAACTCCAGAGCGGATGACTCAGCTGTCGATTCCTGGCGGAGCACGAGTAGAAGTTACACCCAAAGATGGGGCAAGGTCTCTTTCATGTATAGGGAGAATCTTGGCTCGATCTTTTCCACTCCACCATGTGTGTGGAAATGTGGTTGGCTACAATGGGACTCATGTATGCCTTCCCACCAATACCTCTCCTGTCCTGAATTCTGAAGATCAGGAACAACCGGGCCTAAGCCATCCTAGTGGTCCCAAGTAAGGTACGGAGAGTATGGTATCCAGAACTCCTGGTCATGAGCATCTGTCCTCTGATCAGGCTGACCCTCCAGGAGGATCTGCTGTCACAGCAGCAGGGCAGGGTCTTACATCCGGCCCTCCACAATCTCCATCATCCTAGAAGATTGAGCGGTGGCAGTTGACCACTTTTAACCTTGCTATGGAGGTGGTTGATGTCATCTTGGCAGCCAGGCGATCCTCAACAAAAACTGTATATGCCTGTCATTGGGATAACTTTGTTGTCTGTTGTGGCATGCAACACCCCCTTGGTCCAAGTTATCTGATATTTGGTTGGTTGTTCTCTCCCTAGCCCGGCAAGCCATTGTTTTTTTTACTCAGGCAAAGGGTGCCTTTCAGTCTTTTTACGGGTGCCGGACCAGCCCTCTTTATTTAAAATACTATTTGTGATTTTTTTTTTATATAAAGAATTCCAACATTTGTTTTCTTCTTGTCCTCTTAGATTTTATGTGAACTCCCTTTGAGCATTTACACAGCTGTCCTTTATGACTTCTCACCCTAAAAACTTTGTTTCGGATTACCATAACATGGCACAGTGGGTGAGTGAGCTCCAAGCTCTTTGTCAGCCTGCCATATACCACATTCTTCACTGACAAACTAGATCTGCGGACTAGGGCATCCTTTCTTCCCAACGTAGTGACACTGCTCCACGTCTGTCAAACCATCACATTACTGGTGTTCTGTGCTCTGACTCACCCTTCTGAAGAGGAGAGATTCCATTGCCTCTACCCCAAAAGAGCGCAGAATTTTTACATCAATCATACTAGAGAAGACCGAGTGGACGAACAACTCTTTCTGAGGTTCGCTGGAGAGAAGGGAAAAGCCATAAGGAAAAGGGCCATCTCACTGGATTGTGCTCTGCATAAAGATCTTCTACACATTGTCCAAGAAGCAGCCCCCAGAAGGGTTAAGGGCTTAGTCCACCAGAGCCAAGGCTGTTTCCACTGAATTGACCTGTGGAGTTTCTGTCCTGGACATTTGCCTGGTGGCTATGTGGTGTGGGCCTCTCTCGATATGTTTGCAAAGCACTACTATCTGGACTGCTAGGTTTGCCGAGACGGGCATTTCACCTACCCAGTCCTACAGGACTTTTTGGTTTGAGCGGATTCACAGACCCACTTCCGAGTAGGTATTGTTTTGTGTGAGAAAATCGGGTTCTATTGCAGTAACCCCCCACTTTTTGCCTGACGTTTGATGCAACTTTGTCTGTAGAGCACTGGGTCCCTGCTGTCCAGGTTCCCAGTACCAATGTTCTTTCCCTAAAACTGTTCCACAATTGGTCCTTCAGGCCCCCTGTAAGTTCCCAGTATATGGTACCTGGGTACCTAGGGCCTTGGGACTGAAGAGGGTCCCCTACGGACCCCTCACCTCGGCCAGGTAGACTGCCACTGTAGCATGCATGCCCTGGTGCAGACAAAACTACAAAGTCGACATGGCACACTGCCTGTGTGCCATGCCAACTAGCACTGTCTAAGGTATAGGAGTCACCCTTCAAGCAGGCCTTACAGTCCTAAGGCAGAGTGCACTATATCACAGGTGTGGCCTTATCTGCATGAGCAGATATGCCCCTACAATATATAAGCCTATTCTTATATATTGTAAGTGCCAGGAAGCCATAGAGAGTACATGGACTGGAAACTCGACAACTCGAGTTCCCCAGCACCATGATGGCTTCTCTGAACCCATGAGTGTTTGATACCAAACTACTCCTCTCAATAAACCCACACTGATGCCAGTGGTGGATTTATTGAAACATGTACCCTACCTGAAAACTTACCAGCCCTGGTGTGGTCACAGACTGGCTTTAGGCAGCCTGCCACCACCAGACATGTTTCTGTACCTCTGGGTCGAGAGCCCCCTCTCTATGGGACCAGAAACAAAGCACATCCTGGGCGGAGGTGTCACAGCTCCTCCCCCAGGAGGGGCACAGTGCTGGAGAGGGAAGCTTCAAAGGCCTGCCGCCTTTGTAATGCGATCCCCAGCCTCTGCTGCTAGTATCAGATGGCAGCCCCCAGTTTGCACCCCCACTTTGGGTGGAAAAAACTAGGAAGAATAGGAGGTGGGCCCACCTCTGCCAAATTTACCCCTAACATGAAGGAGACAAGGTGAAGCACATCTTTCAGTTTCCGCCATCTTGAAGATGGAGGGGGACTCCTCCAGTCAGGGCTAGGACTATGCCCCCTCCCACAGGAGGGTGACATAATTAAGAGTGTAGACACCCCAGGTAAGGTGCCCATCAGCCCTACCTGTCACTCCCTTAAAACACCCCTAAATCTAATATTTAAGTGGCTTCCCCAGACCCTTAAAGTAGTTCCTGCCGACCTAAGAAGAAAAAAGATGAAGACGCCGTGCAGAAGACGACTGAAGACACCTACTGGCTTGGCCCCAGGGCTACCGGCCTGTCTGCAGCCCTTGAAGATCCTGCAAAGAAACAATGCCAGTCCAGCAGCCAGTGACCTCCACAACACCTGGGAGGACTGCCTGCCTTTGAAGACCAGAACTCCCGAGGACCGCGATTCAGTCCACAAGAAAACAACACCAAGAACTCTGTTGCCCTCCTAATCAGCGATCCTTGACCACTCTGCACCCAACGCCTCCGGCCTGTATCCAGGTGGCCAACCGATCCAGGAAAGGTTCCACAGTGATCCTGAGTCCAAGTCCAGCATTGGCAGACCCCTCCTTGACTCCACGACGGCGCCTGCAGTGTGAATCAAGAGCCCCCCCGCTACCGGCTCCGGTAAGAAAACCCAACGTCAAAGGACACCCTTGCATCCGAAGCCCCTGGGCATTGAGGGGCTTGACTGACTGTGTCCATAAAACCTGCAGCATCCCAACTTACCTCTGTTGTCACTGGTTTCCTTCGTGAAGCTTCCAGTTCGTCGCCTGCAGCCTGTTTCCCAAACCAAGTTTCTCTATTGAATTGCAATGGGCGCCCGACAACGTGTTTGCACACTGCCCCAGGCCGTCCCTGTGCCGCTGGTGCATGGTGCAAGACTTGGTGTATGTTTGGTGCTGCCTTGTGCCCCCCCTTTGCTTGCCTAAACTGCCGAAGCTTGAGCCCTGCATTCTACCAGGAGAACAAGTTACTTACCTTTGGTTCACTCTTTCTGGTAGAGACTATAACTGCAGATTCTTCGCCGATCCTCGCATCCTTCCTGTTTTGGGAATCATACTTGCCACTAAAAAATCCCAACTCTACGAATCAACACACCGTTCAGTGCCAATTTTCCGTTCAGGCTCTGTATCTGTGGGTATGTACTACCTCAAAAGCAACAGACGTCATGTGCGGGAGTGGCCCCTATATTGTCTCTTCATGTCATTTCCAGAGCAGAGCTGCATCGGTGCAGAGCCGCGTGGTGCCACTGACTGGCGCACAGAGATTTTGCTCAGAAGTTCCAGATCCAGTCTGACGCCTGGGGAAATAATCAAAAGGAGAGTAATCTACTGTTAGATAGTAGCTACCAGAAAGAGCTTTGCCAAAAGTAAGTAACTTTTTGGACCATGTGCTCCTACATGGATGATCCTCATGATGACTTTCTTTGTGTATCCTAGACATGACTGCAATATCTGCTACACTTTTTCATTGAAAGCCTTTGAGAGTCACCTGCTTTGGTAGCTCCAGAACACGAAAGTCACTTCTTCAGGTGAGGAGTCTTCCTCTGAGAGAAAGAAACCACTAAAATGACACCTGGAGTGTGAAAATATGAATGGGCATGATCTGACAAACAGTAACTATCTATCTACATCTGAACTGCCGAAAAAGGCATCTAGAAAGTCAGACAAGAAGTCGGTCAGGCCAAAGTGCTTTCTGAAGCGCCTCTTGCAAAGAGATTTCAATTGCCTCTGTGACAACACCATCAACCAAACTGCAGATGACAGCCACCTCTGACACAGTTGCAACTTCACTACGAACGACTCAGTCCATCGTCACTGCTTCACCTCAAAAGCCATTGCACTGTTGACGCCTCTTGCCATTGATGGGAGCCAGTCGCCAACTTCATTGAGTCATTCCACTGAAGCAGTATTAAAATAATGTACTGCACTGTTAACGCCTTGAGATACATCCTCCTGTGAAGCATCTCCTCATCCACCAAAAAAGCTATTTGACATGAAAGGATGTTGGAGGACATGGGCCCATTTGGGTCAGGTAGTAGCCTGACTCTGCTCCCTACCAAACGCTTATTTAAGTGAAGCACCCTGCACTAATCCAGGCAACCCTTATGGTGATTTTGGTGGTCTTAAACAACCATAGAAAGCTCTCTAAGTGGGAGCGTTGGAGAGCAGCCTTCAGGCTTAGTCCAGAAGGAGTGTTAAGCAGCTTGTTTCACCAGAACTAATCATATAGTGTAGGTTAAATGAAAAAGAACCACACAGTGTAGTTATAACAATAAGTATATTTACTATACACACTCACTAACACTTTGGTATATCTCCTACCCGGAGATATCAACACAATAATTCAAATGTAAACAGGTAAGTAAGCACAAATACACAGTGGTCTCCGGGGGAGACCAAACCATATACTGAAGAAGTGGAATGCAAATTGGGACCGAAGTCTGGATTTGGACCAGAAGACTCGGAAGAGCTGGGGATACAAGGAACCACCTGAGATAAGTACCCAGGAACCCCACGGAGGCTGTGTGCAGAGTGGAAACACAGCCGCGTACTCAATGCAAATCAATGGGAAAGTCGCAGTTGCAGTTTTCAAGAAGGACCCTTCTCAGTGGACCCTGAAGAAACCCTGTGGAAGACAGAAGGTTGGAGAGTCACCCCACTGGTGGATACCCCAGGAACCAGGATCTTCGCAGGAAAAGATGCTGGAGGCTGGAGCTTCTTGTAGCCCGAAGATCTCTGGAGTACAGAGCCAGCAAGCCTTGGCAACGGCAAGTCGACGCGTGGCACAGGGGTTCTGTTCCAGCGGTTCCGACGAGGGATACTGGCCTCAAACTTGCTGAGAAGACAGGTCCTGCCTTGAAGGAGTTGCAGAACCACCACCTGTGTTGCTGAGCCTTTCGGAGTCCATGCGATGTCAGGAGCAGCAGACCGGTCAGCTTCGTTGCAGTGCCTGCAGATGCAGGGGAGTGACCCATTCACTCCAAGGGAGATTCCTTCGGGTGACTTTGATGCCCACAGGACTGAAGAGGAACCTGGATGAAGCACAGGCACAGATGACGAAGAAGACTTGCAGAACAGCGAGACCAGGAGCAGCAGGAGTCTTCCTTGGAGCAGTCTCGGTTCCAGCCGAAGTACAGCGAAGTCCAAGGTGCCCAGACGGGTGAACTTGAAGTGGTTTGAAGTTTGAATCTTGTCCCGCGACGAATCTGAAGAGCCATTCACAGGTAAGCCCTTAAGTACCTTAGGGAAAGAGTTGGGACGATTCAAGTATCCCTCCCAGAGGAGGGGCTGGACAGAAGGGAGGATACTCCCAGGTCCTTTGTCCAATTTCATGCCAGAGTGGGAGCCAAGGTCTCTCTGAATTGGCTCCAACTGGAGTATGCAAGGAGGACACCAAATGTGCCCTTCAAAGCAGTCTGGTGGCGCTGGCAAGCGTCCCCAGCCCAATACACTAAGTCCTGTCTGGGAGGTGGTCACACATCCCTGTGGCAGGAAACCTATTGTTCTGCCTTCCTCTGCTCGAGCTCAGCAGCAGGAGGGCAGAAACATGTCTGTGGTCGGCAGCAGTACTAGCTTGCTGTTAGACCCTGAAAGGCTGGTACTGGGAATACAGGGAGGCACCCTAGGGTAGCCCCCCAGTACATGGGATCCTACATCCAACACCGGAAGTGGTGTTGGGGTGGGATTCCAACATGTTTGATACCAAACAAGATTGGTTTCGGTGCAGCCAATATATAGTTAGACATCTCGTAATTGACTTGATGTTCACTATATGTATTAAATGGCTTACCGCACTTACAAAGCCTGGAGTCGACTGCAGGGTTTGTAGGGGTGCCCTGCTCATGCAGGGGCACCCTCCCACTTGTAACCAAGCACCCTGCCCTCAGGACTGAAGAGCCTGCCATAGGGGTGACTTATAGGTTTTAAGTGTAGTGACCTCAGATATAAGGAAACTTATATCTGTGGTGAGGGGTGCAAGCACCCACTCACACAGGCTGCAATGGCAGGCCTGTAGTCACAGTTTGAGTGGGCTCTCATGGGTGGCATAATACATGCTCCAGCCCATGGGAGACCCCTGGTGTACCTATACCCTGGCTACCTTAGTACCATATACTAGGGACTTAAAAGGGTACACCAGTAGCCAATTGTGGAGGTACCAAAGTACTTACCATTGTCAGATTTAGGGAGAGAGCACAGTGACTGGGGTCCTGATTAGCAGGATCCCAGTCAGACTAGTCAGAAAGCAGCATAACACCAGCAAAAATTGGGGGTAACCATGAAAGCAGATCTTACTTTCCTACAACCCCGCCCCCCAACAAAAGGAGTTGAGATAAACCATGCCCAGTTGGGTCTTCATTTTCTAAGTAGAACTATCTGGAGAGCCCATCTGAGTTGGCATGGTGACTCCCAGGTCTATGTTCCACAGAAAAGATCATCCCCTATAGGGAAATAGACCACACTTCATCTGTTTAAGCCATAATAGGGGCTTATGGTCTGTCTGAAGAATGAAGTCAGTACCAAACAGGTATGGCCTCAACTTCTTCAAGGCCCAGACCACAGCAAAGGCCTCCTTCTCAATAGCTGACCAACGTTTCTCCCTGGGGGTCAACCTTCTGCTTATAAAAGCTATTGGTTGGTCCTGGCCCTCTGCATTAAGTTGTGATAGAACAGCTCCTACCCCTATCTCAGAAGCATCTGTCTGGACAATGAAGGTTTTGGAGTAATCAGGACTTTGCAGAATGGGAGCAGAGCACATGGCCTGCTTCAAGTCATCAAATGCCTTTTGACAGCTAACTGTCCACTGAACTTTCTTAGGCATCCTTTTGGAGGTGAGATCATTAAGGGGAGTCACTATGGACCCATATCCCTTAACAAACCTCCTGGAGTACCCAGTCAGGCCCAAGAAAGCTCTGACCTGAGTCTGGGTAGTAGGAGCAACCCAGTCCATAATGGTCTGGATTTTGCTCTCCAATGGTTGAACTTGGCCTCCACCTGACCCAAGTACACAACCTTGCTCTGCCCTATCTGCCCTTTGCAGGGCCTCCAGAACATTTCTGCGGTGGACCAGGTGATCCTCCCAGGTGGAACTAAAGACAGCAATATCATCTTTATATGCTGCACTATAGGCTTCCAGACCTGTGAGAACTTTGTTCACCAAGCTCTGAAATGTGGCAGGTGCATTCTTCAAGCCAAAAGCAGTACAATAAATTGATAATGCCCACTAGGGGTTGAAAATGCTGTTTTTGGCTTGGCATCCTCAGAGAGTCTTATTTGCCAGTAGCCGGCCGTCAGGTCAAATGTACTAAGATACTTGGCTGAGGCCTGAGTATCAATTAGCTCATCTGCCCTAGGAATTGGATGGGCATCAGTCCTGGTGACTGCATTGAGGTCTCTGTAGCCTACACAAAACCTCACCTCTCTCTTACCATCTTGGATGTGAGGTTTTGGCACAAGTATTACTAGACTAGCCCAAGGGCTATCCAAAGGCTCAATGACCCTCAACCCCAGCATCTTTTGGACCTCAGTCCTAATGCAATCTCGGACATGGTCAAGCTGTCTGTAGATTTTATTCTTCAAAGGCAGACTGTCACCTGTGTTGACTTCATGGGCACACCAGGTGGTTTGACTAGGAGTCAGAGAAAACACTAACTCCATATTTACACTATTGGATTGCAGCAGCTTGCCATTACCCATGACAGATAATGTGGTCCGAAACCTACTACTTGCATCACTCAGTGCATGTACATCCAGTTAACTCTCTCAAACACCTTTTCAGTGTCTAGAGAGAGGAGGAAGGCGCTCTATGCATTAAATGGACATTTTCAATAATGGGCAAGATCTTCTTTGTGTTTTAGCTACATTAACATCCTATATTGAAGATGCATTTATCTGGCAGGATCAAGTCAGACATCTGTATGCAAGCATGCCCTTAAACAATCTGGCCTCTAGGTATAAGGCGGAGATAGGCTTATAAGACCCACATTATGAGCAATCTTTGTCCGGCTTCAGAATAACCAATAATCAGGTGGCCAGCATTGAGTCAGTCACCGACTATGAAGTCCAGAAATCACTGAAGAGTGTTGCTAAGATTGGGGCTAACTGTTAACAGGTTTTATAGAGAGAGGCTGTGTGTCTGCCTGGGTCTTTAGCCTTGCACACTTACAGCCAGCAAATAACACCAATGACCTCCTCAATCCCTGCGGGGGAATCTAATTCTTCAGCATGTCTGTGATAACATCTGTCCTTGGTGCGCCTGTAAGTAAGACTTTACCCCGGATTCATTTACCAACTTAACCCCATCTAGTTTCAGAATATATTAAAATTAGTACAAATGAAGCACATTTTTTTGTAATTCTGAAGTGTGGTGGAAACAAATATTTGAATACTATCAAAACATATCAATACACTAGGAGATGACATTTGCACACATTATCGTTTGTGCAGTAAAACCGTATTTCGGTGCAAATGTAATGGTCATTTCAATTGAATATGCGTTGTTCTGTAATGGCAGTGCACTACCACATCATGCATACTCCACACTAAGCCACTCTGTGCACTTCCACTCCATTCTACGACACTCCACTCCCCTCCACTCGAAGACTTTCTACGACATGCCACACCACTCTACTCCACGGCACTCCAGTCTATGCCAGTCACTCCACAACACGCCACTCCACACCACTTACCCCACTCCAATCTACCCCACTCCAATCTATCCCACTCCACTCTACCCCAATCTACCCCATCCCACTCCGCTTTGCTGCAATCTAACCCAATCTACTCCACTCCAATCTAACCCACTCTAACCAAATCTACCCCACTCCACTCCAGTCTACCCCAATCAACTCCACTATGATCCAATCTAATCCACTCCCCTACAATCTACCCCGCTCCACTCTACCCCAATCCATCCCACTTCACTCCAATCTACCCCACTCCACTCCAATCTACCCCACTCCACTCCAATCTACCCCACCCCAATTTACCCACCCCACCCCAATCTACCCCACTCCACTCCAATCTACCCCAATCAACTCCACTATGATCCAATCTAACCCACTCCCCTACAATCTACCCCGCTCCACTCTACCCCAATCTATCCCACTTCACTCCAGTCTACCCCACTCCACTCCAATCTACCCCACTCCACTCCAAACTACTCCACTCCAATTCAATGTACCCCAATCCACCCCACCACACTCCAATCTAAACCCACTCCACACCAATCTACAGTCCTTCACTCAAATCTACCCACTCTGCTCAAATCAACCCCAGTCTACCCCACTACACTCCAATCCACTCCAATTTACCCTACTCCAATCTACCCCAATCCACCCACTCCAGTGTGCCCCAATCTGATACACTCTAATCTACCCAACTACACTCCAAGCTACCCCACTCCAATCTACCCCAGTCGTTTGCCCCACTCCTTTCCAATTTTCCCCATTCCACTCTAAAGTCCAGTGCAATCTATCCAGCTCCTCTCCACTCTAATCTACCCCCACTCCACTCAAATCTACCCCCACTCCACTCCAATCTACCCCACTCCACCACAATCTTCCCCACTCCACCACAATCTATCACACTCCAATCTACCACAATCTCCCACATTCCACTCCACCATACTCCAGTCCACCCAATCTATACCACTCCACTCTAATCCACCCCACTCTGCTCTACCACACTCCACTCAAATTTACCCCACTCCACTCAAATCTACTTCACTCCACTCCACCCCAATCTACCCCTCTTCAATCTCCTCCACCCCAATCCACTCCACCCCACCGCAATCTACCCCACCCTACCCAACCCACTCTAATCCAGCCCACTTCACTCCAATCTACCATGTTCCACTCCAATCATTCCTCTTCAATCTACCCCACTCAATTCCAATCTACCCTACTCTAATCCACCCAATCTACCCCACTCCACCCTAATCTACCCCACTACACTCCTCTCCAATCCGATCTACCCCACTCTTCCCCAATCTACCTCACTCCACTCCAATATCGACTCCAATCAATCCAACTCCACCCCACTCCATTCTACCCCAATCTACCACACTCCATTCCACTGTACCCAATCTACCCCACTCCAGTCTACCCTATCCCACTCCACCCCAAACTACCCTACTCCAATCTAATCCATCTAATCCGCCCACTCCAATCTACCCCAATCTATTCCACTCCAATCTACTCTACTACAATCTACCCCACCCCATCCCAATATACCCTACACCACTCTCCCCACTCTACTCACTCGAATCTACCCCACTCTACCCCACTTCAATCCAATCTACGTTACCATAATCCACCCAATCTATCCCACTCCACTCTACTCCATCCACCCTAATCTATCCCTCTCCACTCCTATCTACCCCACTCCAATCTACCCTAATCACCTGCAGTCCACTCTTCCCCAATATACCCCACTCCACACCAATCGACCTCAATATATCCCACTCCACTCTTGATCTACTCCACTCTAAACTACCCCACTTCGTGTGAATCGTGTGTCCTTGGTAGAACAGCAGGTGGTGGACTTACATGATGAGACATCCAAAATTCATCGTTTGGAAAAAGAGGTTGGTCAACCTAAGAAGCATGCGAAAGATTTGAAAAATAGGAATAGGCGAAATAATCTCTGCATTTATGGTCTTCCTGAGGCCCTTGAAGGTGGTGATCCTGTTACCTTCTTTACCTCCTTCCTTCCAAAACTGCTGGATATGCCATCCTCCACCGCGCTCAACATCCAGAGAGCTCATAGGTTGGGTCCTCGTCTTACTTCTTCTATGTCATCTACGAAACCAAGAGGAGTCATCATATTATTTTTACAATTTACAGATTTGCTATCAGTTCTTGCTGCAGCTAAAGCTAAGGAACAAGTATCCTGGTTGGGAAACAAGATATTTTTGACTCAGGATGTTTCTAATACCACTGCAGCTAGGAAAAAAGAATTGCTTAATCTTCGACCTTTTTTAGGACTTTAGGCGCCAGATATGGTTTATTTCATCTCTGCATTTTTTTAAAGTGACTTATCAAAACAACACTACTGTATTTGAGGATCCATCAGAACTCAAAAAATTTATACAACATCATACATCGAATACCATGGATACTGGTGGTCCTTCTTCGCGTTGACTTTCTTTACTGATACTGTTTTGTCCAGTTGAACTTACAAGTCCATAGAAGTTTGTGTGCTGGTTATTGTGGCCACAATAGGTTCATTTCTGAGTTGCTTTTTTTTTCTTTTAATATGGTATTTAAATGTTTTACTAGATTTTCTCTATTCTTTATCTTTTGACATATTGTTATATTTTGTAATGTAATTTATCATACTATTCCACTTTCTTTTCACAGAATCGTCTTATTCGTTTGGCAAATTCAACATCCCTCCTGCAATGTATATTGTCCTGATGTGGCGTGGGCTCCTTCCTTCTGGGTCTGTCATTTGTTTTTGTATCGTCATCACCTCATTCCCTTTTGTTCCTCTTTTGAGGTATGTTTTCTCAGTTGTCCTGTTTGGACATGTGCTGTCTTTTCTTCTTGCTCATTGGTTCCCTTTCATACCTCCTCCGTATCTTCCTTCCTTGTCCTTTTCCTTCTCTTGTGAATTGTTTTTTTTCTTTTCTCTTTCTCTCATTTTTCCATTATACTTTTTCTTTCTTGTATTCTGTGTTGGCTTTTTCTTGTATGCCATAAGATTCTTAAACAGTTACTATATCTCTTTATTGTGCATAATGCCGAATAATATCATGGAATATTAAAGGATCTCTTAATCCTGTTAAACGGCAGAGAGTATTATCTCATTTAAGTAAATCTAGTTCTTCAGGAGACTCACCTTGATCATTCTGAAGCCTTGAAATTTAAGAGGGCTTGGGTTGGACATGTGTTTGTTTCCCCATCGCTGAATAAAAAGAATGGTGTTATATTGTGTAAAAAATCCCTCAATATTACTATCGTGTCTCAAGAAGTAGATGATATGGGAAGATGGACTATTGTAAATCTCATTATAGAAAATGTTCCTCTTACTATAATGAATGTTCATGCCCCTACACAACCTGATTTTACTTTTTGTCCCTCCATTGTGCAGAAATGCACACAATTTCATGACACATACTTATTTTAGGAGGGGATTGCAATCAAATAATGGATCAGTTTTTAGATAGACAATCCTCGGTTCAGTTTGTGCCCACACAATTTCATTCTGCTGTATCTAAAGGATCCCTGTTAGACTCCTGGAGATTGTCAAATCCTACTGCCCAAGACTATACCTTTTATTCAGCTTCCCATGGTACACTTTCAAGATTAGACCACATATTTCTTTCTAAATCTCTTGCACAATGTATTATACAATCTCATTTAACTCCAATTGTTATTTCTGATCATGCTATAGTTGTAACAGACTTGGATTTGGTTCCCCCTTGTTCTCCTTCACATAGATGGAGATTCTCTATTGCAGGATGATCAGTTTTCTTGCTCGTTTATTTCTTTTGTCTCTGAATTTTTTTCATTTATTTATGACATGGATGTTTCTCCTTCTTTACTCTAGGATATGTTCAAAGCCTCGGCGCGAGATTTTATTTTAAATTATGTATCCAAGGAAAGTCTAAAAAAGATACTAGGTTGATTTCCTCTATAAAATCTTTGGAAAATAAATATTTCTCTTCTAAATTATCTTCTGACCTTCGCACTTTGCTTCCAAGCCAAACTGCAATTTAATGCTATTTCTACTGAGGAAGCTGATTCTATCCTTCTTAAGAAAAATGCGCGTTATTATGGGGGCGAAATAAAGCTGGTAAATTATTGGCAAATTATCTTAAGGGAAGAAGGGAGAGACATATTATTGACTCGATTTCAACGTCTTTGGGACAGTCCACTACTAAGCATCAGGCTATTTTAGAAAAATTTGTTGAAATTTATAAATCTTTTTATACTCCGGAATCAACTTCTCATCCCTCTCTAATTGTAGATTACTTGGAACATACCCCTCCTTCTATGCTCCTAAATCTGGATTTTAACTCTTTAGAGAATTACCTTACTTTTGAGACAGTATGTTGTAGGATGCCTGATTGATCATGCTGGCGTTTCAGCAGTCACTGTCAACCAGAATTATGTTCTGCGATCAGTGTGGTGTGTCAAATGGGAAAACCAACAACAGGATTGCAGAGTGCTGCGCTGGGCAAAGGATGCCAAACTTGGGCTCCTCCGTGTTGTAAGCCGTGGATTACAGGAAAGGTACATGGACAAGTCTTATAACTTTCCAAGATAGTAGTCTGTTCAGGAAACTCTGCGTCAAGGTTCAGTCTAACATGAAGTTGAGTCTTTTCCTGTGATGACACGTCCTATTTGAAACATGCATAAACAAGGCATTTACAAGTGATGGATACGTTGCAATTCATTTGTTTCCTTATTCTTCATCATATTTATTGCACTGTTACTTTTTGTCCTTAATTCTTTCTCCTTCTAGTTGGAATTTCTTTTGAATATCCTGCTGGATGTCTGCTTGGTTTGTTCCTCTTCTCTGTTGTCCGGGAGAAATTGGTGCTTTGCTAATATCTAACAAGGGATCTGTACCAAGAGCTAGAAATTGCTTCAAAGGCGTCATATAACCCAGTTGAGCTTAAAGTGCATGGTGGATTAAAATTTTGTTTCCTCCCGTCTGATCTTAGTCTGAAATGCCATATAGAGCTTAGGTAATTGGCAACCGTGTAAACAACACAACTCCTAGTATCTGCCCTGCATACGCGCAAGGCATTACGCGTATCATCGGGCCCAAGGAGGAGACAGAGGGATAATCCAGCAAACACGCTGTTTGGTATAAGCACCACAGAAGAACAATAGGCTCTCATCATCCTCCACTACCTGGCATCCCATGCTGCAAAGTTTGTATGAGTTAACTTTACTCTTCCAAGTGAAGGTAAAAGAAGCAGTTGGTAAAATCCCCAATCTAAATTTTATGCAAAGAGACCTTGACATTGACGTGTTCACATAATCCATAACATCTTCAAAATAAATTAAAAAGACAAATACAGATACGTAAGACTGCCCGAAGGAATGGCAGAGATTTTGGAGCCAAAGACGACATTCCAGTAGTGATCTTTGATAAGACCATGAGAGCTACTGGTCAAGGAAGTGGGATGAAACCAATATTTGGGCAATCCTAACTTAATCAGCCATGTTTTAACGTAAGATATCCAAGAGATCCTTAGGGCAAGTTGGTGTACTTACATTTCAGTAAGGCACTCTCTATGTGGAGCAAGTTGCTCAGTTTTCCATAACCTGGCCAGTAGAAAACAGGCTTAATATGGGCTATGTCTGAAATTTGCCTAATGTTAAGATCAAGTCTTAAAGGAAATATTGGCGTGCCTTTTGGCAGCCTCAACAAGAATCTTAAAAAGCAATTTTCACCTTTATCTAGCACATCAAGTTTGCAATATCCCCACAAGTCTTAACCATAGAGAACAGCACTGCACGCTTGGGCCCTATATATTTCCAGTGCCAGTGAAATAGGATAGGAAGAAGCTTTATTTGCAAATCTAACAATAGACCCAGTACTATGCTTAAGGGGCAGAGAGCTTTTTCCTATTTGTGCAGACCAACTAGTGGAATCTGACAATCTCACCCCTAGATAATTGAATTCTAGCAACCTTTCTAATTTGGCTCCATCTACAGCCACATTCCCTTTAACTCTCTTTCTATGTGTAAATGTCATGTATTTTGTTTTAGACTTGTTTATTTCAAGGCCATTGTCATTACAAAATTGATTGAACTTCCCCAAAAGGACGTTGAGACTCAAGGCAGTTTTAGATAAAAGGAGGGTGTCATCTGCAAATAGCAGACTTTGTACTTTGGAGCCGGCAGTTTTGGGTTTATCATTCACACAATTCATTAAGTAAGGTATACATTCATTGATAAATAATAAAATTAATGTGAGAGCAAGGACGCACCCTTGTTGAACACCACACCCTATTAGAAAGTTCACTGTAGTCCCCCTCCCCCCCACCCCAGGCCCCATCTGACTCAGGCAAAATTGTCAGTGTAAAAATTTCAAATAGACATCAGTAGCCCTAATGGAACCCCAATATTCGTAAGGACTTCCCAAAGTTTCACCCTTGGGACAAGGTCAAATGCCGCATGGAGATCTATGAAGGCGACAAAAAGCACACCATGATCCATGTCCACAGCCTTCCATTTTAGGGTCAAAGAAGGAAAGATCTGATCCACAGTACTTGTGTTGGCAATAAAGCCTGCTTGAAGGTGTGATAGAGCCTCATTAGATCTAATCTAGTCCCACCAAAAGCTGTTTGCTATTTATTTTTTGTATGTTGTCGATCGGGTACATAGGGCGATAATTATCTGATTCTTGTCTTGAGCCCTTTTTATAAATAGGTATTATTTCGGCTGCCCATCCATGCATCAGGAATAGGGGCACCCGCTGCGATTATATTAGTCAAAATATTAATATAGGGAGCCCATTTCTGGGGTTTGGCACCAAACATATCTGAGGTGACCCAATCAATCCCAGGAGCTTTTACCACTTTCTGCCTGTTCAACGCTTTAAAGGATTCTTAAATGATTAAAAAAAAACACTACTTACTCCTTTGTGGCCCTACTGGGGGAAAAAGTGTCAACGTCAGTGGGAAGTACTAATAAGAGGGCTCTGCATAGAGAGCCATAAAGTGCTCGACCCAGTCCGCCTCAGGGATGTGACATTGAGGGTAAGCATGATCTTTACAGCCACTATGTGTAATCAGATGCCAGAACAATTTTGCTTCCCTCCCCTTTGCTGCTTCCAGCAGGTCTTCCCACACCTTAACTTCCCACTGGGACCTGCTGGATTTGATTACTTTAGCATAGCTCCGTCTAGCTCATAGAATGTCTGGCCTCATATTACTTTTTAAGGCTTTCATCAGAGCTGTTTTCGCCGCTCTGCATTTATTTTCAAACCATTCATGCGATCTGGGGCAAATTTGCGAGATAGGGTCTTTCTCTCAAAAAATGGTTTCAATTTGCCATATAATGATTCATCTGGAGGGAAGTGCTAGCATGATCTATTCAACTTGTTAATGTACTATACACAGCAACATAAATCTCTTTCAGCGAAACCTCATTACTTGAAATATCCACCCATTTTACCTTGCTCCTATTATTGCTTAGGGCCACAGTGTTAGAGGTTGTTATCCCTAAACAAGAATTATCCTTGACATGAGTCCCTTTTAATGTAAGTTCAAGGGGAAGATGATCGCATTCCAGATGATCAATAATCTCCAGTTCCACCATCTCATGCCAAATCGTAAGGTCAAGTAATACATAATCAATGTTACTATTGTAGTCTCCTCTCTTAAAAGTTGAATTGGCAGTGGAATCTGGCAGGGTGAGCCCATTACAAGCTCTTAGGCCATGGGTGGCGGTTATATCTGAAAGCTGGATGGCAGATGCACTCATCTTAGGACTCTTCTTAAGTGAAGAATAAGTGGGAACCTCCCAACCTTCATCCTCGAGCCGAAACAAATTTAACAGGGGTTGATAGGGCTCAAAGCAGCAATTAAAATCACCTGCAATAGCCTTGTGGATACCTATCCTTTAATCTTCTAATACTTCTGTATCATTCTTCATCTTCAATCAAGAACTACAAGAATGACAAGGAGGGTTTAGGCCCTTAGTGGGTTTTTCTTCTTAACTGGGACCCTCTTAAGGAGAAACTTGATACTTTTCACATGAGAAATCCTAGAGTGGGTTGCACTGTGGCTATTGGGAGGATTCCTCGGGCAATGAAGAAGGAAACTTAACAGTCTCAGCATCCAGTCCCTGTGAGAAAATGCCCTCTTTCTGCATGGTTGCCCCCACTTTTTGCTGAACTGCTGATGTACTTTGACTGAGTGTGCCCTGGGCTCCTGCCAATCAGGTACCCAGGGCCTATGTTCTTTCCCTAAAACTGCATTGAAGACCAAACCCAATTGGGACTCTCTGGCCACAGGTCAGTCCCTGGTAAATGGTACCACAGGTACCCAGGGCACTGTGACCAGGGAGGCCTCTAAGGGCTGCAGCACTTATTGTGCCACCCTTAGAGGCCCTGTACCTTTGCACTCGCACACTGCCTTTGCAGGTTGTGTGTTTTGGTGCAGAACAAAGTGAAGAGTCGACATGGCACACATCCCTGTGTGCCATGCCTACAACCCACTGCCCTGGCATAGATGAGTCACCCCTCTAGCTGGGTGCACTATACCAGTGTTGAGGGTACAGGTGCATGAGCCCTGTACCCCTACAGTGTCTAAGTCAATTCTTAGACATTGTAAGTGCGGTGCTGCCATTAAGAGTATATGGTGCTGGGAGTTTGTCATTACGAACTCCACAGTGCCATAATGGCTGCACTGAAAACTGAGAAGTTCGGTATCAAACTTCTCGGCACATTAAACCCACACTGATGCCAGTGAGGGATTTAAGAAAAATGCACACAGAGGGCATCTTAGAGATGCCCCCTGGAAAACGACCTACCACTAGTGTCCAGGCTGAGTGGCTGCTTTCAGCTGCCACCAGACATGTTTCTGGACCCCTGGGTCGAGAGCCTGCTGCTCTCGGGGGGCCTGAAACAATGCACATCCTGGGGCGAGGTGCTCAGCCTCCTCCCCCAGGATGGGCAGGGTCCACGAAGGGGAAGCTTCAAAGGCCTGCCACCTTTGTGAGCTTCCCCAGTCCTGTTGCTGCTTTCAGGAACTGGCCCCCACCGGTTCTGACCCCCACTTTGGGTGGGAGAACCGGCGGGAAAACTAAGTGAGGAAGGGAGATGTGCCCACCTTTGCCAACCCCATCCCTCAGGTGGGGAAGGCGAGGTGAAGCACAACTCTCAGTCCCCGCCATCTTGCAGATGGGGGGACCCAGCCAACCAGAGTGAGGCATAGGCCTCCCTCCCACTGGAGGGTGGCATAATAGGGGGTGTACCCACCCGAAGGAAGGGACCCATTGGTCCCAACCTTTACTTACCTGAAACGCCCCTAAATCTAGTATTTAGGGGGTACCCCGAACCTTGCCTCCTCAGACAAGGAGCTACAAGAAGAAAAGAAGAAGGAACGAACAGCCGTGCTGAAGCTAAGAAGAGGAGGACGCCCACTGACTTGGCCCCCAGCCCTACCGGCCTGTCCCCACCTCGAACCTGCAGAAGCGAAACTCCGGTGTGTCCTGCAGCCAGCAACCTCAAGAACCCAGAGCACCTGCCCTGCCTTCCAAACCAAAGACTTTGTCTCCCGTGAACACCACCGGAGCTGTTCACCAACAGACTCCAGATCCGGCGAAATCCGCGAGTCTGCACCACTCTGCACCCGACGCCCACGGCCCGAGTTCGAGTGGCCCAACACCACAAGGAGGTCTCTCCGGTGATCCAGACCCAAGATCCAGTGATCCCTGACCTGCCTCAAGCCTCCAGCCGACGCCTGCAGCCTAAATCCGGAAGCTCCCCCCAACCGCGACCAGGAGCTGGTAAGAAGATCGACCCTAAAAGACACCCATGTACCCGACGCCCCGCGGCCATGGGTTGCCCAACCGACGGTGTCTAACCAACCCCCAGCATCCCAACTTACTCTCCAAGTGGTGGTCACACCCTGAAGACCTTCGTCCCCGAGCCTGCAGTGTGTTTGCAAACCTGAGAAACCCCATTTAAAATAACATGGCGCCCAACGCCAAAACAGCACTCTGCACCCGGCTGCCCTAGTGCCGCTGAGGGTACACCTTTGGTGCAGTCTTGAACCCCCATTTGCCCTGAGCTTAAATCCAGGAGCTTTGCTCCCACAACCCTGTGGCCTGCTCGTTAGCAGCCACCAACCGGAGGCCCCCTATCCCCCATTGGATAACACTGGGCCTCCGCACTCGGCACCCGGCCGCCCTATTGCCGCTGAGGGTGTAACAAGAGTGCATCCTTGACCCTGGGGGACCCCTGAGTCTAACCCCAGAATACCAACTCCAACAACCGAATACTTACCTTTGAACCGATAACACTATTTTCCTCCATAGGATAACATTGACTGTTTTTCTGTGAAAAGTTTTTAAGTGTGGAGTTGGAAAATCTATGAAAATCTTTAAAACTGAAACAGAATAACCAAAACGCTTTTACTTACCTGTTTACAGGAAATGTCCCAGTGCAGTATCCAGGCATACTGCACTGTGTAAGAAAAGTAATCTGAAAAGTAATTCACATTACCTGCTATTGAAAAGTCAATACAAAGTATATGTACAGTATTCCACAGTATTGCATTACCAGTAATTCAAACTGTAACCAAACTAAAGTATATATACAACTGCAATTCAAAACTGTTATATTACTGCAAAGTATTTATCACTTACCTGTGCCAGGCTTGCTTGGTTCTAGGAAATAAAATAACTAAAAGAATATTTTTATACAAAAGCAAATTGGTCTGAAGTTCAGTCTTTGAGTGTGTGATATCATTTGCTGATTGAGTGTGTACAACAAATGCTTAACACTATCTTCTGATGAAGCCTTACTGCTCGACCACACTACCACAAATATAGAGTAAGGTGCTATCTACTTTTACCTCTGCCTACCTTTGGGATTCCACTGGACTCTGTGCATACTATACCTCACTTTGGTATAGTATATACAGAGCCAGCTTCCTACAGTCCCTGCCATCCGTGAATAATCTGTGTTCATTGACCTCAGGACCTGTCAGAGAGCCTGGATCTTCAGGAGAATGGAACATCATACAGGTGACAGCCACAAATGCCTGAACTTAAATGCACCATGAGCATTAGTAATACCATCTGGTTATAATAGTTTGTGGCAAGGCCACATACATGATGTCCTCTTAATTTGGCAAGGCTCTGAATCTTTGCTTTGTTCATTTATTGTATGGCTGTACAACCTAAGTCACCATCATCATCTCACCTCTGAACACAGCAAAACCAACGTTGACCAAAGTTTTTTTATTTTTTTATTAGTTTTGGTGATACACAACTACAACAGTACCGCCATGCAGTATACATTCCAGTCACAATTGCAACAGAAATGTGGGGATGACGGGGAGGAGAAGAGGTAACAGGGGTACATTACTGGAACTCTACAGGGTGAGAAGGGGGGGTGTCAGGGTAAACAAAGTAGCCACTTAGAGAAATTCTAATTCCTCCTAGCCAATAGTATCCTATAGTAACACACCTGGTATGATAAGAAATCAGGACATCAGTTAACATTGGCAGAGTAGTCAAGTAAGACATCACCTGAGGGGGGAAAGATGTCTCAGACGTCGGGGGGCTCATGTCTTCAGTCGTGTCTGGGGTAGTTCACAAGGGGGGGTCCAAATATCCCCCGGGTGTGAACGAACAGGCTTCAAATCCCAGTATTCCCTTAATCAGTCCTGGCATGTGGCAGCATCCCGCAGCCACTAGTCCCTACTGGGTTCCCCCCTTCTGCCACAGTGCATCACCAAACTATGCTTAGCAAAGAGCAACAGCATAGCTTTCAGCCTACGGACTCCCGGGGGAATCTCCTTAACATATCCCAGCAGTGCGACCAGGAGGACCGCTCAGAAGATTGACCCATGATATCAGTTACAGCCTGAAACACCTCCTCGCAGAAATCCCAAATCTCAGGGCAGTCCCACGCCAAGTGCAGGAATGTGGCACGCTGTGCAGCGCATGCATCGTGGATCATCCATGAGGCCCATGCGTAGCAGATGTGTAGGCATGTGATAGATTCTGTGTAAGAATTTAAAATGAATCAGATGCAGACTAGAGTTCGGGGACAGGGCCTTGGACTGGGAGCAGCAGTAGGTCCATTGCTCATCGGTTACATCCACACCAATGTCATCCGGCCACGTCTGACTGCTGAATTCTCGCAGAATGGCGCGGATCTCTGCATACAAGCATAAATGCGCGTGACAAGCTTTTGGGGAGAAGGTTTGGTGAGCAGTTCTTCCAGCACTATGAACATGGGGGACGCTGCTGGTAGCGTGTCATGAAGCCCTCTTAAGGACTCTCGGAGCTGATAGTAGGTCACGGAGTCAAGGAAAGGGGGCGCAGTATCCGGAAACGCCTGCTGGAAAGTGGCAAAGCTGGCCTCCGGCTACTCTGTTCTGAGGAAGGAAAGCTGCATACGGCGCAGGCACGCATGGGTACCCGCATCATTAGTCATTGGGAGTAGCGGGTGCTCCAAGAGAGTGACCAACAGAGCAAATAGATGGTCAAGGCGAGCTCTTTTCCGCAGCTCATTCCATGCCCATATCATGCATGCCATGGTATCTGCCTGGTGTCGCACTTGCCGAACAGGCCCATACAAGGCTGTCTGGAGTGGGCACAGGGCCGCATGGTCAGCCTCAGGAGCAGTATGCAGCTGGAATTGGATAGGATGTAGCCAGTAGTACGCAAAGTGCGCCAGGGTGCTAAGGAAATACAGTTCCATATCTGGCGGCCCCAGGCCTCCTTGCACGAAGGGAAGCGTCAATATTTCCCACGCCACCCGAGGCTATTTGCCGGCTCATGTCAACGAGATCAGAAGGGAGTGGAGTCTCTGCTGAAAGCAGGCTGGTAGGGGGAGCGGCAAGTTGATGAAGAGATGCAAGAATTTGGGGAGTATAACCATTTTCGTTACGGCAAGTCTCCCAGTTAGGGACAGCGCCAGCTTCACCCAGGCAGGCACAGGGTCCTCGAGCTACGTCACCAGTTTGCCACAGTTCCTCTACATCCCGGCTAAGCCATACTACCAGATAACAAACAGGGTCACAAGCCCACGTCAGGGGGAAATCAGATGGGAAGCTTTGTGTAACCTCTGTAGGTGGGAATGAGATTGATTTCATCCAGTTAATCAAAATGCCTGCCCTGCTGCCAAAGCGACTACATTCCTGAAGGAGAGGGTCCAGGTTGTCCCACGGATTGCTGACATATAATTAGGCTTTCCTGTTTTCAGTTTCTATTTTTGGTAAATTCTGGTGGGGTTTTTTCAGTGTTGTCAAGTGATTTCAATACCGTAAAAAACAGTGGTTATCAGTGGTTACACATTTTCGCGCCATTAAAAACAACAGAAACAGTGTTTTTCCAGTGTTTATGGAACTTTTGCTTTTATTATGGCTTGCTTTCTGTACTGATAGTGCATGGTATATAGACAGTGTACGTACAGTGTAAATGAGGTACAAATACATTTTTACAAATCAAACTTATCGTAGTACACCATAAAATACTTCTTCAGTGAGTCTTTGGTCATGCACACTCGCTCTTTCCTTCCAATGTAAACTTTTATCTGTGAAAAGGCCCTCTCAACATTGGCACTTGAGACAGGCAACGCCAAAATAGCCAGTATACAATTTGCTAACTCTGGCTACTGACATAGCTTTCCATGCCAATACTGGTGCACCTGAAGATTGTGATTCTCTGCAACAGGTTCTGCAACACATGCGTTGAACTGGACTCCTATGCCCTCAGAGTTATTGAAGCGGTCAAAAATGAGGCAGCACTTTTGAAACTCCGGAGAAAATTTCCCTTTACGGAAGGGATCTTTAACTTGTGCAGAGTACCACAGTGAGGCTTCATTGACTTTAAATGCCATAGTTGGTGAAGGGCTATTTCTCATACATTGTAAAATAAAAGTTCCTGATTTGCTCCTCAACATTTCTTTGCTTACCAAGTGGCAAGCATTCTAACATGGAATATGTTGCAGTGCCAAAGTCACTAAAAGTCTCGCCCAGCCTACTCTCAAGGAGATGTTTCACATCTACACCAAGTATGCTGAACACTTGTTAGACAAGGGTGTTTTCAGACTCTAGTTTTTTATTATGTCCACTACAGCAGTCATGCTTTCCTGTAAAAATCTAAGAATGCAGTAGAGTGTACTTTTTTTCAAATCACTATCAATTTGTGACCAAAGATCCTCACATTTCTTGCCTTTTGCATTATCACTCAGCAAAAGTTCTGTAAATGGTTGCCACATGGATAATATAGCATTCATGGCCTCTAGGATTGAGAACCGCCAGCTAAGTGACACAGTTGGGATGACTCTTTCTTTGATGCCACACAAAGCACAAAATGAGAAATATTTACGTTTTTGTTTCTGTGCATAATAAAACAGTGCACCAGAATGGACTAAAAAGTCAATAGCATACTTCATTAACTCTGAAGATTGTAACGATGCTTTCAGCATACCATCTAACAAGTGGCAAGGATCTCTTACAGGGAAGCACTGCAGCTCGGGTATCGATTTTGACAGGTCATCACACAACTTTTTCATATACGTAGCTGAATCACTGCAAATACAAACAAAATCACTCCAATCTTTGTTGAACTTGGTAAGAACTTTTTGCAGCAGCATTCCAAGTGGCACTGCGTTCCATGTTTTCCAAAAGTCTGGTGTCATGTTTTCACCAGTATCCCAGATGCTTTGTGACTGCACTCTTTTCACATATACCTGTCACTATGCCTTGCATTGACTGTTTAAAGCCTGGGGTGTTTGGCAATTCACCTACTATCAATATTGACTCACTAGAAAAGGGGGCTGATGTATCAAGGGTTTTTACCCATTCTCTGTGGGTAAATGTGATGGTACATATTGGGAAAGATTCTTATGAAACCTACATTTTTCCTATCAGTGAAAGACTCAAACGTAATCAAAAAATCAAATATTATTTTGATATTTTCTGATTCTCTACAGTTTATCAAATAAATAAACAACACCTAAAACATGCTTCTAACCCCTGTATCTTTAGACCAAAGACCACAAAACTGAAAAAAGGAAGAAGAAACAATATTTTAGTGACATCCCTAAACAACAAAACTCAAGCAGAATATTGTTAGCCCAGTCTTTCTTACTGCTACCTTATATAACAAAGTTACATTGTATTGGCCCCTACAGGAAGAAATAAAAATGACTCTTTCACTCTCCTTTTCCTTTCTTTGAATGGCATTTAGTTTGTGGTTGTGCAGGTTTTTTTCCAGTGTTTATATGTTTACACTGGTGAGGGCTATTCCCCTTCCGGTGGGGTTTTATCAGTTATTATAGGTTTAAACCTAAAACCGGACAGCCTACATATAATGTACCGTCATCCGCATACATAGATACAAGTATCTGTCTGGGACTGCACACAAGTCCGCAATGCGAATGATACTGCCGTAGTTGGGCCGCGAGCGGCTCCATTACAATGGTGAATAATATAGGCGATAGCGGGCATCCTTGCCGAGGGCCATGAGCAATCGCAAAGGGGGCCGAGATCATGCCATTGATCCGCAGGCGGGCAGGGTGTAAAGCAGGTGAATCAGATTAATACATTTACTGCCCAAAGCCAAGGCATTCTAAAAGGTGAAAGAGGTAAGGCCATTCGAGCTAATCAAAGGCCAGGAACGCAGCAGCGGCACTTAAGGTCGGGTCTATCTTGTGGAGAAGGGCAAACAACTTGCACAGATTATGGATTGCCGACCTGCCCGGCATGAAGCCAAACTGGTTCAGACGAACTTCGTGCAGCAAGAGGGGAAGAATACGCAAGGCAATCAGCTTAGCCATAATTTTATTATCTATGTTAATCATAGAGAGGGGCCTATAGGAATCGTATTGTCTAGGTTCCTTGTGCAGTTTCAGAATGGTTATGATTAGCGCCTCTTGCAGGGATGGCGGGAGCATACCGGTTCACATGGACTCCTTGTAACAAAACACGGAGGTGTGGGGTAAGCAGGGGCGCAAATTCCTTGTAGAAGGAGGCGGAGAGGCCATCGAGACCAGGGGCTTTGTCACTCAGCAATCTCTCAATTACTTGGAAAATATCCTCCACCAAGAAGGGTTCATTAAGGAAGAGGCGATGCCCCTCCTCCAGCCACAGGAGTTGTACAGAGTCCAGATAGGGAGTCAAGTCCGGGGGAGTGAAGGACTGGTTGGAGGAGTACAGGTTAACATAAAATTGCATCATCGTGCGGTGTACATCTTCGTACCCTACCTGTATATTCTGGTGGTCATCCAGTAGTTTGACAACATAGACGCTAGTCCATGGTTGCCGCAACAGCTCGGCTAGAGTTTTGCCGGCTCTGTCTCCCTCCCCGTATCTACGGGGACGAGCCTTCCTCCCCAAATAATGCATCTCATGGAGTGCGCTTCTTCATTTTCCACGAATTCGCTACATATGTAGGCGAGCAGCTCACCCTCACTAGTCTCAAAATGACAGACTTCTAAAGCACACATTTCTGTCTCTAGGCAAGAGAGGTCAGCCTGAAGTGTCTTGAGCACCCCTGCCTGCTTGGCAATACAGACTCTGTGGATGCCTACATTGAAAGCATCACACAGGCTGGATGGGGAGTCTACAGATGTTGAGTTGTGCTTGAAGTAGTCTATAATGGCCTCACGAAGTTCGCACCAGAACACCTGATCTCACAGTGTGCTGCGGAAGCCGCTAAGTCAACACCCGCAAGGCAATGCCAGGAATGTGGAGTCCCAGAAGAACTGGGGTGTGATCGGACAACATTTGCGGACGATGCTGAACATCAGAGGTCCATGAGGTGATATCTCTGGTGGCCAGCCAGAAGTCAATTCTAGACCAAGAGTTGTGACCGTATGTTACGCAGGTGCCCTCAGCACTGTGTGGATGGCCTGTGCAGGAAAGGTCTGTAAGGCTGTTGTCAGTGATGATAGTGTGTAGTTTCGCAGCAGCTTGTGGGTGGAGTCAGCGTTCTCACTAGATCAGTCAGCTCAGGTGTCCAGCACCACATTGAAGTCACCTCCCTACAACACAGCCCCTGGGCCCAATGTCTCCACCAGTCATCACACAACAGAGAAAAAAAAGGGGATCTGTTATATACAGACACCAGTATTATTGGGAGTCTCCGTAGAATGCCTGCCAAGATAATGTATCGCCCCTGCGTGTCGCAAAGCACGTGCACAAGTGTCGTCCTCTACGGAGCATCACTGTGACCCCCCGCACGTAGCTAGAATAGCAGGCAACATGCTTTTTGCCCACCCAGTGCGCCTTCAAGCATGTCTGTATCGTATCTGTCAGGTGCAGGTCCTGCAGTAAGCAAATATCGATATTATGTCACTGTAAATAGGCAAATACTTGTCGCACTTTACTTCTGTCGTTCATTCCCCTGACATTGCAGGTTAAGCATTTAACTGCCACCATGGAAGTTCTTCAGTGGCATAGAAGGTCACGATTGTCAGTCAGGTGTGTAAATTATAGATATTGAGGGCTGCAAGGCTGAGTGGCCAGACAGGGGACAAAACAAGCAGAGAAAGTTCAACATAAACAGTGCAACAACCCCCACCACCCACTGTGGTCCCCCAAACGGGCCAACCAGGTCCATCCCTCCTTCCCAACAAGTCCAAAGGTGGAAGCAAGAAAAGAGTCAGCGGACTCATCCCTAGGGGGTGCAAAGGCTGCCCGACACTCTCCCGGCACAAAAAGCGCAGAGTGGTCGGATGTGAGGGATAGGAAGTCAGGGAGCGAACAGCATATCATCATCCCGATCGCTTCAGTAACCCCACAGTGTCTTGCAGGGGGCCGGTAGGCACCCCCATTCCTTGGTCCATACTGATAGGCAAAGGAGATATGCGCAACTAGCGGTCAGCGACTAGGTACCGCCGACACGACGGCACTCAGGTTCCCATCTGACAGTCATCTTCGTTGAGGTGACCATTTACCGATCTTGCTAGTGATGACGGCAAAACTGGCTCAACAGCGGAGAGTCCTCGGGCAAATTTCACAGCCACCTTCAGGTTAAAGAAGATATGGGATTTACCCTGGTGATGCACTCGGAGCTTGTCCCGATAGATCAGGGAATACTTCGCATCCGTCTTCTGCAATACCCACTACACCGGGAGCTGGACAGCCACTGTGAAATCTGGGAAGGAGGAAACTTCGCTGCCCCGATATTGGAGGGACCGGCGCTATCTAGCGAGGCGGAGCGTGGTGTCTCTGTCTCTATAGTTTAAATGCCTCGCAATGATCGGGAGGGCGGGCAGGAGCTGGCGGTATCGGGCACAGTCCCAGTGATCAGAGTGCCCTCTCCATGGTCAGCAGGGGGAAGAGAGCTTTCCTGAATAGAGTGCACAGCATTTCCTCCACGAAGTCCTCCATGCGGTCCATAGCTGTTGACTCCGGGACCCCAACGATCCTGAGATTGTTTCGATGCAATCGTGCCTCCAGGTCTTTGTTTTTATTGCGTATTACTGGTACCTTCTCCATCTGGAGGAGGTGCTCCACAGCAGAGTTTTGCGTATGTTCCACGCCCGATGTGCGATGTTCGCGTTGATCCAACCACCCCTTGTGTTTGTCTACCTTTTCCTTCAGGTGGTCAAAGCGATCTGACAGCATATCGATCTTCGATGGCATGCAAGCTTTGTTTGAGGTCTATAAACATCAAGTGAATGTCTGGCTCCAGGGCCACACCGCTGCCTGTCTGGGAACTTGGTGCAGAATCCTCCTGCGGCAGCTCTATGGTGTGCGTCGTCCTGTGTGATTCGAAAGGTAGCTTGGATTGTGTATTATCCGTCTTCCCCATAGCTCAGTCGGGTGCTCTGCCTGCCGCTGAGGGGGTGAGAATGCAGCACAGGCCCGGGGGCGCCTGGTGTACATTTCGAATTGACTTGATCCCAGGGTGACGCCACCACCCATGTGCATGGGCTGAGCTCCGGGGGTCAAGTCTCTCCGGACAATGGACAGCTCCAAGGAGCACCTGCAGCAGTTTAACTTTCCTGGAGGCAATACCTGCAGAAGTTGTCGGGTCGCGTCGACCGGCCCCTCCTCACCCTGTCACTGTCTTCACGGGGGCACGAGAAGGCCCTCAGCCGCCAGCTAGCATCAGGCATTCAGGTGAACTGCCTGCAGCAATGGGATGCGAGTCAGCCGGCACCACGCTCCAAAGTACACAGCAGCTCACCCCACAGCACCAAGTCTGAAGCCAAAAGCTGCACCCAGCCGTGCTCCCTCTCTAGCACCCCAGGCCACACCACTGCACTGCGCTACCTTCGGGGGGGGTCACTGAAATAAGGCTCTACAGAAGTCGGGGAATATTCTTGTGCTGCCAGCACATCAGCTCACGTTGCTGGACAGGCTGCCTCGTGCTCTGCGACAGCGAGATCCAGGGGCATCAGTCTGCAGGTCTCCAGGTTATTCCCTAGCTGTTGGGATAGCCTAGCTCTAGCAGGAGGTACCAGGTTGCTGATCTGTATGGGCGCAGCTGGGAAGGTTTTAGAAGAGCTGAGGGATCGCTACAGCCAGTGACCATCTCATGTGCAGCACAGGATCCGGCGTAGAGTGCACCACGGCATCGCCAGGCAGTCCAGGCCACGGCCCATGCCATGCTAGCATAGGTCCAGGACACTAACAGGCATCCATGCTTATACTTGAATAACAGTCAAAACAACTTTGAATATCAGCTAAGACTCTTTGGAACCAAAGCACAGAGCAAGCCTTCAAAAAGAAAAACATTATGATCTGACCTTTAATTCAATCAAAGCAATGCATGCATGGAAATCAAAAAGCTTGGCTACATTTCAGTTTGTAATTCTTCATTGTTAAAATTGTCATCCTCTTCCTCAGTAGTATCAAGTGGACAAGCATGGGCGATACCTTTATAATTGCAAGCACGTTGGAGGATGCCCAAAATTAGTTTAACCAAAACATACACAGTTATTATAACAAGAATCACTGTCATCACTGTTATGGACATCCTCTTTCCCAAATGCCAAATATTCTAATTAACCAAAACCAGATGCCACTCACGCTGAAGTCTAAGCCACTTTGAATCTCATGTAATTTCTTTATGCTACTCTTAATACATCTGCTCATGGATACCTATGGAGGTGTTGGGAAGATGTGTGAAGCATTCTGACTCTAGTATGGCACAAACTACCCCTTAGGCTGCCAGGAGATAGTTTAGAGCCAATCTGTTCTGTAGAAGCATTGTTTTCTGGGCATCAGCTGATTGGATATCAGACCTAAATAAATTGTTGTGGCACTGGCTGCTTCTTTCAATATTGTACAGCATTGAGTGTTGTGTCTTTGTTAGCCTGCCCTACACCACAGCTGTTTGTTTCCTAAGCTTTGTGGAGCACCTGCCGCTGCCAGACTGTCTGATGGCAAAGACTAGATAACAGGCATAGCAGACCCCAACCCAGTCTTGGGGTAGCCAGGCATACGCTTTCTTGCCACAGGTGAAATGTGCATTTGATATCAATATCTGTAAAACATCATGTCAGTGTCCATAGGGGGTTGCTTTGTGATGTACTGTGTCTAAAACAGTGCCACATTCCCTTTGCCCCACAAAGTTACTACAGTTAGTGGTTTCTCGATGTTCACAAAACTGCCCCATTCAGAATAAGCAAGATGTCTGAGGTAGAACGGATAAAAGCCAGTTCTGTTTTTACTGAGGGGCACTCAGATCAGAGGTACAGGCCTCCCCTAGAACATCAGCAGGCAAATAAGTGCAGATCCAACATAAGGAAAGATTTATAATTTGCAATACTTCTCAAGCGAAAACAAGTGGGAGTTGCTCTCATACACAGAGCGGCAGCTCCCTCAAGGACGAGTACAGTACAGTTTGCTTTTCTGACAACTCCCCATTCCACAGCAATGAAATATCCCACTAGGAGCCAAAGGCTGAGGGCAGGGGTGAAGAAAGCAGACTGAACTCAGAGGGATCCATTACCTGGGAGACAACTGCTTACATGGGATAGAGCTGATAACGATAAGGGGTAAAAGACACATCGCTGAGAGGCTGCCAAAGGACAGATGAAGAGGGGAGGCCTTTGAGATCTGGCCCACTCGCAGGAGGCAAGGCAGCAACAGGAGTAGTTCCAGCGAGGCCCCTGGCTTAGGGTTTGGTGCAGGTTTGGAGATGGGCACTAGTTGGCAGGTGCCTCTGGAAAGTGCTGCATGCTTCCACTGGGAGAAGTCACCCCACATCAGCAGTCCATGACACCCGACAACTGTGTTGGTGAAGAGTAGCACTAGGTACTGGCCACGCTAGCAAGGCGACAGGGCAGACCTACTTTGATGGATCCAGATATACACCCAGCCCCCAGGCTGGAGGGAGTGGCAGATTTCAGACTGACAGTCACGTAAAGCAACTTGAACCTAAGAACAGAAACTGTAGAGACAGCTAAAACATTTTTGGCAATATTGGAGGACAATATCTTCATTTAATTGCAGGCCCAATTAGCAGCTGAGATGGATGGTTTTGAAGGTAACATTATAGGGCGTCCCATAACTATATTACTGGGACTTAGTCTGGGTCTTTGGGTTCGTATGACCCAGATGGACCACAACGCTAAATGCAAGGCATGGGGGCATTTCAGTTGGATTTTAGGACAGATCTTTGAGATCTTATTTTTAAGTGTGCCATTGCTTCTTTCAACCTTCTCTTCTGACTCTGGATGATAGGTACAATAGAAGTGTTTATTGATCCACAACACTTTGCAAACTCCTGTACTACTGATAAAAGAAGTGTGTACCTTAGTCACTTGAAAAGTGACTCTGGATCCGAAAAAGGGGAATAAAGTCCTAAGAACGTGCTTAGGTACAGAAATGGCATCTGGTCTTGCACGGAGAAAAACTTTCACCCACCCTAAAAATCCTAAAAACATACCATTATAAACATATAAGAGTAAGAAGAACATTTAGGCATCTGAATGAAATCTAAGTGGAGGTGTACAAAGGGGCCCCAACAAGGAGGGTGAGCAGCGGGGTGGTCTTGATCCCTTTCCAAACGTTATGGGACTGGCAGGTGACACAGGATTGGAAATAGTTCTGGGCAATACAAGGACTGAAGGACACATAGAAATGGGTTGCAGCAGCACAAATCATGCAGTCCCTACCAACATGGGCAGCTCCATGTTACAACTGTGAAAGGTTGGGAAGTGTACATTTTGATGCAACCACCCAGAGCTGTCTCTCCATATTCCCCCTGGGTCCTCCGTACAGTTGTGTTTGGTCCAATACGGTTTCTCACTTAAGGCTTGCTCCTGCAAGAGACTAAATATTTTAGGGAGGGTTCGGGAAACAACTTGATTTGTACAACATACATAGATGCATCATTAATTTACAACAAGGCACATTGTGTATCTGCAGAGACAGTGAGGCCATGGCCATTCTTTCGAGACACTTTATCTTGTGGGTGTTGGTAGGCTGCTCATTTCATGACCGCTATCTTCTGGGGTTTCAAACATTCAATACTTTGAGTACATACAAGCCATTCTTTATGGGGGTACCCGCAGAAGTTAAGAATCCCCTCTGCATCCAGAGAAGCCCAAGTCATGTGTGACTCCAAAGGCATACCTGTAGTCTGTAAATAGAGAAACAATGTTTTTCTCAGCCAAAATACTGGCGTCGGGTGAGTGTGACAAACTCAGCAACCTGGGCAAGGGTTGGCTTTCGGCAATTTGCTGTACAGTACCTACCTGTAACAAGCTCATCTTTATCATTTCTAAGCCATGATCTACCCATACATTAGTTCACAGTTTGGTATGGGTGCATCTGTAAGATCAATGCAGGGCTTTGTAACATTCTCAGTTACTGCACCCTCACTGGTGGGCATCAGAGATGCCGGCTTAAGTGTGAGGCAGCGGATGAGGGTAATATAGGAGGAAGACAACAGAATTTCATAATGGGACAACCTGGCCGTGGAAAGGTGCTCAGTTTTGGTGGTGAGAAGAGCAAAAACAGAGTGGGGGACAGCGACAATCAATATTTTCCGATGCTTCAACAAGATGGCTACAGGATGGGAGGGAGTCCAGACACTAGTGGGTCTGAAGAATAGAATATTATAAGAAGAATAGTTTGCTACTGTTTTTTTTCTGGTCCCCATGATCCTGTACCAGTACCCCAAAGTCAAATCCATCACATTCATGACAACAGAGTTAATGGTTTAACATAATGAGGGAGCTCCAATGCGGGTGCAGAAGCAGACTTATTTTATTTGCACAAATGCATGTTCGACTTCTCTAGATCACTGCAAAGGTTTGGAGGTGTCGTTTCTGGCATAATTCTGTAGTGGCTTTGCCCTAGCAGCATACACAATGAATCTCTGTCAGCAGTACCCAGCCATTCCCAAGAAAGTTCATACTTAGGAGACAATCACTGGACAGGGCAACTTACGAATGGCTTTGGTCCACTCAGATAACATTTGGCGCTTTCCATCAGAGATCTCATGGCCCAGATAACGGACACAGAGGAGGGATAATTGCAATTTTTCCTTAGAAGCCTTATGCTCCTTCTTAGCTAGTACAGTGTGGAGTTAGACGGAGTTGACTTTGCAGAATGTGTGCACAATGTCTTGACCCAATAGATATAGATTGGCTGGTAAGGTAGGACTCAATAGAAGTGCATGGTTATGTGTGATGGGACCAAGTGTGATGAGTCTGTGTGTTTTGAAACCTGCTAGTTTAAAATACCAACTGTGTCTATGTACAAACGTAAGAGAGGCAATAAAGGGAATTCAGAGGTTTTCAAGGCACAGCGGCTTGTGCTGGTATCAGTAGGGCAAATGGTGGGTTTCCATTTATCATAAAAATCAACAGTAAGACCATTCTGATCTTACGGAATCAAAGTATTTAGGGCACAGTATGCCCCTTTTGGCTGTCCTAGTGTTCAGAGTAAGGATTCTGTGTGATCTGGTTAAATTCGGGAGGTCTAGTGAGAAAAGGCATATTCAAAGCAGTATTAGGACACTCTCTTTTGCAATGCCCCAACTGGCTACAGGCAAAGCAAGACCCTCGCGCACCTGGGGCTTCACCTCTGCCACTCCTGTTTCCCCACCCCTCTTGTCCTCTACTTCCCACCCCAGCTCGCCACCATGTCCCCTTCACATTCTGTTGCATATGTTATAAATTCAGGAATCAGATCAGATTCAATATTCTTTTTCGTTCTTGTGAAGCGGTGCAATGATTGGCGACAGTCACTAACTCAAACAAATTAATTTGCCATCCAAAATAGTAATTAGCTGATTTCATGCATTCGGTAACAATCCCTGCACATAGGCAGCACCTACAGCTTCCTGAGCCATCTTCATCAGATGGGTAATGCCAGGCTATCTCTCAAAATCATCTTTAAACCTGTCCAGATAATAGGTTGGTGATTCAATTTTATTCTGTTTGAAAGTATAGTCCAATAGGTCTCCACAGGACACAAATATGCAACAGCATTTAACAATGCACCCTTTGCAGTATTCAGGGCCTCATCATTCCTGGGGTCCTTTTTCTGCCAACCCGACTATTCAACCAACCGGTCTGTCATTTCACTGGGTACCACCAAGCGCAACAACTGATTCACATCAGCCCAGTTTGCACTTTCTCACAGAACTAGGTGAGTTTTTCTCAAATGTTGAAGGGATCCAGGGGGCATGAACGGTAGCTCTATCCCTTGGGGCAAGGTAGTGCCTTAATGGAAAGAGGGTACTGAGGACTGGTGGGGTGGAGGCCTCTGCCCTCTCCCTCTAAACCATGTTCCTGGCTAATCGTTTTGCTGTCCTCCATAAATTGTCTTGGGTAATGGTGGGGCTGCATTCGGAGTGTCTTAATGCCTCACCGGGATTGAACACACCTCTGCCTAGATTGCTCTACAGTAGTGGAGTCTGCGTCCCATCTGGCTATTCACGAGCTTCTGTATAGCACTCTACTGTCGCTCGAAGTGCAGCGCTCACATGTTACCTTCGTTGTGCACCATTCAGGGCAGTTATGCTGGTGCCGCACAGTTTCCAGGTGCATCTGCAGGTGTACCCCTGGCACCATCACTCAACATGGTAAAAACATCCAGCACATTCTCCTCCCTCATGTCTTTGCTCTCTTTGTCTTTATCTTGTGGTTAAGTGACCTGGGGAATAGGTAGTGAGGAGGCACAAGTACTGACTCTGCCTAAGGCAACTAAAGTATACAAAAAGGTGATGGGTGGAATGCTTGAATTAATCTCAGCCACTAGTACTTACTCGGGCCGCATTCCAGATTATAGTTCTTTCGCCCACAATGCCATCTCAGATAAGACCCAGCCATAAGCAAACCAGCCTTGATCCTGCTCCAGTGGGAACAATCCAGACCAAACTGCCAAGCCAGGTCCTCCCTGAACCGGAAAACAAGCAACACAAGACAGTTGTGCCCTAGCTCGTGCTTGTCAATCAGGCATAGCTTGGTTCAGTGGCAAAGTGAGAATGTGACCCACTTCATTGCCCTCAATAGAGCCCTCAATATTCCAATGTTACAATAACTGATAAAACACCACCAAAAGGGAAATAGCTCTTATTCAGTGTGAGAACGTAGAATTTAATATGCCATTCTGTTTGTATTAACAATTGCAATCTTGTTTTTCAACCTGCTTAAAGCACACGGAAGCCTTAACATTATTGCACTTTTACACATATTTCAAATGCACTGCTGTTTGTCATTCCAAGTTGCGCATTGCACATTTCAGCCACGCAGTGCTAGTAAGCATAGTTTCATTCTGAAGTTGGCACAGAGAAGTGAGACCTGCAGAAATGAGTGGTCAGCCTTTTTACTCATGCTTACTGTATCTAGTTTTCAATGCCTTCTTGCATTCTTTCCACAAGAAGAGTCTGGCAGCTGATCATTAGTGCCTATCTGTAATTTCTACATACCATTTATTCTTTCCTCCATTTGTTTGCATTGAGAAAAAGTGTATAAATGTAGCATGGAAATGTATGGATTTTAGCATTATATGCACCAACTGATCAGGGGGTGACGCTCCGGTATGTTGATATAGCAATATGCCCTTAGCTTTATTTTTAAGGCTTGCAGGCTATTTTGCATTAAATATGTGTTAGACTATGAGTTTTCCCAAGTGCATGTTCTATTTTACAGAACCTGGTGCATTGCATTCTTGGAAACAGCTTTGCTCCATGAACAGAAGGCAAGTGATGGACCAGACTCCACTTGACAATGCCAGTCATCGGAATTACGGGAAAGATTTCTCAAGGGGGACTGGGGCAGATCGCAGTCCAGTGCTGGCCCTGGTGATTTGGCTGGACACTCTAATCGCGAAATCCTGGAGGGTCTGCATATATAGCCGGCTGTGCGTGATATGCCCGCATACTGTAGGAACTGTCCCCGGACCAATACCAAACAACTCACCCACTTCGGCTAATGTTATAAATGTGTTATTCAGACATAAGTCACCCACGTTCTGGCAGTTTCCTGCTATCCAGGGTGCTACATTCATGGAGTCTCTCAGACATAAAAAGGGCTAGAGCCACCAGAGTGGGAGCATTTTCATGTACGGTGCCCATTTTAGAAAATGCATCACCACCTTCTCCAAGGCCTGAGCTAACTGTGATACTATAAATGGTTTGCCTGTCGGGACTCTAAGCAGACCCTCCAGGATTTCGCAATTTTTACAAAAGCGAAATCGGCACTTTTGTAAAAATGCCTCAATTTTTACAAAAGTGCCCGCGAAATCGGCAATGCGCACAATTAGACAGTAACTGCTGGTGACTAAGTTTCATGGGGAGACGCTTCTTCCACATTTTAAGAGTGTGCCTTTATCATAGCAAACTCGGGCAGAAAGAGGACATCTTGGGAGCTAAACCCAGTGAAGGAACTGGTATGGTAATGGCAACATGACAAATGTAGGTGGCAAGCGAGAGAAGGGCAGGCGGCAAGCTTCCTGGTAACAGAGTTGGCACAAGTAAGGGCCAGGCGGACGAAAGGTGTCGGGCATCATGGCACAAAAGGCAGCACAAGAAGTGAGATGAGGACAAAGGCAGGAAGGAGTGGGATGGCAGCGAGCACCTTAGGGCAGAACCTGGCGCGGGTAGAAATCAAGAGAGAGGAGGACATTTTCCAGGCATCAAGTGAAGTGACGAGGTAAGACCAGGATATGAGTTGATGAGGTGGCAACTGGATAAAAGCAGGGAGTGTAGAGGAAAGGTAAACAGGAAGGGACCATCTTGGGGGAAGAATGGGATACAGGCAGGTAATTAATGGGCAGCAAGGTGATGGGTACCATGGAGACAAGGGACCAGAACAGGACACTATAGACTGCCGTATTACGAGTTGACCACGGTGCCAACGGTGTGGATGCGGAGGTCTTGCAGCGGTGGTGAGTACATTTTTCAAAAATATAGATGCCTTTGTATGCATTTCAGCTGCATATGTGTCGGATGCAAACATATGAATGATACATGTGGAAAAATACCATCTACCCCTTCGAATGAACCTCCACGCCCAGATGGATCAGCAGCCCCCTCCCCCCTTAGCGCCTTGAGACCCTCACGGGTGAGTAGCCGCACTTTACAAACCCCTGATTGATTGATTTCCGGGGCCCGGCCCATATGGGGACAGTCCTGGCAATGGGTATATGGTACGAAAGGGACTCACCTGTAGATGGTCGAAAACAGGGTTGTATCTTCTGGGTGAAGATCCTGTTGTGAATGGGGGACCTTAAGAAACGGATCCACGTTGGACTCTGCCTGGAAGAACAAGAAAAGGGGTGAGTACGCACCCCAAATCCTTCGTGTCCACCACTTTGAAGCAGGCGGTCGGACCACCGTAGTCAGCTCGTGGAAAAGGCAACTCGTAATACGGACGGGGGTACAAATCCCATGCACCACCCTATGACAACTGTCTTTTCCCCGACCACGAACCCGGTGGTCGGCGGTCTGCTGGCGGTCTCGGCAGTTAAGCTGCGGTCTTCGGAAATGCTATCTGCCAACTGGTAATACGGCAGGTAGACTGCCGAGCTCACCTGGGTCAGACCGCCACTGCCGGTACGGCGGTCCACAGACTGCCGAACTCGTAATAAGGCCCTAAGTTTTTGTCTTGGTCGATTTGTTCTCTAGGTGGCCAGAAACAAAAGTTACTCAGGGTATTGGAACAAAGAATGTGGTGACATTTTTAAAGGAGATCTTTGCTAGAGAGGGGGTGCCTAATTCCATTTTGATGGACAACTGGTGTCCTAAAAAATAAAAAACGTCCTCTCGATGAGGGATATTCTTCATAAGAAATGTGCTTTATACCACCCAGAGTCTAATGGCATAGTTGAAAAATTCAACAAAGTGCTTAAAGAAGCAATACAAATAGCCAAACAGGAACCAAAAGATTGGAGAGAGGAGATTCAGACAAGAGTGGAAGAGTTTTGCCTCACCCCAAATGGATCACAGGCAAAGTGCCTTTTGAGTTGTTTAGGGGTAGAGATCTTAGCTTTTTGATGTGCCCGCCTTGGATTAATCATCTCAAGGGAAAGGAAGAGGAGGTGGAAGTGGGATTTGATTGGAAAACGAGGCAACAAGAGAAAATGTTGTGCAGGAAAAGGCAGTATGACATGAGACAATCTGTAAAGCGTACAGTTGTTTCTGTGGGTGATTTGTTCAGGATAAAACTGTGGGTGGGACAAAGTTGACAAAGTATAGTAGTCCTCATAGAGTGGTTAAACTGTTCAAAAATGCGGTCAGACTAGAAGATAACCGGATTTGGAATCTGGGTAGAGTGTTGGTGGTTAAAAAAATGGTGAAGAGACACAAAAGAAGGATATAACAAAGACCCTGAAAGTAGACCACGGTACGAACCAGGACGGTGACAGTCTGCTGCAGGAGAAACACACAACATCAGATGTAGTTCGCTTACGAACCAGCAACAGAAGTGCAAGAGCACCTGAACAGTTAAAAGATTATGTATTAAGTTAGGGGTGTTATTTTAGTTTGAAGCAGTTTTTTATTGTCAATTTTAGACAAAATGTATGTATATATACTTTGGGTTCTTATTCACTGTCATGGATAGTATGTAATGTGTAAGTATATTCGTATTATGGTATATTTACTTTAAGTATCTACATTCCTTTCAAAATCTATGCATATAAATAGTTGTCAAGCATAACTTCTGGTTGGTGCAAAGGGAGGAGGTGTGTGGTATCCTTGGTATCCAGGTTGCCAGATAGACACCTGGACCGTGGGGTGTAGAATGTGTGAAGTAAAGGTTCTGAGAACGGCGGTTGGGAGGTGGACAGAACAGGGCTTTACGGTGGATGAAGCCTTGTGACTTGAAGTTTGAATAAACCCATTTTAACACATGAAGTGGTCAATTGTCTTCATTACATACATGCATCTCAGACTCCCATATGCACTTTATAAACTTTCCAATGAATACTTCACACACAAGCTCCAATAAACACCAGTTGCAGAGGCTCCTATAAGTGAACTCCTCAAAGCCTCCCATTACCACTTACTGCATATGCTATAAAAAGCTCAAGTTGAATAGAATTGCTTTTGTGTTACACAGGCTGAAATTAGTGGGTGTCACACAGGGTCCCATAAATCTGCTGTGTAGAATCCTATTAGTGCCCTGTTGCACGTGTTCCCATTAAACTCTGTCACAGTACATGACCCTCAGTGGAACCTCTCTGTGTGGCTGCTGGTACAGGGTTTTAGGTTGGCGCCCCCTTCACCAGGCCCACTAGTATTCCCTCTGCAGCGCACAGCCTGGCTAGTTCTTTGTGGCCTTCCTCTGCTGTCCCAGACTTCCCTTGTTCAAGACAGACTCTGCATCGATTCGTACTGCTAGTCTTTGTAAGAAAGCGCCCTCTTTTTGCATGGTCACCCCCACTTTTTGTCAAATTGTTGATGTACTTTGACTGAGTGTGCCCTGGGTCCCTGCCAAATAGGCACCCAGGGCCTATGTTCTTTCCCTAAAACTGCATTGAGACAAAACCCAATTGGCATCTCTAGCCCCAGGTCAGCCCCAGGTAAATGGTACCACAGGTACCCAGGGCACTGTGACCAGGGAAGACCTCTAAGGGCTGCAGCACTTATTGTGCCACCCTTAGAGGCCCTGTACCTTTACACACACACACACTGCCTTTGCAGGCTGCGTGTTTTGGTGCAGAACAAAGTGAAGAGTCGACATAGCACACATCTCTGTGTGCCATGCCTACAACCCACTGCCCTGGCATAGATCAGTCACCCCTCTAGCTGGGTGCCCTATGCCAGTGGTGAGGGTACAGGTGCATGAACCCTGTACCCCTACAGTGTCTAAGCCAATTCTTAGACATTGTAAGTGCAGTAATGCCATTAAGAGTATATGGTACTGGGAGTTTGTCATTACGAACTCCACAGCACCATAATGGCTTTACTGAAAACTGGGAAGTTTGGTATCAAACTTCTCAGCACATTAAACCCACACTGATGCCAGTGTGGGATTTAATGAAAAATGCACCTTAGAGATACCCCCTGAAAAATGACCTAATACTAGTGTCCTGGCCAGCTGCCACCACCAGACATGTTTCTGGACCCCTGGATCGAGAGCCTGCTGCTCTCGGGGGTCTGGAACAATGCACATCCTGGGACGAGGTGCCAAGCCTCCTCCCCCAGGATGGGCAGGGTCCACGACGGGGAAGCTTCAAAGGCCTGCCGCCTGTGTGAGCTACCTCAGCTTTTTGCTGCTTCCAGCAACTGCTCCCACCGGTTCTGACCCCCACTTTGGGCAGGAGAATCGGCGGGAAAACCAAGTGAGGAAGGGAGGTGTGCCCACCTTTGCCAACCCCACCCCTCAGATGAGGGAGGCGAGGTGAAGAACAACTCAGTCCCCGCCATCTTGCAGATGGGGGGACCGAGCCAACTAGAGAGAGGCATATGCCCCCCTCCCACTGGAGGGCGGCATAATAGTGGGTGTACCCACCCCAAGGAAGGGACCTATTGATCCCAACCTTTACTTTCCTGTAACGCCCCTAAATCTAGTATTTAGGGGCACCCCTGAACCTTGCCTCCTCAGACAAGAACCGACCAAGAAGAAAAGAAGAAGAAGGACTGAAGAAGCCGTGCTGAAACTAAGAAGAGGAGGACGCCCACTGTCTTGGCCCCACCCCTACTGGCCTATCCCCACCTCGAACCTGCAACAGCGAAATACCGGTGTATCCTGCAGCCAGCAGCCTCAAGAACCCAAAGGACCTGCCCTGCCTTCCAAACCCAAGACTTTGTCTCCCGTGAGCACTGGATTTGCTCACCCACAGACTCTAGCCCCAGCCAAAACCGTGAGTCTGCACCACTCTGCACCCGACGCCTACGGCCCGAGTTCGAGTGGCCCAACACCACAAGGAGGTCTCCCCGGCGATCCTGACTTGAGATCTAGTGATCTCTGACCTGCCTCGAATCTCCAAGCGAAGCCTGCAGCCCCTTTCTGGAGGATCCCCCTGACCGCGACCAGAGCTGGTAAGAAAACCCGATGCCTAAAGACACCCCTGCACCTGATGCCCCACGGCCTTGGGTGGCCCAACCAACAGTGTCCCAGCATCCCCAGGCATCCCAACTTACCTCTCCAGAAGATCTTCATCCCCGAGCCTGCAGTCTTTGTTGTAACTGGAGAATCCCCATTGAAAACAACAGGGCACCCCATGCCAAAACAGCACCCTGCGCCGCTGCAGGTGTGCTTTGGGTGCTAACTCGGATCCCCCTTTGCCCTGAGCCTCACACTTGGAGCTTTGCTCCCACAGCCTTGTGGCCTGCTCGTGAGCATCCACCAACCGGAGGCCCCCTATCCCCCCATTGGATAACATTGGGCCTCAGCACTCTGCACCCGGCCGCCCTAGTGCCGCTGAGGGTGTTTCAGGAGTGCATCCTTGACCCTGGGGGAACCCTGGTTCTAACCCCAGAATACCAACTCCCACAAACTTGTACTTACCTTCAAACAGTTAACCTCATTTTTCTCCGTAGGAATACATTGACTGTTTTTCCTTGAAAATTGTTCTAAGTGTGGAGTTGATTTGTATGAAAGCTTGAATACTGCAAATGTACAAAAACTGATTTACTTACCTTTTGTCTAGGAGATGTCTCAGTGTGATATCTAGGCATATCACACTAATTAGCAAAAGTAACTTAAAATGTAATCTAAAAAGTAACGTACAAAGTAATCTGAAGAGTAACTGAAAAGTAATTTAGACATATTGACTTAACTGTAATTCAATCAACTGCATTTGAACCTGCATTCAATTGTAAACACTGCATAAGATTTTGCAAAGCATTTATTTCACTTACCTGCACCAGGCTTGGCTTGGTTCTAGAAATAAAATAACTAAGTAATATTTTTGATACAAACAAATTGGTCTGAGTTCAGTCTTTGAGTGTGTGACATAATTTGCTGCCTGAGTGTGTACAACAAATGCTTAACACTACCCTCTGATAAAGCCTTACTGCTCACCCACACTTTCAGAAATAGAGAGTAAGGTGCGATCTACTTTTACCTCTGCCTACCTTTGGGGTTCCACTGGACTCTGTGCACACTATACCTCATTTTGGTATAGTATATACAGAAGCAGATTCCTACAGTCTTACTTTTCAATTTTTCTTCTTGACTTAGTAGCTACAGTTACCCACGGCACATTCTTACATCACTTGCTCTGCTGCGTGCATCAAGACAATGCTGCAGTGAATGGCAGGCTGCACTGAGTGTGAGGCAGACCACATATTCCTCAGAGTTTAGCCCCTCTTTTGTCAGCGAAGCACACCTGAGGTTAGACCTTACTCACCTTCTGTCTGTACCGCCCCAGGGAAATCGTGTTTTAATCCAAGAGCTGCACTAATGGCTTTCTATAAGCACGTCAGGGGTGTAGCCACGGTTTTAATGCCATTTCTAGAACTTCTCTTTCTGCAAAACAGGGTACTTTTTGATATTCATCTCATTTCACGGATTTCACTGCTTTGGTTTGCTTGTCATAAAGTGTTACTCACAGTGGTGTCGCAAATAAAGCAATGGAATGCCACACACAAGCAGAATGAGACTATGGAAATGCCACACAAAAGCAATCTGAAAGCTTGGCAGCTGTGTGTCTGGTGTCTTGCAACAGTTTTAAATCTCTTACTAGATGCTAACTTAGAAAACAAGAATTGGCATAGCCAATAGATCTTTTCTTTCGACCTAGGGTAGCCACCTTTCCAAGAGAAAAATACTGGGCATCTGTTCATGTTTTAAGATTCTTAAAAACCGGGACATAATTCTTAAGTAGAACTTTATATGAAATCGTCTGTTATCATTTTTAACATGGAGTTTGTCTCTTCGGTTACTTTACTTGTCAGCCAGGGGTCGTTATAGGCACCCGTAGAACACATTTTAATGTGTTCTGTTTTTTACATTTACTGTTTACATTTTCAACTGATAGGGGTAAAAAATTAGTCTTTGGCTGATTTTCCTAATTGTTATACTGGCAGGGACAGTAAAATATCAGTGAGGTCGGTATAAAACTGTCCAGGTGGCAACCCTATGTGGGCCCATTGGCTTTGGCAATGTTGTTTGTTGATGCTGTGCAGCCAGAGGAGAAGCATACGAGGGAAAGAGCGAGCAGCACACAAGAGAGAGAGTAAAACAGAGTGTGGAGGAAGGCGGGTATTTGCTAGGGGACAAGCATCTGAGGAAGAGAGTGGGAAAACACATGCATTTGCATGGAGAGCTTGAGCAAAAGCTAAAAAGTAATTCCCAAAAAATGAGCGGTAGAATGATACAAGTGAGCCACGCAAAAGCATAGGTAACAGGGAGGAACAAATACCACACAAAGGCAAGCTATTGAATTAGAAGCTTTGGCACAGGTAATGCCTGAGCTGTTGGCATTGTCAATGTGAATGTTTTTTCAACCATGTTGTATAGCAGTACCTCTGCTGTTGAGCATGGCTGAAAGTCATGGGAAAAATCGCTATGACGCGGCTAGATCATAGCGCTTTTTGGTTTGTCAGGAGGAGTGGGACAACAAACTCAACATGGGGGCGAAGAGACAGCGCATGCGCTGTCTAGTCAAGACCTAAAACTGAATGCGTCCTAGTGTATGTATTTTATTTTGATTTTGCAGTTTTATAAGCACAAACCAGACCTAAAGGCGCGCCTTACCCGAGTAACAGTACCATTACACAAGGACACATTCATTTTGGTAGGCTGGCACGCCTAGGGCTTTCTCAGTACTGATGACCATACACACAGCCTTGAGAAAGCCCTAGGCGTGCCAGCCACTTTGGGCGAAACACGTGTCAGCTGTACTCTCTTTCACATCAGGCTTTAAATCCTGATGCTCTCAATAAAAAACAATCAAAGATACAGAGAACTCTTTGGGCATTTATTCTCCAAAAAAACACAAACGCCCCGAGGTACTGCCTGTCTCTCCTGAACTACTTCTACAATTATCTGGTGGCATTAGGGGTGTTGCCACCTGACAGGCAGTCCTTCCCCTGGAACACTGAATAAAGGGTTCTGTACGGGTGACGTAATCCCTTAAGCCTTACCCGTGCTTTTTGCTAAACAGTACTCCTCTATATTCTGCAACAATTTACAGTCCTGCCAAGTGGCACGCATCGCGCGTTAGGCTAAAGCAATTTAATGCATGTTCCCGCATCACCGCATTGGCATGAAATGTCACACATTTTTGTTTAGACTATAGTTATGTGACGCCGAGTAGTATGATTATAACAACACATCGTGTGATAGTGACATGCTGCCGATATGTTTCTTCAAGATGGCCACCACGTTTATAATTGGATTGTTAACGACGCGCTCACTTTGCTTGAGCCAAGTTGGATGCAGTCTGTCGTTTATTATCACCACAGTATGACACTGAGCCTGCACACACTGCACTGTTGTATGTGTTCAGGAAACTGTAAATAGTTGACCATTTGGAGCATGTTTAATGTGCCCCGAATGTAGGAAAGTGGGTTTTTTCTGCTGTAACCCCCACACTTTTTGCCAGATTTCTGATGCACTTCGACTGAGTGTGCACTGGGTCCCTGCCAATCAGGTTGCCAGTGCCTGTATTCTTTCCCTAAACTGTACCATTGTTTTCACCATTGGCACACCTCTGGCCTACATATAAGTCCCTTGTAAAAGTTACCAGTGGTACCAAGGGCCTTGTGACCAGAGAGGGTCCTTTATAGCTGCAGCATGTATTGTGCCACCCTAAAGGACCCCACACCTAACACCTACACACTGCCATCTCAGACTGACCTTCCGTTCACCAAATCACTTGAATCAGGGACTCAGCCCCTGGTAACACTCGAATCTCTCCCCCCACTCAATCCCATCATGTTAGAATCCATTATGCATCAGGTGAAATCCGGCTCCCCCAATGACCCGGCACCACCGAGTACCCTGTTGTCAGCCACTGGCAACATCCTTCCCACCATACTTGACTTGCTTAATGCCTCCCTGTCCGCAGGCACTGTCCCGCTTCCTTGGTAGCGGGCCATGGTTAAAGCCCTCCTTAAAAAACCTAATCTTGACCAAGATAACCCTAGTAACTATCGACCGATCTCCCTGTTGCCCTGGCTGAGCAAGATTTTGGAGAAACATACCAACATAGTGTTGGCGGAGTTCATCGAGACCAACCACCTTCTCGACCCCTCCCAGACGGGATTCCGTCCCATGCATGGGACCGAAACCGCTTTGGTTGCAGTGACGGAGGAGGCCAGGAAGATCTTGGATCAGGGAGGATCTGCAGCAATTATCCTCCTTGACCTAAGTGCCGCCTTCGACACTGTAAGCCACAACATCCTATTACATCGACTCACCAGTTTAGGAGTCTCAGGGAAAGCAATAGCTTGGTTTGAATCCTTCTTTTCAGACCGCTCCTTCCAGGTTTTTGAGGGTGATATCACCTCCCCCAGCAAGCCTCTTGGCTGCGGTGTGCCACAGGGCTCTTCTTTGAGCCCTACGCTATTTAATATTTACATGAGCCCACTAGCTGAGATAGTCCATCCGTTTGGGATAAAAATCATCACCTATGCCGACGACACTCAGCTAGTGGTGGCTCTTAATCAGCCACACACCGCGCATAACAGCCTGAGGGACTGCTTAGAAGAAGTGACCAAATGGATGACATTGTCATGTCTCAAATTGAACGGAGACAAAACTGAGCTGATGCTCTTAGGCAACCCCCCCATGCTCACAATCAATTCATTGTGGCCCACCTGCCTTGGCCCTGCTCCCACGCCAAAGGACACAATCAAGAGCCTGGGCATCTGGTTGGATAAGTCCCTTAATTTTAATTGTCAAGCAGCTAAACTATCGGCCACTTGCTTTGGTCTACTTAGGCTTTTGCGGAAGATTCTCCCCTTACTGCCTTTCCAAGCGAGACAGATTATGGTTCAGGGTCTCATTCTGTCTCGCCTGGATTTTGGGAACACCCTTTACTTAGGGGCCCCCCAAACCACCTTGCGCAAGCTCCAGATCATACAAAACTGCGCTGCTCGAACACTGCTTCAGATCCCTCGCCGACTCCCAGTCAAACCCGGACTAAAGAGCCTTCACTGGCTCCCAGTCAGGGAAAGAATCGAATTTAAGACCCTGTGTATTGCCCACCGAGCCTTCTGGAAAACAGGTGCTGTTATCAACCATTCATTGATCACCCCCTATCACCCGAACAGACAGCTCAGATCAGCATCCTCTCTCCTCACGACAGTACCCAGGATCAAGAGAGCCAGATTTGGGGGCCGGTCGTTCTCCTATAACTCAGCCAAACTTTGGAACTCCCTTCCCTTCCATCTGCGATCAGAGCCCAACTTACTTCTGTTCCGTAAACACTTAAAAACCCTGCTTTTTAATAAACCTGAATAACCTTCAATTGTTTTTCCTGTATGTGTTGTTCGTAGCGCTAGGACGCCTGAGGTAGCTATTGCGCTTAATAAATGGTCTTTTCATTTCATTTCATTTCATTCATGTGTCGTGGTGTGGCTAAACTAAAAGAGTTGACACAGCACACCTTCCTAGGTGCCATGCCTACACACCACTGCCTGTTGCATAGGTAAGTCACCCTTCTGGCAGGCCTTACAGCCCAAAGACAGGGTGCACTATACCACAGATAAGGGCATAGCTGCATGGTCAATATGCCGCTACAGTGTCTGAGTCCATTCTTGGACACTGTACGTGCAGTGAAGCCATTTTGCGTGCAAGGGCTGGGAGTTTGTCAACATTAACTCCACAGCCCCATGACAGCTTTACTGAAGACTGAGAAGTTTGGTATCAAACTTCTCAGCATAATAAACCCACACTGTTGCCAGTCAAGGATTTATTATAAAATGCACTCAGAGGGCATCTTAGAGATGCCCCCTGACAAATGACCAATTTCTGGTGTATTAGGTGACCGGTCCCTGCCAGCCACCACCAGACAGGTTTCTGACCTCATGGGGTGACAGCCTTTGTGTTCTTGGAGGACAGAAACAAAGCCTGCTCTGGGTGGAGGTGCTTCTCACCTCCTCCTAGCAGGAACAGCAACACTTGGCGGTCAGCCTCATCGCTCTCACCTTGTGTTATGCTGATTTTGGCAGCTCCAACTAGTGGAGATGCCCCCCTTGTCCTGGCCCCACTTTTTGGCAGCAGGACATGAGGGAAAATAAGTAGGAGTGTCCACCTTGGCCTGGCACACCTCTAGGAACACCAGGAGCTGAGGTGAACCCCTCGCTTGAAAATTCTCCATCTTGGGTAGGAGAATTAGGTCCAATAGGAATAGGGATGTGCCCCTCTCCCCAAAGGGAGGGGGCACCCAAAAGGTGTAGTCACCCTATGAGACAGTAGCCATTGGCTACTGCCCCCGACCTCAGTAATGCCTCTAAATTTAGTATTTAAGGGCTCCCCTGAAGCTTGTTCCTCAGATTCGACGACCTACGAAGAAGAAGGACCGAAGAGCTGTGCAGCAGTGGAGAAGAAGACGACAACTGACTTGGCCCCAGACCTACCGGCCTGTCTCCTCCTCCAGCGACCCTGCTCCAAGAAACCGGCGTGTCACGCAGCCAGCAACCTCCAAGAACCCCGGAGACCTGAGCTGCCGTCAACAAAGACTCTTTTCTCCCGTTGAAACCGAATTTGTCCAGAAAAGAAACTACCCCAAGGACTCCGGATCCAGGTGGATCTGCGACCCTTGCACCACTCTGCACCCGACACCCACGACCCGAGTTCAGGTAGCTCAAAGATCCAGTGACCTCTCCCCGGCGATCCAGGCCTGGGATCCAGCATCGGGCGACCTCTCCTGAACTTACCCCCCGACGCCTGCAGCCTCAACCTGAAGGGTCCTACCGAACGCAACCGGATCCGGTGAGAGAATCCCAACGCTAAAGACACCCCTGCACCCCCAGGCCTAGAAGTGCCCAACTGACAGTGTCCCGGCATCCCTCCACTATCCAACTCACCTCTCCAGTCGTTGGATTCCTTCAGGCAGCCTTTCGGACCGAGCCTGCAGCCTTTGTCTCCAACCGAGGATCTCAACTGCTTTCTACAGGGCACCCGGTGCCTCCTTTGCCCCCGTCCCTGTGCCGATGCTGGTGCAGCTTTGGTGCTCCTTGGTGGCCCCTGCTGTGCTGACCTTAACCCCATGGGCCTGTGTCCCTGACCCACGGGTACTTACCTGCAACCGGTACCTTTTCGAGGTACCCCTAGCTCCCATAGGCTAACATTGGGCCCAGTGACCTCTGCACCCGGCCGCCCCAGTGCCGCTGGTGGTGCAGTACCTACCTTGGTCCGACCTTTGTCCAGTGTTGGTCTAACCCTCTGAAGACTGGACTTGTAAGTCAGGTACTTACCTGAAATTACTTACCCTTCTTTCCTCCCGTAGGATTGTATTGGTTTTCTCCGTATTGCACAACGTGTTGATTCTGAGAATAATACAAAGTATCTCTTTTTGACTTTGACAAATCTTACATGCATCTGTAAAGTATTTTGAATGCTTCTACAAACCTTTGCCAACTGTAATTGAAAGTATTGCATTTCTGAAAAGTTTACTTACCTGGAACTGAGTTCAACTTGGTTCCAAAAATAAATGTGACTAAAGTAATATTTTTACAAAACATTGCCTGAAGTTAGTCATTGAGTGTGTGTTTGTGCCTTGAATGAGTATGTACAACAAATGCATTCACACTACCCTCTGATAAGCCTAACTGCTCAACCCAGTTATCACTAAATTTAGCGTAAGGTATTATCTACTTTATCCTCAGCTATACCTTTGGGGACTCACTGGACTCTGTGCAGACTATACCTCTTTTTGGTACAGTATATACAGAGCCAGCTTCCTCCGTCACCAACGCACAAGCCGGCAGCACAGCATTACTCGAGGTGTGTGCGCGGTGGAAGAGGAGACGCAGACACGCTGCAAACAACACATTATTCAATAACTAAAAGCACGGGTAAGCAGCAAACACTGCAGAGCACATTTCTTGTCCTTGGTGCCAGGAGATGCACAGACAGAATGAAAACAGCCATTATTGTGTAATTGTACTGGGTGGACAGACAGATTTTAAAACTTCACAGATTAAAACATGCCTTACGTTGGTACTCACACATACATCGATTGTTAAAACTGCACCTCTGCTATTACGTGCCTGGTGCGGGTGGAGAGTCAAGTAGGCTCTCAACAAGGCAATAATTGAAGCACATGTTGAATGCAGTCATCTACACAGACTTTAAAACCTGCAGTGTTTGTGCCATATGCTTAGAGTTGGTAGACAGACTGCACACACTCTGCTGGTTGAATGCAGACACACAGACAGGCTGCACACTCTTCACTCTTTCTGTAATGTGTTGGAGAAGTCAAAGACAGCCTGTCGCCACGGCACAGTCATCCTATGCTTATTTCTGGCAGACACAAGCCGAGGGAATAAATATGGCAGTCTAGTTTTTGCTTAAGCAAGCAAGAAATAGCAACAGATATAGCATGATAATTGATCGCTTAGAAATGTTGGGGGGGGGGGGGGAGGCCTGATGTATGAGCAAGGTTTCTAACGCATTTTTCCTAGAGATACAGGCTGAGCACTAGCCTGTTTTTCACGGTACTGGCTTACACGTAACTACGGGTGATTCATGACTTGAGTGAATCTGGGCTCGGGAATGTGGCTGTTTTGAATATTTAAATGGAGCCCTGAGATATGGGCAGCGTACAAATGTGGCATCTGATGAAAAGCCTGTTACGATGTTGGGGCACAAGATCACTAGCGTGGTTTTTACGGTGTTTACTTACACGCATCAATACAGCTATGGGGGACTTAAGACTTGAATGATGGATTCGGCAATATGGTGGTATAATAACAAATATGCCTGTGTTTGGGCCTCACAGTATAATCTCCGAGGGGCGGCTCCTCCATTAGGGCCGAGGAGCGCCGCCCCACTGCTTTCTCGCAGTGCGAGAAGCAGAAAATAAAATGGTATTTTAAATACCATTTTATTTTCTGCTTCTCGCGCTGCGAGAAAGCAGAAAATAAAATGGTATTTTAAATACCATTTTATTTTCTGCTTCTCGCGCTGCGAGAAAGCAGAAGGCAGGGGTATGCCTGATTGGGGGCGGGCGGGACGATATGCCTGGTTGGGGGCGGGTCGGGGAGGAGTGGCTTGTACCACTCTGAGTATCCTGACTGTTTGGTCGGCCCTGGGGCCGACCAAAGCAGTCATGTGCACTCTACATTTTCTCTATTAGCCTACATAGAGAAAATGGCCTCCCTACAGGTGCTCGGCTGGGCGTTGTCCGGGACTCCGCACCAATCGCGTTGTGTTTGGCTTATAGGAGGGGAGGGAGCATGCCTGTTCCTGTTCAGGAACAGGAAAACGCGGACACGGCCCAGGAGCAGATCGGCGCGGGATTGGTCAGGTAAGTTTCGTTTTTACATTTTATTTTAGCCCCTCACCCCCCCTCGCGGTAACCCCCACGCGACCTCCCCCGGCCCCCACCCGCGAGAATTGCGAGCCGCGACTGTAATCTCCGAGTTTCACTTGCTATGCCATAAAATTTGCTTTTTAGGATAACGCACAGTCATGAATAATCAGATGAATAAGATCATCTTCTGAGCAGCTGCAGTGCGTGTCTAAACCCTGTTACTGAGAACTGCAGTCACGCAGTCTGTCTTTGGTTATTGCCCTTCCATTTCTGGTGCTTTGCAGAAGTTTTGAGATCTTCTCAGAGTTTCTCATCGTGCAAATGGGTGTAATTTCTGATTTTTATATGTTTCCCTCGTCTTCACTGCTTGATTTTACTCACGAGCAAGTGTCACCCATAGGCGTTGAAATGTCACTCATAATTACACTGAATTTACAAAAATGACACACATAGCACTCTGAAACCTTGGCAGTATGAATTTAGGTAATTTATCTGTTGATTTCAAGCAGAAAGGAGGAAATCGGCTGCTTGCTCTCAGCACAGGGGAGGCAGAGCTGGGAGGAGGGCGGAGGAGCACAGGCTGGAGGTCGTGCTATATCTAAAGGCACATACATGTAACCTTGTAAATATTTAAATGTTTGTGGGCCAGACCACTAAGACTAATGACGTTAGTCCTACTTTTATTTTATGTCTGGTCTGTCCCGGTTTTTGCTTCTGAAAATGTGGTCACCCTAATAGCGAGGTTGAAGCAAACAAATGATAAGCCAATGGGTGGGCTGTAGCCCCCACTGATTGTAAACATAGCTCTAAGAGACCGCGCATGCGCTGTCTAGCCGAGACCCAAAGAAACCCCAAGGAAATGGGAGCGACACTAAAGCAAACCCGTGGCTGTAATGCAACTGTAAATTCTCCATAAACCCATAATGGTTTTTTCGCAAACAGACAGCGTGTGCTGTCTGGTAGGCGAGACCTAAAAAGTGATACCTTCTAATAACATTGTTTGCTATCTAATAGTGTATCGCGCAAGTGGCAAATAAGTTATAAGTATCACAAATAAGACATAGAAAAGACATGAACACACTACGTATCGAAATGCCGCACTATGTGTAGTTGAGTTGAAAAAAGTATTCTATCCTACACACTCAGATGCCAACTTGTGACCTTCATAGATATCTGCAAACTGTCGTTGGTTTTTTTATTAGGTCGAGCCTAGCGTTGCAGTGCATGTGCTGCTCGCTCTGCGAGGCATGCTGTAGTAGGGTATGATGTTGAAGTGCTGTGGAAGCCTCGCCCACTCTCCGCCCATATTTTTCATTGGCTGGTGGCATTGTCTTTGGTAAACGCTGGCTTCCGATTCAATATGAGGCTTCTTAGTCCCGCCTTGTTACCGCCCTGTCTCCTTTTGTGACCGCTCATCAGGACTGGATCTTTTACTTGTGGCGTTACACGGTCTCCTTCATTAGTCGGTAAGCACTATTTTTTTTCAGTCGGCTTTGGCAATGGCGGCCGCGTGCTTATTTTTGCATTGCGCTTTCACTTTAACAATAGCTGCTGGCCAACCCTGCGAGTGCTGTGTGGGGCAGCAGCTATTGTTAAAGTGAAAGCGCGATGCAAATATAAACAAGCGGCTGCCTTTGCGCAATGGCGACAGCTTGTTCAATGAGCCAGCGGCGGCCTGGGACTGGGCGAAGAGACATGCCAGCGGCGATGCTGCTTTCACACTGACCGCCGCAGACAGGGCCACTGTGTTGCACAAACGGCAGTAAACGTGCAACTGACATGGGGCCTCCCAGCGGCGACGGTCACCAAGGCTCCCTGATCTGGAGCAAGTGATCTGTGAGACGAAACTTACTTTGGAGGATGCAGCATCCATCCATGCCACAGACCGGGACACAGACTCAAACACTATACTGAGAGCTCCTCCAGGAGAAGACAGTGGATTGTCACAATCCTGCTTGCCTCTACGGAGCTCGATTCCACCGCCAGCAGTTACACCACAGCCGGCAGATGATATCCTTTGACTTAACTGCATGCTCACCCCCTTCCTTTCATCTTCCCCCTTTATATTGCCCCCCCTTCTTCCCTTTACCCTCTTGCTCATCAAAGTGACTTGAGTCCCCTCTGCTCCCCGCGAGCCCCTCCATTTGAATGTATCACAGGTTTTGGCTTTCCTTGTGGTGCCTGGCACCTTTGTGTCTGTATCTTTTCGCTGGCTGCACTAGGTGCCCTACATAAGGTATTATTGTTCTGCCCCGCTCCTCTTATTCTCCTGCTCTGTCTTCCCTGCTGCTATATACACAGGACACCTCTAGCTCTCCCCCCTGCTCAGACTGCGACCTCATGCGCACTGCGCGTCCCCTGCCACACATCCTCCTTGCTCTGCCCCTGCGCTGCTATATTCCTTTATGCCTGCTACCCTCGCATGAGTTCCTGCCTGGCAGCACTCTTTCTGCTACACCTGCTGGAACCCCCTTAACGCACTGTTCGCATGGTGCACAGTTCTACCAAGATTGGCTGGGATACCGTTGGTGCCATACCCGTAGTATTTCTGTCCCTGAACTTTTGTTTAACCGCTTGCCTGCGGCAGGAATTCCAGCCAGGTGCTGGACATTCCAATCGCGGGCGTGGTCATGACGAGCTCAGCTCGTCATGAGCAAACGCCCAGCGTGACACATGACGAGCTGAGCTCGCCATGAGCATGGAACGGGTTAAGACCACAGGCCAACCCTGTCCCACGGATGCTTCTGCATTCACCACCTGGACCCCGTTGCCCTTGCGGCACGTGGATCTTGCCTCTGGCCCCGACATGACTACTCCTGCACCCGAACTTAATGTGATCACATTAAACATCAGGGGGATGCACACCCCCTCCCAGCGCTATTTGATATACTTTTACTTGTGTTGCCAAAACACCAACATAGCCCTCCTCTAGGTGACATACATCACTCAGGCTCCTTAGGCGCTAGAGAGGCCAAGTTTTTGCAGCTAACTATTCCTCCTATACCAGGGAGGGTTATCATCTGGATTAGAGCAGGGACTCCCTTTGTAGCCACTGCCTCGGTTGTTGACCCCCACTGTTGTTACCTCTTTGCGGAGGGCGCCCTGGAAGGCTGCTGCTTGCTACTCTGAAAGATATAAGCTCCGAATACAGAGCAGCCTGCTATCCTTGCCTAGCTTTCTGGGGTCCTGGCGCGCTGGGGTGTATTCCCTGGTTGTTGTGAGAATTCAACAGTGTTCTTGATCCCTTGCTGGACAGATCTTACCCCCGTTCCCCCAGTCCCCCACGCACTCCAGTGCTAAACACCTGAGCACATGGCTGCACCACTAGGCACTAGTAGACCTATGGCGTCAGTGTTGCGCAGGGGATAGGGTTTACTCCTTTCACTCCCACCCTCACGACCTGCACTTGCGCCATGACCGTATTGACTGCTCTACTGAGTTGGCCACGTTTGTGACACACACTGACTACCTGGGGAGGATGTACTCAGACCACAACCCTCAGTGTGCACAGGTCTGCTGGCACAACGCTCTCCCTCCCATACCAACGTGGCGACTTCGCCCTGAGGCACTGGAAGACTTGGTGTGATCCTCAATGTCTGCAGTCTTGAATTCTTTGACACAAATGCCGGCACTGCATTGTCATGCCCTCGTGGAATGCAACACGTACAAAGTCACCATCAGGGGGTCACTGCATGGCTACGGTAGAAGGCATGAGAAAACAACTGGATCAGGGTATTGCAGGGCGGATCGCGACCTCTGTTGTCTTAATCAGTTTGCTATCTCCTCGGCCGGGGCAGGCGCCGGCTTACCAAAGCATGGCAGGAACACACTCCACTGCTGGAGCGCCTACGTTGCCATAACTATGCTGCACACTCCGCTCGGACTCTTGCCAGAGCAAACAATTCTGGCACCCTCTTGGCATAGCTAATTAGACAAGACAGCCTGCAGCGCCTGGTTCTTTGCTTCACTGTGCCTCCGGCCATAGAGCTGCATAAACCACATGAGATACATGCTGCATTTCCTCAATTTTATGAGAGTGTCTGCATCCCGGCTGTGGGAATTGCTGACTCTGCTGTTGAAACTTTTTTTATCAGGCGTGGACCTCACACGGGCTCCTCCTGACTTGGCATTGGAACTCAACGCAGCAATCACTCCCTTTGAGATCCACGAAGTTATACAGTCGTTGGCATCGGGCAAAACTCCGGGCCCAATGGGCTCCCCCAAGAGTTCTATAAAACGTATGCAACACTGCCGGTACCCCAACTCCAGGCTGTGTATGATGAGGCTCTCTTTTCCATTCCTAAACCAGGGCGTGACCCATCCAACCTCGGTTCCTGTAGACCCTTAGCGATGCTCAATGCAGATAGTAAAATCATTGGCAAAATCCTAGCAGGCTGGCTGGCACCGGTGGTCCCGCAGCTGGTCCACAGGAACCAGAATAGGTTTGTGCCGGGTTGCAGCAGGTCTCTGAAACTACTTTGCCTCTTCCGGGTGCTGGAGCAGGCCCAGGTCAATGGCCTCGGTCTGGCTGCCTGGTTCTGGATTTGGAGAAAGCCTTCGACTCCTTGGAGTGTGTGAGAAGTTGGCCTGGTATATGCTGTCCACTAATTATAATGGGCACCTTGCACCAGTCCAAACAACCCCTTATTGGAGATAGGTTAAAGACAACCTTATTGAAAGCTATCCTAGTGGTAGCTATGGAGAGCAGCCTTCAGGCTAAGTCTTGAAGGAATGTAAAGCAGCTTGTTTTACCAGTCTATAATCTTTTGAGTGATCAAATGAAAGAGCACCACACCAGGTATATATTCAAAATATATGTATTTATTGCTAAACACACCCCTCTAGTCTCTTTATGAGGCTAGAGTTCAAGTACATAAGTTAGAAGTTATTTAAACACAGTAATAGCACAAATACACGTTTGGGCCCTAGGGGCGTACCAAACCATATACCAATAAAGTGGTATAAGAACCACGACTGAACTAGACACTAGGCCTAGAGCCTCTAGAAGTGCTTGGACCACAAGGAACCACCCAAGGTAGTGACACAGGGGACCCACGGGAGACGCGTGCAGTGTAAATACACAACCGCGATACGCCGTTGACTTCTATGGAGAAAGTCGTGATCGGGAAATTAGAGAAAAGGGACACTTAAAGGAGGACTTGGAGCAAACCCTTTGAGATCTAGGACTTTGAAGAGTCTCTACCCACGGGAGCACCGGAGTACTCGTGTTACCTCACCCAGGGAAGCAGGGTGCATAAGTGCCTTTCGGGGTCGGGTTTCGTCGTCGATTTGAATGGCGATCTGCTGCAAAGTGCTGCTGGCGACCAAGTGAAAAGTGTCCGGGTGGATCCAAGAGTGGATCGGAGTTCTGAAGAACCTGAAAGCAGAGGGGACAGAGTCTGGGTCACTAGCCAGTGACCAGGAAGGCGATGGACAGATGCCCACCGATGTCGAGTGCTTCAGGTGCGTTGACGGTCGTCTTGACTCTTCAGCCACGAGGTCCAGGAGGCGTTGTCGGCGACCAGGAGCAGGATTCGGGCTGGTACACGATGTCTGTCGAGTGCTGAGGTGTCGGCGACCGGATTGGACCCAACAAGCCTTGGCAACGGCAAGTCTCGATGCAGAGGAAGATCGTCGATGGTGCAGACCAGCAAGGTCTGGGGAACTCACCCAGCGAGGGTAAGTGAGGGCAGGCCTGGAGCAACCAGGATGCCAAGTTAGAAAAAGATTGGCCTTCGTTAAGGGCTACTAGCCAACGGGCTAGCGACCGCGAAGGAGCCTCGTGACGCCGCACGTGGATCTGGCTCACAGGACACTCGTGGAGTGGAGGCCAGTGATCTTCGGTGCAGTTGGTGCTGGAGGCTAGGGCTACTCGGAGCCCAAAGCACGACTTCGGGGAGACCCAGAAGAGGATGCACTTGCAAATGTGCTCGGTGTCCAGGGGTCACGGTCTCAAGTCACCCACGATAGCCACGGGCCTCAGCTTTGCTGGGGACTCAGGGTAGCCTCGGGGAAGTCTGAGAATCCACCTCTGGTGATGCGATGACTTCGGCGTCCGACGGGAGCTTCAGAAATGCGAACCGGACAGATGCTTCTTTGGTGCCTGCCAAGCAGGGGAGTCACTCCTTGACCCCAAGGGAGATTCTTCTGTCCTCTAATCGTGAGTAGAGCGTCGAAGGTCCAGGATTCAGTTTCAGAGTTTCGTCCAGGGATAATCTAAAGTCCTAAGGACTGGGTTCCTATACTTATACTAAGGATAGGGGTTGGACTACTCTGTGGCCCCGCCTATGGGTGGGTCAGGGCAGAGGGGTGGCTACACCCCTTTCCCTTTGTCCAGTTCGCGCCAAAGCAGGGGCTGCAAGCCCCTGATCCGGTTTGAACTGGGGTATGCACAGGGACACCAAGTGTGCCCCCAGTGCAGGACTTCAAAGCACCCGAAAGTGCTCCCGCCCAGCCCCAATACACATTATCCTGTCTGGGGAGGTGGTCACACCTCCCTGGGACAGGAAACTTATTGTCCAGGCCTCCCCTGCCTTTCGTCCAGTTTCGTCCAGTTTCGTCCAGCAGCAGGAGGCCAGACTCGTGTCTGTGGCAGCAGCATCCATTTTGTGATGCCAGGGCTTTGGAAAGAAGTTACCGGCCAGGCCAGGGTTAACATGTCTCTCCTCTAGAAGGGTGGAATGCTACCCCCGCCGCCAGAATTGGCGGGGGGGTAGTATTCCAAGATGTTTGACACCAAACACGACATGTTTAGGTGCAGCCATTCCAAAGTTAGCATTTAACGCGAGGTTATAATGCGCTTAAGAGTATATGGTCAGGCTGCACTACAAACAGCATCAGAGAAGGGTCTCCGAACGCTGCAGAGGGGCCCTGCTCATGCAGGGGCACCCTCTCACATAGGAACCATGCACTCTGCCTTTAGGATTGATAAGGCCTGCCTTAGGAGTGACTTATAGGTTTATATGTGTGTATGTATTTAGTGATATAGGTAACCTATATCACAGTAAGGAGTGCATGCACCACCTTACCCAGGCTGCAGTAGCAGACCTGTGGTGTCAGTTTGGATGGCCTTCCAGGGGTGGCATAATACATGCTGCAGCCCCTGGCAGGCCTCTGAGGTACCTATGCCCTTGGCACATAGTATACCATATACTAGGGACTTATAAGGGCACTCCAGATTCCAATCAGTGATGTGCCTAAGGCACATGGAAACCATTTTAGAGAGGAAGCAGCTAGGCTGGGGTTCTGATTAGCAGGGCCCCAGCCAGACTAATGTCGAAAAACAGTGAAGCATCAGCAAAAAGTGGGGGTACCCATGTGAAGCAGATCCTACTCTCCTACAGAGTGGGGCTATCTATTTGCTGTGCCACCCGGTTTGGACGGGTCTCTATATGCTTGGGCTTATTAAACTCTTATACACCACACCGCTGGTTCGAGTCAAGACTGGCAGATATATCTCAGAGCCCATATGCAGTGGTGGTGGTCTCCCCTCTCCCCTTCTTTATCGCTGGCTATGGAGGCCCTGGCGCATAAACTGAGAGCCCTGGGACGAGCATGCATGTTAGGGGATGGCATGCATGCTGTCTCACTTTACGCCAATGACATGCTTCTTTACATGCGTGATATCTTTGAGCCCTTGCCTGCAAATGAGGGGCTGCTCTCTTCTTTTGCAGCCATTTCGGTTTTGTGCTTTAATTGGGGCAAGTCTTGCCTCTTCCCTTTGTCGACCGAAGCAGTGGACCCTAGCCTCTGACTGGGTGGGGAGGTGGTGCAGTGGCAGCCGGACATTTTTCGCTATCTCAGAATCTGGATTTACCATGGCGCGGCGGCACTGGAGGATGGAAATGTACGCCGGGTGATGTCCTCTCTTCATGGGCAGATTTCGTTTTGTACAACCATGCCACTGTCGGTAGGAGAACGCATTGATTTGTCTAAGATGGTAATGCTACCGCGCTTGCATTATTATCTTGTTAATGTCCGGATTTATCTGCACAAATCCTTTTTTGTCACGCTTGAATGCCTGCTTGGCAACTTCATCTGGTTTGGCAGTCGCTGACGAGTAGCTCTGTCGAAACGGTGCCTGCCTACTGATGGGGACAGGCTGAGGGCTCCCAACTTTGAGCACTACTAACTTGCTGCCCAAGTGGGTGACGCAGTAGTTTGCTGAGTGTGACTTAGACAACCCGGCGACTCTGCATCCCCTGTGGATGTTGGAGTGCTTGCTACACCTCTTCCACCTGCTGGTTCACGCACCCATCCCGCCCATGCACCTCCTGTCTGTGGTGCTGCATCCGCCATTGCCTCTGTCTCACTAATGCCTCAGTACTGTAAACCCCCTTGCTTCCGCTGCTCGGTACGCCCAGAAGACAGACACACCTCACGATGGTGGCTGTTGACCCTTGGCGTGAGGCGGACCTCCATACTTTGGGCGACCTCTTCTCTGATACACTCATTCCATTTGCTGATCTGGGTGACCAAACTGGTGTCCCCCCCAACCCCCTGAGCAGTTCCTTATATACAACTTGATTATAGACACAATACAAATATACTGGAGACCATTTCTGCCCGAACCGGCTACACTTCAGGTACTTCAAAATCTACATCTCCTGGGCATCACATGGCTCACCAAAGCACTGCACGAGTACACCTGCCTGCCTTTCCTGATGCTCTGCGACCAGTGAGGTGAGGACCTGGGTAGGGTGTATAGTGATGTGGAGTGGGCCACGATCCTGGCCTACCCTGCAACAGTCTCCCGGAATGCGCAGTTCAAAATAATACAGTTTTACATTCTGCATAGGGCATATCTCACTCCTACAAAGATGAACCTGTCTTTCACCACACGGATGCCTCCTACCCCTGTTGCATGCGCGAGGTTGTGGACTTCATCCAAATGTTTTGGTAAGTCCCCAGCTGGCCGATTACTGGCCGCCTGTCACTGCTCGCCACCATTGGAGCCCTTCGCTGTGCTCCTGGGTCGTGTGCACTCTTGGCTCACTTAAGTGCTCTAAGAACAAGCATTTGCAATGCAATAGGTCTCACATTTGCTGGAGTTTAAGCTATTGGCATTGTAAATGACAAAGTCCTTTTATTTATATATTTTGATAATTAACACATAAATAAAAGGCATTGTCATGTACACTGCCAATAGCTCAAACTCTTTTAAATGCGAGACCTATTTAAAGAAGCGGCCACCATTGTCCCGGGCTGCTTAGCAAGTGAAAGCGCACATGCCGCACTGAATGTTGCAGGAAAGCATGTCGTGCCTGCCGAAGGAGAAACTCACTAAAGAAAATAGTGCTTACAGAATAAACAAGCATTTGCAATGCTAGGTCTTGCATTTGCGAGAGTTTGAACTATTGGCATTGTAAATGGCAATGCCTTTTATTTATTTGTTGATTTTCAAAACAGATAAATAAAAGGCGTCATTTACAATGCCAATAGCTTAAACTCTCGCGAATGCGAGACCTATTGCATTGCAAACGCTTGTTGAAAATGTGGCCACCCTACGGATCACCACCTGGAACCCTTGTACTTTCCCTAGCTGCTTGCCCCGCCATGGGTGCAATTTCGCAGCCCCGACTCTAATTCAAACAGCTTTGCTATAGTACCCCCAGATGCAGCTTTGCTATAGTTCCCCCAGATGAACCTCGACTGTCTGTTGCTACTAACCGCTTAGCGACAGCCTGCAAAAAAGTTTACCGATATGTTTTGTCAGCTAGCGTTCCTTTCACAGTTACGCATGCGCGTGCTTCCGTTCCTGTCCTAACCACGCCCTTGAAGCACTTTTTGACGAGAAGCAGTGTCTGTCAGAACACCGGATGTGCGTGTTGATGCGCGCGTTCTTTCCGTCGCTAAAGATGGCGGCGCCCTGGCTGGATCTCCGTTCCGAAGAGCCATGATTTAATGTGAGCTCCGGCGGGTGCCTCCAGGTGAGAAACGGTGACCAAGAGTGAAGGGACGGTACATGGATGTCAATAATAGCCAGTGTTGACATTAGACACGCAGTCCCTAGTGACCTTTTTGTCAAAGCTGCTTTCTGGAAGAGTTTATCCTAATGAGATTTAAAGTGAGGGACAGGTGGATGAGAGACAAGTGTTCAATTTATCGACGGTCCTAGCGGTGGACCCAAATAAAAAAAGATAAAGTGGGACGGCAGAGACGGTGCAGAGGGGGTTTGCCGGAGGGTTGGTCGTAAGGAGGGTGTTAAATTCAAGTTGGAGGGACCATGACTTTTGAAAAGTATACAACATTCTTGAATCCCTATACATGTATCCTATCGTTCAGGGCTTAGTACTTGTAAGAAAATAGCTCGAGAAAACACAGCAATAGAGGTGTGAGTTGAGCATGCCACGGAGACTGTCAGTTGCAGGTTCCACGCTCCAGTTCAGTTAGTTGCTGTGATCTGTGTGCATTCTGTTACAGGCTTCTAGTTCAGAAATGCAGCTTGCTGCGTTAATCCACTTGCTGCACGAATGTATGTGTGCCTTCAAGTATATTTTATATCTTTATGGTATATAGTTGAACTAGACTTCCCTAATCAGCTATGCCGTCTACGCTAGCAGAAATCTCTCAAACTTTAAGTTCCATTTACAGAACAGTATTGTGTTCGGTTGAAATCATACTCCTTCATACTCTGCAAGCAGTGGCAGTTGTTTTCACGTCTGTAGTGAAACGGTTTTATGTTGTAATGTACTAATTACTCAATGCACTCTCCCTATTGAGGTTCTCTGCCTTGCTGCTCAGCCTATGGTGAGGTCATTTAGAATGTTCAGTGGGTTTGTATTGTAAGGAGAATCAGTTGGTGTGGAAGGGCTGAGCAGCGAGGAGGCTGCTCCTGGTGGGGCACTTTTATGGATCAGACTAACATCCTGTAACCTAAGAAGTTATCTCAAGAATAAATCTACTACCTTTTCTACAAGACATGCCTGCGCATCATTCTTCGTTTTAACACTGGCGACGATCTGAAAGAACCTACGTGAGCTACCTTGAATGGACTGGCATCTAAGAAACTGAAGAAGCGCAATTGAAAGAAATTAGCTGGCAGTCCTGAGCCCCACCAGTGACCAGAAGATCGGTCAGCCCCATCGTGGACGTGCCAGTGCCTTGCTGAACTTGGGTGAGTGTTCCCCAAATGAGTAACTAGACTAACAGAAGTTCCTGACATTTCTTATCACCTGTGAACGGTCAGCCCTAGCCTGGGCCTGCCAATTCCTGCTGTTATTTCTGTGGCGCCTGCTGTCACCCTCCTATTTTGGATGATGTGTTCCTGTTTTGCTGTATTTGGAGAATGCCCCCCGTAAAAGGAAGCTGTAACGATTTTGCCGCGAGATCATTGATTTTAAATCCTATCTACAACCTTAGATGAGCAGTGTACTGGCTGCGTGTGTTTCCCAGCCAAGTTGTGTGGATTTGCTTGCTGTGTCCTGGGAGGATCTTTAGCACACAAGAGGAGTGTCGTGGTATTGTGTGCCACCTGTGTTGGATTGTGTCAAGCTTTACTTTGGAGTTACTGTGGTTGAGAACTCACACCACGAAATTTTATATGTGAGCTGTTTGATCTTGTGCACAATTTTATTCCCACTGGCTGACCTTCGTCAATTGGACTGCACCGCTAAGTATGCTGTAACTGACTAGAAGAGCTGTGGGGCATCATTTTCTTTTAGCACAAATTTGCGCAAGTTTAGGGGATTGGCAGTTTAACTGATGTTCCTATGATTTAAAAAAATATGCTGTGCATGATTCTCTTCACGTGAATCCTACCTGCTGTGCCTCGAACCCTGCTGTGATGCCTTCGTGGGAATTCACTCGTAATGGATTCCTTGCCTGCTTGTGAACGCCGCATGCACTGACGTGCCGTGATCCTTCCGGCATAACGTGCGCTGCGTGCCGCCATCTTGTGGTGGGCGGCCGCATCATCCTTACTCCTTGATGAATCCTTTTTGCTGCTGCCAACCACGCTGTTTTTCTTTACTTGACGCAATAAAGAATGAACAAAGCTTAGGTAACCCACAGCGCTGATGTCATTGGCAGCGCTGCTACTTAACGTGATTTGACATGCAGGAATGCTGGACGTTGCTTTGGCAACCCCTTGCACCGCGTCATGGAAGATGGTGGATCTGCGTGTGACAAGGCAGGACATACATGTTTTTCACCAATGTGGTTCAGGGGAAACGCAATCCAGACTACACGTGGAGGAAACTATCTTTGTTGATTGAACTGGACTACGCGAGGTCTTTGGGTCAAGAGTGGCAGACTGTTGGTTTAAAGGATAAACTGATCATCGAATATGACTGCTCCTGTTAAAGATGATAGCGCACTGAGGTCAGAGGTGGACTCATTCTGGTGCTAAGTGCCATCCGTCATCTCGAGTGAGATCTCGCTCATTGGTGGTAAAATGACACATTGTTGATTTCGCATGCTCAATACTATGCATATTTCTAAATGGTGTTGGATGTGTGCTATGCTCAATTTTGATTCTATGGTTGCTGTATATCTAGATGAGGAGGTGTGTAGGGTGTGGGGTGGTGACTGCCCCAGTTTTGGGTTCATAGGGAGGTGTGTTCCCCGTTGTGTCTCAGAGTGTTTTGGGTTTAAGGATATCCATAGTATGTTGCGGGAGTGTCAGGACTGTGCGCATTTGTGCTACGTTTTCTGAATTCCATGTTTTGGCCAGTACGTCTCGGGTTCAAGGATACCCTGGATTGTCATGTGTTTAAGGATACCCATAGTATGTTGCGAGAGTGTCATGGGTTTAAGGATACCCTGGATTTACTTTGGGTTTAAAGATACCCATATTTAGTTTCAAGAGTGTTTCAAGAGTGTTTTGGGTTATAATTACCCTGCTTTGGTATGGGTAGAGTCTTATTCCTCTTCTTTGCGGTAGACCTATCCTGTCACTAGTATGTGCAGTTGAGGGTTGTAGATCCCTGTTCTGCCGCAGTCTTGTGCCTTAGTTTGTGGCGCAATGGGTACTCCGTGTGGTGTGGGGTATAGTACCCGCAGTTTGTAGTGTGAGTTGTGGTGGTTAGCATCCACTGTTTTTAAGAATGTGTCTCCTTGTCTTGCATTCTTTGTTGTCTATGATCATTATCAGGGGGAAGGATGGTGTTATAATGTTTTGTGGTTATGCATTTTCCTTTTCTATCAAATGTGTGTTTCACTATCTCCATGCATTTTTATTGTATATGATCATTTTGAGGGGAGGGTGATGTTTTATGCTTTGTCATTAATGCATCCTCCTTTGCTGACGTGTTTTTCATCTTCATACATTTTGAATGTTTTCGATCATTATAAGGGGGGAGATGTGTTGTAATGTACTAATTACTCAATGCACTCTCCCTATTGAGGTTCTCTGCCTTGCTGCTCAGCCTATGGTGAGGTCATTTAGAATGTTCAGTGGGTTTGTATTGTAAGGCGAATCAGTTGGTGTGGAAGGGCTGAGCAGCGAGGAGGCTGCTCCTGGTGGGGCACTTTTATGGATCAGACTAACATCCTGTAACCTAAGAAGTTATCTCAAGAATAAATCTACTACCTTTTCTACAAGACATGCCTGCGCATCATTCTTCGTTTTAACATTTTACTAAGCTTCGCTCATGCATAAGCTGTGCAGAGATAGAACAAGCTCCCTAAACACAAAGCGGTATATGCATATTGCTATTAGCATTGCAAGGCATGATTGTCTGATGCAGCGATATTGCAGCAGCGCATGAAGTTTGCCGAAGGTTGCTCACAACATATGCTTTTAAGGTATATTAGAACAGCAAGTGTGGAATTATTGTAGACTGGATCATGGTGGTACTCAAGCCAAAAATTCTGTCGTTATGTTTTTTCAATGGAGAGGACTCACTGGGCTCCTGTTTTATCTCTGCGTCCCAGTGATCCGCAGAGGGCCACTGTTGTCCTCAACTATTGCAGCAGGGATGTGATTCTTTAGGAGGCCCGACAACTGTCCCCATACATTATGAAAGCTCTAGCGTGGACTTGTTTCCAGATTTCATGGAAGACTTTTTCCAGACCTGCAGGATGTGCAGAAACAAAGTTGGAGCTTTGATGGGGTTAAGAGATCTGAGTCCAAAATCATGTTGCAGTTTTCCGCAAAGCTTTGAGTTTTGGCAGAGTGGAAATCCTGGCTCTTCCTGAGATAAGAGAATATGTGGGACTGGTTTGAGAGATGATGTAAACATGGCCAAATCAGAATGCTTAGAGGAGCAGGGGTCGACCATAGATCACGGGGGACTTTGACGAACATTGAAAGAAAAGGAGGTGCATAGAACAATAATATAATCTGGATTGGGCCAGGTAAGAAAGTACTAAAAGTGGAAACATCTGGGCTATTAAGGGCTGATGTTTTCAAGTTACGTAAGATCACTGGTGAAAGCGAAGACTTAATAATGCAGAGACCATTGAAAATTAAACAGTATGAATATGGTCTTTAGTAGAGGATGAGGCTTAATCCATGTTCATAGAGTTACAGATATGGATTTACGAAACGGGGAATAAAGGAAATAAACTCCTGGCATGGCTGAGCAGAAAGGATCCAGAGAATATATGGATCTCAGGAGTCTGACTGTACTGGGAAATTGGTTGCCGGTAGAGTGGAGATAGGAAGATCTTTCATGACTCCAGATGCACCCACCTACAACACTCAATAATGGACCTTTTAGCAGATCTCCAAGTGAAAGTTCTTAGGTCAGGAAGTTGCGGAAGATGAAGTTAAGGTTGTGCTAAAGGAACTTCAAATCAGGGAAAGATTGGGACCGAATGACTTCTGCTGGACTGGTTTAAAAAGCTACACAGTCGAATAGTGCTATTCCTCACTGATTCCTTTCATGACCTAGTTAGGAGAGAAGAAACCACAGACGACTTTAGATTTCCTTGATTTACAAGGAGGAAAAGCCTTGGGATCAATTCATCTGGTGGCTATGATCCTCCAGATTGAATTTGAGAATACCAGTTACCCAGAAATGTCAGGGGAGGCAGTGAGTGGATGAACCAAAAGCGCCACTCTCACTAGACGCTGATAAGATGTTTGATTTGGTGAATTGCCCATATGTGCTTTTGGTTTTGAGGAAAGATGGGTGTAGGCCTGAGGATGCTTGAGTGGATGTTATTTTTGTAAAACAGGCCTCTGACAAAAGGTAGCGAAAAGATGGTGCTGTTTTCTCATTTTCTGCTTAAGAGATGTAACAAGCTGAAGTGCTTTTTGCTCTGCTCTTGGAACAATTGGTGTGCCGGATATGCATGGGTGTACTGGTTAGAATCAATAGATGTTGTCCACAGTGGGAAGATAGAATATCGCTTTTATGGCAATTACCTTTTAATATATATATATATATATATATATATATATATATAATGATGATTCTGGGTGACACAAATATATAGCTTCTTAAGATCTATCAGAAATGTAGGTAATTTTGTGGAATTAAAATCAACTGGTGTAAGGGTGTCCTTTATCCCATGCATGGCTTGTGGTCTGTGAGACCGGCATGTTTTCCCTTTTGGGTCCAAAGAGAAGGTTTTAAGAATATATGCGACTGAAGATTCCAAGAGATTCTATTCTCTCGATCTAGGGTCACTTTTCGGCCCTTTTAGGAAAGAGAGCACAAGATTATGCACCTTCTGTTGTTGCTTATGCAGCATTAATCAATATGATTAAATGAATTTCCAGTGTTGCTATATATATATATTGCAGAACCCTCACTTCTGAGTCCCCGCTGCCTTTTTCTCAGAGATGTAAGATATTCTTCATGGCTTCTTATGGGCTGGGGTTGGGGGGGTAGGACATACATTGTATATAAAAATGTATGATGGTGGAATCTTGATCCTGTATAAATATAACTATTATTTATCAGCACATCTTTTGGTTGTCAGTGGATAGGCCTTTTAGACGTAGGAGGAGCCCTTGCTTAGGATGTACAGATATAGGATACGTGACAAGGGATTCCTGCACTGCATTTATGGACCAAAAATAGCAGAATCCTTCCCGAACCCAACATCAATGGTTGTAAGGACACTGAGAGTAATGAGGTCCAACATTGGCTGGAAATGGAGGCTGACACAAAAACGCGAGGTAGGTGGCTGAATGGAACTTTTTGAGTATCACTAAATTGTGGAACATATGGGGTAAAAATTCAATGTTGTCGTTTTTGAAGCTTGGCATGTCGAAGACCCAGTTTTTTAAATATCAGCAATTGCTTTATGCATTGGGTAGATATGTTGAGCAAGGGAAGACTTGCTAGAGCATTCCACATTGGATAATAGATTATTGGAAAGTGAGGGAGCATCTAAGGCCACGCACACTTTAGAGAAAGTGAAGGCATAGTGGGAGAAAAATTTGGAAGAAATTGATGTAGCTGACTTGGGCTGTGGTGTGGGGGGAGGGGGCGGGGGCATTGACATATCCTGGAGCAATAGCTAGGTGGACCCTTCGTTGGAAGTATGATATGAAAATCTTGACTGGCAGATGGAACTGGTGACATATAAGAGTAGCAGCTGCCCGGGAAATTCAGGAATGTGTGAGAGGTGGCAGTGCCGTGCCGGCTTTAGGGAGGTACGACTCTTTTTTTTTTCTTCTTTTTTTGTCCTCATCTCACCATATAGCGTCTGCAAAAACGAGCAAAAGGCAACCTTCCGACCTGGGCACCCCGGGCTTCTGCTACTGCATTGGCTGTAGGCCTAACCAGGCCAGCTTCTTTGTATAAAGCTTGGTGTAATCATTGGACCAAGGGGCATTGAACTAACCTCATTTCATTACCCCATGATAGTAACAATGCCCAGATGTTAAAATTATTATCATTCAAGTGTTCCTGGTCCAAACGAGCCATACCAAATGCAGCACTCAGCCAGTTCTCATACAAAGGAGGCCTGGAATCTTTCCACAGTTTACAGATCTCCCTCCGGGCAATAAGGATCAAGTAGAGTAACAGGCCTTTTTGAGTTGCCAACAACAAATTTGTCAGAACATTATCTATACCGAATATGACTAGTGCAAGATTCAAATTAAACTTAACTTTAAAAATTGCTCCAAGAGCACACTCCATGTTCTTCCAGAATCCTCTTAAGATAGCACATTCAAAGAATATGTGAATATCATCCGCCGCGGTGAAGTCACATCTTGGGCATTTCGAGGAAGAGAGAGGGGCAAATCTTACTATTTTCATGGGGGTATAATATAGTCTGTTGATGACATAAAAGTGATTCTTTTTGAGGGATGCTGGCTTAACATACTTATATAGTATTTGAAGAGATAGACCATACAAATCAACAGCTATACCATCCAAGACTGATAAATTCCAAACAGAATAATGTGGAGGGAGGTCTGCAACGTCGGCATCCAATAAATTCATATACCAGTACCCGACCTCCTTCTTTATGGGTTTTGGATTTTGAAGACGATGCTCAATTTCCACCTATATACTCTTTCTCGCCTGTATACCAGGAGGACAGTTGTAAATATTAAAATTTTGAAAAGGAGCTTCCTATTTTTGATCTTATAACCTCCCATGGGTAAACTCCGTCTAATGAAATAAGATCGGACCAAATCGCAATGCCAGCCTTTTTAATAGGCAACGCAAGGCTATCTTCCAGCCATGTAGGTAACCCAGGAGAATCCCAAATGGGAGCAAAATCAGAGTAATAGCCAATCCCCAATTTCCTTCTAACCCCGTACCACACTTTAAGTGCTGTCCTTAAAACTTTCAGACGGACCTTTTTAAAAAACCTTGGAGCCCCAAACTTATATAGGAAGCCCAATCCTCCCCCTTCAAAAGTGACCATCTCGCTCAGAATCTTCCCCCAATTAGTATCGGCGGTAATAGTAAGCAATGCCCGTATATTTTTAAACTGAAAAGCGAAAGAATACCAAAGCAAATCCGGGAGAGCTAAACCGCCCTTCAGAAGCTTACGTCTTAACTTCTTCCAGGATAGCCTAGCACTTTTATTAGACCAGATAAAGCTTCCTATTTTGCCTTGGATTTTACTCACAGCCTTACTGGGAAAATCAAGGGGGATGGTGCTAAACAAATATGTCAACTTTGGCAGAACAACCATCTTTACAAGATTGACCCGGCCATAGATAGTCAGAGGCAAATTCTGCCATCTTGCAAAAAGGTGGTCGATTTCTTTAGATACCTTCCTCAGGTTAATCTGAGGAATATCATCTAGGTCTTTAACTATGATTATCCCTAGGTATCTAAATTCCTTGCTCATCCTACCGGCCCAATTGTTGATGTTCCAGCACATTACCTCTGTCTTAGAGGAATTAACAAGGTACCCTGAATACAGGCCAAATTCCTCCAAGAGGGCTTCCACCCTTGGGAGTACCTCCGCTGGGTTGTTGGTATATACCAGCAAATCGTCCGCATATAGAGCTAACTTACTGCTGTAATGATGGACTTGAAAAGGAGTGATTAAATCATCCAATCTTAGGGCTTGAGCAAGAGGCTCGATGTAAATGTCAAACAATAAGGGCGAGATGGGACAGCCCTGCCTTGTTCCCCTTGTTATATTAAAGCTTGAAGTTAGCATACCATTTAACAGGATAACTGCAGAGGCACCCTCGTAGCATCTGATCAGGGTCTGTATAAAGGTTGAACCAAATCCCATTATCTTTAGGGTTTCCCGAAGGAAAACCCAACAGACCCGGTCGAATGCCTTGGCTACGTCAAATGCTGCCACTGCCAAGGGCTCCGACCGCGCCACCGCTAGATCTATACTGCCTATTAATTGCAGCGTTTGATCCTGAATAAACCTCCCTGGAATAAAGCCCTTTTGGTCCATATTTATCAACTGCGGAGCTATCTTGACCAATCTCCCCGCTAAAATACTCATAAAGATCTTATAATCAGCATTAAGCAGGGAGATTGGTCTATATGAATCGGCTTTAAGGGGATCTTTCCCTGGCTTCAAAATAAGCACAATAGTAGCCCCCTTCCAGGATTTAGGGACTCTACCTTCCGAACTGTAGATGTAATTAAATAATTCACACAATCTAGGAGCTAGCTCATCCTGGAGGATTTTATAAATCTCCCCAGGGAGGGCGTCAGTCCCCGCAGCCTTGTTGCTCTTAATCTTATTTATATAAAGTTTTATCTCGCTCTCAGAGATGGGGGCATCAAGAGCAATTCGGCTGCCCACTGATAATACCGGTAGTGCCTTATTCTGAAGCCACTTTTGAATACTCCCTGGGCTGGGTGTTATCTCTTCTTTGTATAAATCAGAGAACAAGGAGACTTTTGCATATCCTCCTGTTTACAAGATGTTGCCCCACTCTCATCGATAACCAATTAGCTTATGTTATTTTTGGGTCGATCCACCCTCGCTTTCCAAGCCAAAAGGGCGCCCGCCTTTTCACCATACTCGTAATTTTGCATATTACAGGCTGACCACTGGGCTTTTACCTTTTGATCCAGCCTCCCCCTATATTTCTGACGCAAACGTTCAAGATCGTTAAGAACTTGTGTCAGGTTTTTGGGATGAGTCTGAGAGCAACTCGTTCTTTCTCCTTCCAACTTAGAAATCTCCCTTTCCAGATTCTGGAATTCTAGAGCCTCTTCCCTGTTCTTAGAGCATATCAAACTATGAGACTGTCCACGCAGATGCGCTTTAAATGCGTCCCAGACAAAATCTAAAGAAGTCGAACCTATATTGACTGCAAAATAATCCATTGTAGAGGCTTTAAGAGCACTGATTATCTCAGTATTAGACAGCATTGCCCTTTTAAATGTCCATCTAGGACTAAGACTTTGCTTTTTCCCTAAGTATGAAAAAGAGATGGGGGCATGGTCCGAAAGAATACTTGGAAGAATGGAGATCTAACAAATTCTCTAGGCCCAGCCTATCAGTAAGAATATAGTCAATTCTAGAAGAATGACCACATTTCTTACTGAAAAAGGTAAAACCTGATACTGCACCCTTTTTTGCCCTCCATGCGTCAGCGAGTCCAAGATCATGAATCATATTGATCATTGCCTGACGAATACGAGGGGCACCAACAAAGTGACTATAGTTAGATCTGTCCCGTAAGGGATTAAGAAGAACATTAAAATCACCACCGATTATCATTGGAGTAGTGATTCCTATCAATTTGGCCTGTATTTTATAAATATAAGCTGGATCATCAACATTGGGGCCATAGAATGAAACTACGGTCAGCTCGATTCCCCCCAATTTCCAGCTGAGCTATTATCCATCTCCCAGATTGATCTGATAAGACCGATTTAATAATGCCTCTAGCACCTAACCTAATTAAAATCGCCACCCCCTTGTTATGGACTGTCTGTTCAGATGAACAAAAATGCGCAACCCAGTGATATTTACCAAAAAAGGCCCTACATTCCAGATAGCTCAGGTGTGTCTCTTGTAGGAGGCAAACCTGTGCGGATGATTGTTCAAGGAGTTTCATGACTAATCTTTGTCTGCGTAGACATCTAAGCCCGTTGATATTCCACGAAATAAATTTAATTTTAGTACTCAGTGGGCTTACAACATCTATCTACAGACAGGGCTTTATTCAGACGTTCTAAGAATGGCTTAAATCTTAAGACACAGCTGAGATTGAGGATATTTTTTATATTTTTTCCCACTGCAACCCCACCCGTGCTCCCCCAAACCCCCTCTTCCCCCCCCGTGACCCCAATGACCCCTCACTACCCTGGGGAACCCCCCCTTCTCCTCTGGGCATAAGCCCTATGGCGAGGACCCCTGGACGTGACCATTCCAGAACAATTCAGTTTAATACTAGACCAGTCTCTCCGAGGGAGCCCAGCGACACAGACTATACAGAAAGAAAAATCAGATGGGTACTCTCACCCCATTCCACTTATACCCCACGCCCATTCCTTATTTTATCTATTAAGGCGTCTACTTCCTCAATTTGGCACAGATTATGCATGTGGTTATTCCACATAATCCGGAGGGATGCGGGAAACCTCAATTGTGTCTTGGCCCCCAATGAATTTAAAATTACCATTCTTTTGCCCAACTCCCACTGTTTTGTTGCTGTAATGTGGGAGACATCAGACCTAATAGAAAAGGAAAATGAACTAGAAAAGGAGTTGCTCATAACCTGACCTGCTTTCAAAGCCAATGATACATTTTCTCCTTTACGGAGTATGTGAGAAAGTTTACTAAAATTTTCTTTGGCTTTTGTTTTTCTAGATTCCTCCTATATGGGTCTCGATGTACTCGCTGAATATCTGAAACCAAGTCCAGTTCCGGGGAATCTTTAAGAATTGTCTCCTTTAAGAGTGAAATCACAAAATTTTTAATATCTCCCCCCTCCAAGTCTTCCGGGACATTTAATATTTTCAAATTGTTTTTTCTTGAGTGGTTTTCAAGGCGCTCTACGTCATCTTTCAGTTCCCTGTTTTGGTGGGCTAATTTATCCATCTCAACTGAAGAAGAAGAATGTAAGGCTTCCTTGATTATAGGAATCTCAGACTCAAGAGCATCCGTTCTCTGCGAAACCTCTTCAATTTTTTGTGCCAATACCTCACATGAGGCCTGAATTGCAGCTTGGTTAGACTCTGAAATTGAAAACCTTCTCCCGATGTCTTCCTTTAGACTTAATAGAATATCAGCTAGTGATCCGGACAACACCGTGTTAGGGGGTAGACCTGTGGTTGAGTCAAGCGGTCTGGTTAACAAAGTGACCGACGATGGTTCAGAAACATCCCCCTTCTCCGCTACTGGAAGAATGCCTAAAACAATTTCCTGTCTATCCAAAGCCGAAAATCTATTCAAAACTTCCACAGAAGAATGGATAGCCACCTGTTGTCCCATCAGTGTGTCCACTTCATTCGTCACCCCGGGAGAAGACATAACAGAGGGCTGAAAATTTTCCTTAGGCAGAGGGGGGCCAGCCTGAATACCAGTAAAAGCCATAACGTTTTTTTTATTCTGCCCCTTATCCGGTGTGGTAGATAACACCTTGTAGTATGTCTTCAAAGATGGAGTTATTCTAAGTTTAGAAGACGAGACTTTCTTGACTTTTCCTTTTCCCCCTACCACACAGTGGAAGGGTACTCTCCGTGGTGGCTCTCACTTTGCCCTGCCTGGCAGTAGCCCTTATTTCTATGACCGGAGGAGAAATGGAAGTGGATTTAACAGTCTAAAACAAGATTAGGAGCCCTATTACGCAAGGTATAGCGACAGATAGCTGGCTTAGCAGTTTGATTCGTAGTAGCACTGAGGGGGACTGTACGGGGGTCACTACTCCCACCGTTCTCCATGCAGTACCAGGAGCCCACCCGTGAAAAAACGGTCCCAACCAACCCTTCTGCACAACTCTGTGCTACATGGGCCTTGCTGTAAAACTTGGAGGCAGACCAACCAGCCGGTGAGTCCTCGTGGAAAAGTTAAAAAAAAAAAACACCTTCACCTTCAGTTTCACTTAAACTAATGGCACCAGCGCCGGCCGTCCCTTTTGCAGGCTTCCGTACTACATTAGCCTTACTACAACCCTTAGAGGCAGTCCAAACATCCGGCAAATCCTTGAGGGAAAATTCCAAAATCTTACCTCCACCTTCACCTTCGCTTGAGCTGATAATGCGCTTGAAGGGGAAGAGCGAGCAAACTCCTGCCTCACACTCGCTCTACGAGACGCTCCCTCGCGTCAGTTTACCAAACCTCTTTGGAGCGTACTCGAAAGTGCTGACTCTGCCGGAAAAGACCCGGAACTGTAGGCCGGGAGTCCGCCGCCTCCACTCTCGTGCCGCGCCAATAAACCGCAGCAACGAGAGCTCCAGGGACGCCGCGCCACCTTGATCCCCAGACACCATCCGGCAGGGAGAAAGCGCCACACAAAAAGAAAACAAACCGTAAGTGCTTCTCCTCTGTATGTTCCAGGCTGAAAAACCATGAAACCACGAAAACAAGGGGACCCAGCACTGCTTATTTAACTAAAATGCCATACTTATGATGCTCGCTGTGCTTTCCGGAGAGACCTGACAATGCACGCCAGGGTGTGAAAGGCAGCGAGTCTTCTAAGACCCTCAATGCTGCCCGGTGCAGGGTTCCACCTCTAATTCACTTTGGGTTCGCTATCAAAATAATGAGGCAAGCGCTGGAAACTGGAAGACAAGAAAAAGGTTTATTTCTCATGAGGAGATCACGTCAACTGAGACACCGGGATGTCTGAGGGAGGTGTTCTGCCGATAACTCCTTTGGCTCTTCCTTTTATACAGGTTTGACACAATGCATTTGTTTCATCAACATGGTTACACAAGCTTGGGGTCCCCGCCCCGGGCAGGTTGTCACACAAGCCCAACAGTAATTCTCTTCCCACCCAGGTCAAACAGACAATCTTATCTTGCAGCTGGACCTTGCTTCAGGGTCTAAAACATGTGAGACTGGCCAGATCTAAGAGTCCGTTCTGTTGATAAAAACAGGTCCCATTGTTGGTAACAACAAGTCTTGCTGTTTGCAGTGCAATAAATCATGTTGCAAGAGTCTTTTTGGTGTTTGGAACCTGTTTGTGTAACTAGGTGCAGTGAGGGGTAGAGTGTCCAAAGGTTTGCCTGAAAACAGAGATGAGAGGAAAAACGAGTTTGTGGCAGCAAGTGGCGCTGAGGTTTGTTGTGGCAATAGAGTTTATAGCCCCCAGCACACATACCAGGTCGGTCAGAGGGTCAGAGGGATGCTAGTAAGGGCAGGGTGAAACAAAGGTGACCAACAGAGTACAAAATGGCTGTGATAGATCAAAATGACTGCAACTTATGTGCACATAGAATTCCACCAGACAAGATGGCGCAGGTAATGTTCATGATTATCGTTTTGCTTTTAACAGTGGCTCCTTTGAACATAACTAGCCAGCTTGTCAGTCTATTTCGATCTCCATAATGTCCTGTATCTCTTGATCATACATTACACTCATTTTTGTTAGCTGAGTGTCCATAGTCTTAGGGTGCAAGGTAGTTATGCAAAGAGAACACAAAGGTGGTATACAGTGTATACCCAAACAACAACCACATATTGTCAATACTGGGACCAAGAGAATCATTGATATTTTCCAACCCCACTCCTTCAAGATGCCCCAAAGCCAACTTCCAATTGTCCAAGTCTCTGATCCTTGATGAATTTCTGAAGATAGTCTATGGAGATGTTCGATTGCTTCATAGACAGAAGGTGAATGATCAGGAATGTATACACAGCAGCTGGCACCGATGATGCGGAATGTTCAGTGGCATGTGGTAACAGCCCACAGCCCCAACAGTTGGTAGCATTGGTGGCAAGATTGTGCTGGTGCAACATCTGCACGAAAGAATTATTCCAGAATTCTTTGCGTCGTTCTCGGAGATGTGGCGGTAGTGATACCAGGTAGTGTTCTTTCTTGGTGGTTGGTTGCATGGTGGGTGACAATGTTCTGTATGCAGGTGCATTCTCTTCAATGATCCAGAGTGCGACCATTAGCAGGAGACAGGTGAGAAATGCGGCTACAAGTGCAATTGTCTTTGTGCTGTGCAGGTTAGCAGTCTTGGTGTCTTTGCGGTGGTTTTGCAGGTGTTCAGTTTATCAGGACTTGCCAGGGGCCCGTCCACCTAGGCTCCAGATTCTTCGTTCTTTGGAAGTTGCGAATCAATACATGGTCGCCTGGCTTTATTTCAAGTCCCGGTCCCCTGGATACGTCAGGCAAGGCTTGCTGCACCAGTTGGTGGATAATTGTTAGCTCGTTTGTCAATTTATGCAAGTAATCCGACATTAATATGTTCGGGACATCGTTAATGGAGGTGGGTCTTGGTGCCGCCCAAATGCTCAAAGGGGTGGTCGGGGACTCCAAACCCTCCCCGTGGTACTACTGTCCCCTTCCCTGGGTTGTGTTGTAGGCAGACTATACATTGTTGTACTAGGCGTTTTGCAGATTCTGCTATCTTGACGTTATGCCATACTCTGGTGATTAGTTCAATCATGGGGGTGGAGCCTATGTGTGCTGGTAAATGTGCCATGGTCAATACGGGGATGAGGTAGGCATTGGGTAACAGCCATTTATTTCCGTCTTTAGTTCTCCAGCAATCTTCCTCGTCTTTTAGTCCCACCTTTTCCCACTCTGTCAATTCGTCTTGTGTGCCTGTAGTCTGTATGTCCCTTACAGTGGTCCTAGCGTCAGTCCATCGTTCAGCTTGTGACCTGGTCACATACATTCGTGTCGTAGTTCTGTCTCCTGCCGTGGCTCGGGCAGTAACGTCTGCTAGTGCATTTCCCTGTCCAATGAGATCAGTCACTTTCCTATGTGCTTGGCATTTTATCACTGCTAACTTCTTGGGGAGGAGGACTGCTTGCGTCAAGGCGGAGACTAAATCTCCATGCAGGATGGGTGTACCGTGTGAAGTCAGGAACCCTCTTTCTTTCCAAAAGATCCCAAAATGGTGAACCACCCGAAGGCATATTGGCTGTCGGTGTATATGTTAACTGTCGTGTCAGTCGCTAAGATACATGCTCGTGTGAGGGCAATGAGTTCTGCAGCCTGGGCTGAACGTTGGGGAATACGGGCTGTTTCCAGAACGGTTCGGGCTGTGGTGACAGCGTATGCAGCTGAGGTGGTGCCGTCGGGGAGTTTGATGCACGAACCATCCACCCATAGTTCTCCATCTGGTTCTAGAAAGGCGGTGTCTCTGAGATCTATTCTACTCTTTGTTTGTTCATCGGTTAGTGTCACACAGTCGTGTAGTGGAGTCACGCTAGGATCATTTTCGGGTAGGGGTAACGGTGTGGCTGGATTGAGGGTGGTGCATCGCTTTAGGGTAATGTGTGGTGCTAGCAGGGTCAACTCATATCCTGTCAGTCGGGCGCTAGTCAAATGTTGGGTTTTGGTCTGGTTTAGTAGTGTGTCGACTGCATGGGGTACTAAAACAGTGACTGGATTGGAGAGTACTATTCCTTCGCTCTGGCGTATCGATACTGCTGCAGCTGCCACAGCGCGCAGGCACGCTGGCAGCGCTCTGGCTACTGGATCGAGGGTGGCAGAGAAATATGCACAAGGGCGTTGTTTGTGACCAATTTATTGTTTTAGGACAGACAATGCACATCCTTCCCTCTCGTGCGTGTAGAGGAAGAATGGTTTGGAGTAATCCGGGGTTCCTAGGACAGGCGCTGAACGAAGGGGATTGTGTGGTTCTTTAAAGGCTGACTGGCATTCGGGGGTCTAGGGGAGAGGTAAGGGGGTGTTTTTAGCTAGGAGGGAGAGAAGGGGTTTGACAATGAGGCTAAAGTTCGGTAACCACTGTCGGCAAAATGAAGTGAGACCTATCAAAGAGCGGACTTGTTTCTGATCTTTGGGGACAGGGGTGTCTAGAATTGTCTGGATCCTGTCAGGCGTGAGTTTCCTCCCTTCTTTGGATAAAAGGTGACCCAAATAGGTCACTTGTGATTTACAGAACTGCAATTTCTTTTGGGAGACCTTGTGACCATTCTCAGCAAGAAAATGGAGTAGTTTGATGGTGGCTGTGACGGCTATTGGTATGGTGTCCGCTGCTAGAAGGATGTCTACTACCATTACCCTTTCCTTCAAGTCCTTCTTTTTCCTTTCTGTAGCCCTGTCATTTTCGTTTCTCTGATGCTCATAGTACTGGGCCATTTGGAGAATGGCCGCCGGTTTAGATGCTGCCCAACTACTTTCGCTGGCTTGTAATTTCTGGGATACATCTGGCAGTAGTCCTTTGACCTAGTTCTGCACAAATAAGTGGTGTCCGGTTGTGGTGGACATGTCTTGTCCACTGTAATCGGAGAACACCGTTTCAAATCTGGAGAAATACTCTGAGACATCCTCTTGTGGTTTCTGGCGGCACGCGGTTACTATGGACCAGTCTATCTTTTTCTCTGGGATCAGCGTTTTCACTTTCTGCACTATTTTGTCAGGGAGGTCCAATATTGCTTTAACCGGTTTTTGACCAGGGTTCCGCTGTTTATCTAGTGTGTTGAGTTGTTCCCAGGTATGACCAAGCAGTTCGGTATGGTCTATTTTCCTAATCTGTTTCCACACATCTGCTGGCAAACATAACCCGAAGAACAAGTCTATGTCGGCAAGTGTCATTATTGTTGATCCCAGAGCGGTACCTAGCTCGGTGTAAAAGGCGGTGGGGTTCTTTCGTAAATCCGGTAAAGATTTACGGAACGTCAAAATGTCCTGTCTGTCCCATGGTTGATACACCCAATTGTAGACCACCCTTCCTCTAGCGTCTTGATGGTTCATATCGTCATGAGTCCCTTGTCCTCTAGGAGGTACCCAATAAGGGGCAGCTTCTTTTATCAGCATCATGCTATCTTGTTTTTCCACCGGGGGTCCTGCTATCTTAGATGTCCTGTCCTTATCTATCCGTCCTTGTTCCACGAGGTGACGGAATACCTCCAGTGTGGATGAAAAGAGTTCTGTAACATCGTTGTCGCCTTCATCTCCGGTGTCTACCTTCCTATAGAGAGCCACTAGCCGCTCTGGCCCTACATCTTGGTACTTCTCTTCATATGCAGTAAGAGTGTGGTAACAGAGACGTACAATAAAGTATCGTTTGCGGTTTTCAACATAGGAGTTGCATATGTCAGTTACATACTCTTCTGTCTCCTTCCTATCTATGAGGGATTTAACTATTTTATCAATGCCAGCTCGCTCATTTTTACTTAATCGCGGGACCCTGGGCGCTCCTTTTTCTTTTGATCCTACCTCTACTACTGTATCCTTTGATGAGGCATTTGGTGTGGGTGACTCGGTGGGAGCAGAGGCGGTGGAGACTGAGGCGATCGTGCCATCTCCGGCTATACTTTGGTGGTCCTGGCGTTGTACTACGGGATGAGTAGGGGCGTAAGGGGGTGGTATGTATATGATTGGGGGACCTAACAATAAATCATCATCTACCCTTTGTTTTGCTGGTAACTTGGGGTAAAGAGTCGAGGGCGTTCTAACAGGGCATTGACCTGATATTTTAGATTCCTGTTCCTTTTTATCGATTTCCTTTTCTTTTAGTTTTTCTTCTAATCTTTTACAGGCTTGGTAAGCTGATTTTCGCGTTTCTTTATCTTGTCTAGCTTCGTCCCTTTTCTTTCTTTGAGCTGCCTCTTTTCGCCATAAACCAAAACTGTCAAACATGGCTGGTCTAGTTTTCTTTTTGTGGAGAGCTAATTCTAACGTTTCTATTTTAGCGGGATCGAAAGATCCCGTCAGTGGCCACTGATTTACCCGGTCCTTCCTAGTGTATTTATGCCATAGTTTGCTATAAGCTACGGTGGCTAATCCATACTTTACGTACATGTCCTTGTTAGGGGTGCCTTCCGGCGGTGCCGGCTGACTGACCTCTAACGAACAGTCTGGTCCAAAACAATTACAATCAAACAATCTAGAGAAAACAGGCATGACGTATTTATCGGTCAAAAATGAATATCTCAATCAATCAATTTAGACAAAGTCTGCACTACCTGTCCTTCGCTGCCTGCAAAGAGAGAGAATATTCCTATTCTTTGTTGTTTGCAAGCAGGGAAATGTCGCAAATAACTCAATATCAAAAAAGGAATACTAGTATTTCAATCAAACTATTCAATCAATCAATTTAAGTCGTTTTTTCACGACCTTACCCGGACCGTATGGACGGTTCTTCGTCTTCCCCTTCCAGCGCCTGGTTGTCCTCTCACTCCAACAATCAATGCGGCGTTCCTCTAAGGTCCCAGTCAGGACCGCAGGTCACTCGAGAGAGGTCCGTTCGGAACCGGTGAAGTTCAGTCGATCGGCAGCCAGACAAGGGTCTTCTCAGGCAGGTATACCCCAATCCTTTAGTCGTTCACTCCGTCGTTAGGACCTCTCTACCGGACCCACGCGTCGCTGATGGGCCCCACGTTGGGCACCAATTTGTGAAAGGCAGCGAGTCTTCTAAGACCCTCAATGCTGCCCGGTGCAGGGTTCCACCTCTAATTCACTTTGGGTTCGCTATCAAAATAATGAGGCAAGCGCTGGAAACTGGAAGACAAGAAAAAGGTTTATTTCTCATGAGGAGATCACGTCAACTGAGACAACGGGATGTCTGAGGGAGGTGTTCTGCCGATAACTCCTTTGGCTCTTCCTTTTATACAGGTTTGACACAATGCATTTGTTTCATCAACATGGGTACACAAGCTTGGGGTCCCCGCCCCGGGCAGGTTGTCACACAAGCCCAACAGTAATTCTCTTCCCACCCAGGTCAAACAGACAATCTTATCTTGCAGCTGGACCTTGCTTCAGGGTCTAAAACATGTGAGACCGGCCAGATCTAAGAGTCCGTTCTGTTGATAAAAACAGGTCCCATTGTTGGTAACAACAAGTCTTGCTGTTTGCAGTGCAATAAATCATGTTGCAAGAGTCTTTTTGGTGTTTGGAACCTGTTTGTGTAACTAGGTGCAGTGAGGGGTAGAGTGTCCAAAGGTTTGCCTGAAAACAGAGATGAGGAAAAACGAGTTTGTGGCAGCAAGTGGCGCTGAGGTTTGTTGTGGCAATAGAGTTTATAGCCCCCAGCACACATACCAGTTCGGTCAGAGGGATGCTAGTAAGGGCAGGGTGAAACAAAGGTGACCAACAGAGTACAAAATGGCTGTGACAGATTAAAATGACTGCAACTTATGTGCACATAGAATTCCACCAGACAAGATGGCGCAGGTAATGTTCATGATTATCGTTTTGCTTTTAACAAGGGGAGCTCGACCGCGACCGTTAGCTTCCGGCCGCCATGTCCCCCCCGGGAGGTACGACTCTTGACGTCGTACTGGGCACTAAGGTCAAGGGGCTCCCTCTGTATGAAGCAATTGAGTGAGATATTTTCATATTCATTTAATTGCATTATTGCATTTAAAATTTCACTTGTAATTGCATTATTTTAATTGGAATTCACTTTTTTATTTCATGCTCGACTGATGTTGCAAACCCTGACCATTTACCCCACCCCCCATCTATTTCTGCAACTTCAGCGTACATGGGATGACGTCGTTAACTGAGCATCCCGGATTTGGTCCCATCTCAATTTAGGAATTATATATCGAGGGGAAGAATCTGCTTTGCGAAAACCTTCTTGACCTAAAGAAGGGAATAGTTGTATGAGAAACCTTCTTCCTTTTTTTTCTTTCTTTTTTTTCTTTTGGGAATTGTATTGTCTCAACTAGTCATTGATGTTAGAATCTTGGCCTCCTCTTTGTGGGCAGCCTGTCAAATTTTTTGCAGACTTTAGGAGAAGCAGGGTAAGGGTGGGTGTGAGGTTTGTTGTAGTTCACGTATTTCTTTTATTATAGCACTTCATTCTAGAAGGCCTGGTTAAAAAAAACAAGCTAAAACAACTAATGAAAGGTAATGGGCTTTCACTAAACTTTTAAATACATATAGGATTGAAATGCCCTGATGCAAATAGGTAGCTCTTGCCACAGTTTCAGGGCTGACAAGACAAAAGAACGAACATGAGACTGCGCAAATGGGGCGCAAGGAGCAGATAGTAAAAACAGGGTAGCAGAACCAGCAGTATGAAATGAAATCTATAATGATGTCAAGAAACATAAATCACTGCAGAGTCAGGGAACAAACACATTGAACATCAGGGCAGACTAAGTGGGAAGGGCCTTTCTTTGAAGTTCAGAGGTGTACAGAGTGATTTGTGTGAATAACACTTTGGGAGAAAGGCGATAAGGAGCGTGCCTGCAGTAATGTCAATATGTTTTTTAGCAACTGGTAGAGCCTGCTTTCATGAAACAAGTTGAAATGGATTGGGGCTGCAGACTGCTGGCAGCGGAAAAAAAATTCTGTGGTGGTCCCCGGAATGTGGTTCTGCATGATGTTCCTTTTGTCAGTCAAGATGCTGGACAAGGATAAAGAAAATCTGACTGTTGACATTTCTGCTAGAGGAAAATGGTGAGCACACGTGCTCCGCACAATAGAGCAAGGGGCTTAAATGGATTTCTTTACGCTTCAATGAAAGTGATAAAAAGACAATTTGGAAGGATGCAGTTTTACCATCCAGAAGAAAGTCTGGCAATCTAACCCCCCATTGAAGAACTGGGAAGCCCCAACAATAACCAGAACAGGTATCTTAGTCATGCACCTGCCTGGGTACAAAATCATTGCCTGATCTGCCATCCTGAGGGCAGGCAGTTTGGAAAACAAAGCAGCGTTGAGTGGAAGACCCAGCAGTGTTCTGAAAGGGGCCTGAAATTGAGAGGAGCTGGCAGGGTCCAAAATCTATTCTCCTCAGATGAAACCCTCCATCTTCCTACCCTGCTCTAACCTTAAAAGTTGTTGTATTGACCGCATCAGAGAGTACCTTAAGTAGGGACTACTTAGGGACATGGGGCGGGGTACAGGGCATGCAGGGACAACTGGGTCCCAACCCTGGTGGTTGGGGCCATATGCCACTGGTGTTCTGGAGCCCGAAATATTACGGCTCTGCAACTGGGCCAAGTGCATCTTTTTCTGCACTTGTCTCTCATGGTTGTGAGGACAAGCATGGCACAAGCTTCTCGGGGAGGTAGTGTGGGGTGGGTCGTGGGCACACGCTCAGAACTTCGCAGTCAGTTAACAGACACATTAACTTCAATGTCCGATTCAGTGTTGGTCTTTTTAGACAGGAAGTACTTTTTAATCTCAGAGCTGTACTCTGTACTGCACAATTCACTCCACTATGCGGGATTCTTGGAGCACTACATCTCTTTTCTACCTCTTTCTATCTCCTTGCTGTCTCTTACCCAGTTGGCCATATATGTCCCTAGCAATTTATGGTATGGATGCTGAGAATCCTGGTGATGCTTGGTGGATGCTGACGTAGACTCAGACGCAGGGGCGGGATGAGGCAACGGCAAAGGAGAGCAGCCGCTCCCGCTGCCTCTGAGCTCCCGGCCTCTTGGTCTCCTGCTCGCTTGTGGCTCCATTGCTCAAGTGAGTGCCACAGGCGGTCCGCGGCGGCGGCCCGGTTAGTTCCGTGCGCAGCCTGCATTTTCACCTGGCGGGCCCCACTCGCCACCGACTCAGCACTAGGGGCCCCAAACCTCCACAGCAGAAAGTCCTGAGACCCTCCCACCTGCTTCACCTCCAGTGCTGCAAGCGCACATATAGGAGCATGGAGGTAAGGGGGTATGTTCTGCTGCTATTAGTTGTTTCCCCCACATTTTCAGGCCCCCATTTGCCTGTTTGACCTTCGTTCGTCCCATTGGGTTTCGGCCCTGCCACACACCGCGCTGAGCAGTACACCCCCAGCCCAACTTCAGCTGTTGCAGCATGGGGGGGGGGGGGTTGTGGCCGTAGCTACGGTAGAACGGCTAAGCCAGGGGTAAGGAGCAAAAAATCGGTGGACATTGACGTCCAGGATGTGCTGATCAAAGGGCCCCACAGCCAGAGAACCAGAGAGGAGAGCCCATAGGAAGTGGTCACCAGGTCCAGCATACCAGGACATCAGTTTCCGCCCAAAGGAGGTATTCACTGGGCGCAGCCAATTAGGTAGTTATCTTCTGGCCTCCACCAGCCTCAACTGGCTTCATACCTCAAACTGTGTGGTCAACACCGGAGCAGCGGTTCCATTAATTCAACGAAGAGAACTATGCGTTCAGGCAAAGAGAGACCACTTTTGCCCCCAGTAAGGAGGGAAAAAAACCAACAAATTTAAACAACCTCAAAATAAGTTAAGGCAAAAATTGCAGGGGGGAACCAACCTCTAATCTCACCGGTTATTCGTATGTTTGAAAAATCAATGAAAATCCCACACAAATTTGACTTTGTGAAAGATCCAACCAGAGCTATGTTAACACTACAAACTGAAACCTATAATCTACAATCAAACCAGATAGTAAAACATAAGAAGTATGTCAGGAACAAGACCGAGGAGTCCCAGATCATCATGAGATAGAGGGAAACGAGGGAACTCAATGGGGCATATAACAGACTTGGAGATGTTAACATTAGCCCCAACAAGACAATTGCCACATGCCACAAGAGGTCCCATATTCATCAGAAATACCTACAGGACACCCTAAAAAATTACTGCTATCTGGGGCTCTGCTCCCTCTGGAAGTAACTGTAAATATCAAAAAGTGCAAATTTGCAATGGACTCTACATCTTGTACTCTTCAAACAAATCAGATAAACCAAGAGTTACCCAAGGCAGGTGACCTTTAAACTCATTAAAAAAAAAGTAGAACCAGGAGCCCCCCCCAATCAAATTCTGATGCTAACCCGGACAAGCCAAACGATATACGGACTTACGAGAACTTAAAACAGGGGACAGGATATCAAGAACGCAAGGATGAAGCCCTATTAAAATCCGATTATCTGCAGCTCTGGAGCACACCTTGCGACAAAAATAATCGTAACGTCAACCTTCAGTTCTCTCAGCCAAAAATGAAAGAGGGATATCATCTAAGCTCTTCGTTCGAGAATAAAAGTGCAACAAAACGTAACTGAGTGCTCAAGAACAAAATTCACTGGTTTCTGTAACACCCGACCTAGGGGCTATATGGGATATATTTTATAGAACTTCTCACCTAATACCAGAAGCTCTAACGTAGCAATCTAATAAAATAGAAGTACAAATTGATTTCCTCAACGTCATGGCAAACTCTGTGGCAGGTATAGACCAGAAGTTGGCCACCCTAAACAACCTGATACTACGAGCACAAACGCAAGCGATGGCTCCATATTTAGATTGCACATGTGCCCCACTGATTACTAAACTGCCCACAATCCCTGATGTTCTGAGCACTATGCTTGAGTACTTAAAAGTGAGTTTACAAATTTTAAGAACCAACAAGATTTCCAGTCAGCAAGAAATGGAGGAAACGGGTATAAGCAAAAAGACAAACTCACAAAATAATATGGACCCTTTGGACCCACTGGGCGATAAAATGGAAAACAAAATCCTAATGACAGAAAAAGACTCTAGGCAGCAAGAAATGGAGGAAACTAGCTCTAGCAAAAAGATATCCCTCAAAAAAATAATATGGTCCCATTAAAGGAAAGAACGAAAGATCAAGTCGAAAAACAACCAACTTCTCCTCCCTTTTTATTGAAGAAAAAAGAGAAAAAAACAACGTAAAGCAAGAAATAAGACAAAAAGTACTACAATAATAAACTCGCCTCAAAGACAAACAACAATGGGGAGTAATATAAACTGGCATAATCAAAACACAGGAGTACTCCAGAACAGGCCCAGTAAAATGACAGGAAATAAGAAACAGTATTACTAGTTATTTTACAAAAATTAGGGTGAAAATACACCTGCCAAGGAATGTGAAGAAATAAGTGAACGAAATGAATAACAAGCTCCAGAATCATCGGAAAAACCAAAAATTGATATATAATATCAGTCTCAACGCGGGAACAGAAGGGATCAACAGGAGCGGATCGAAAGGTTAATCCTCTGTGTGAAGCCCGTAGACCAACAAAAGATGAGAACTTCCCCACAAAACAGGATACTTCTTTTCAATTCGATAAACTAGGAAGATCGAATCTTCAGCAAAAAACTGAGGATATACAGTGTAAGGATTCGGACAGATATAATATAGAATTCCCAATTCAAAGAACAATTAAGATTCAACAATCTCCTAAACGTTGTTTTAGAGGAAACCTAGTTGACACCCATACGCAACCACTTCAAATGTTAGTCAACAAACCAGCGGTTGGTCTCGTAAAAAAAAGAATACACAACCTTTCCAGTAGGTGGGAAAAAAAAGAGAACAATCAACGAGCATAATGACGGACTGAGCCAATTTATTTTTAAACCAGAATACCAGTCCAGGGGTCAGCATGACACTTTGAATCGGGGAAACATTTCAAAGCTCTTAAAAGCGATCCCATTGCTTGTAAAGATCACAAGTGAAAGTTTAGAATCCATTGAATTTCTACCTTATAAAGAAGATAACCAAGAACTGACATGGCAATGACATATGGAAGAGGTGTGGCGCAGCGGCCACGGTGCCTGACTCCGGACCACAGGGTTCATGGTTCGATCGCCGGCGGCAGGTTAGCCCAGCACCATGTGACTCTGGGCAATAGCTCGCTTAATCTTCCCGACGGCCCCCAGCGCCGGGACACCTCTCTGGAGGTAGCTGTGCGCTTTACAAATTCTGGTATTACATTGGTAACATTGAATTCTATCCGTTAACCAGAATTAATCCTCCAGGAATACGAAACCTTCCTAAACTGGGGTATCAAAATCAACAGGCCCCCACAAACTGTACATGCAATCCCATTTACCTTACCAGAGAGACTCGACCACCAACGGAAAAAAAAAACAGCCAAGTATTCTCAATACTGAGAAACCCTATTGGCAAAACAACTAACCTACCATCAACAAGTACTATTCAAACCCAGGAAGAAAAATCTATAAAAATTAAATCAAGGATGGTTGACAGCAGCTCTGCATGGGGTAACACAATCCTGACAGGAAAAGCCCAGGAGCCCTAGGGGAAAAAATACTCGATCGAAGGGAAACAATAAGAATATGCTCTTGGAATATAAATGGGGTGCAAGCCAAGATTCAAAATGTGCACTTCGCCTCCATGTCAAGTAATTTTCAGATTATACTGCTGCAAGAAACCTGGGCAACCCAATCCCTGATGTTAGAAGGTTTCGCAAGGTATTTTGTACCTGCAATTAAACACAGTAAACATGGGCGACCCAGTGGGGGACTAGCAACATTTATTGCAATAGACCTAACATTGGAAGATGAAAAAGTCGTCACAAATGACGACATTCTAATAGTAAAATTACATTACAAGAAAAAAAAAACTTCTGTCTCTAATAAACGTCTATATACATCCTGACTCCAGAACTAGGAAGTTTATGGCCACCAACCTTACAAATATTATACTACATCAATTGAATGAGGAGATACATACCGGAATGATTATTTCGGGTGACCTTAACATGAACCTGATGTTTACATACACCAGAGAGGGAGAAATATTGCTACAGGACCACCTATGGGCGATTACTCAACAATCTTTAATCCCGGAAAATAAAGCATCAGTAGGAGTAGTCAGTAAGAACCTTGTAAAAGACCTGGATTGCCTGGGACTGAGGCCATTAAATGGGAGGTTCCCACAAGACATACCACCATACCATAAATCAAGAATCGACTATTCAATGGTTCCTGAACCTATTCCAGATTATATCATCATTTTGGATTGTAAAAACATACGAAGTGATCATTGCCAACAAATAATGGAGATTAAACTCCAATGTTCAAAACCTCAGAAATTACAAACACTTCCTGACGAGACTGGAACGGTAAACTATAGGAGATTGTACTGGAACGAAGGCTCCAAAACTCTGATTATGAAAAAGGCACTTAAGTAAGCTTTGAAGGGGATACTCTTACTGCAATTGAAAAATGGGCACTTTTTATAGAGAAATTAATTTCCACTTATGCATCGGAAAAATTTGAATAAACAACAACTAAGCAGTCCAGTAAAGACAATACACAGAATTAAACTATCCTATTCAAGTCGCTTTCTAAAAAGAAATCGCAGCAGACTACTGAGACAGGTAAAGAAGTGGCCGGACAATACAGTCCTTCGTTCCAAACTAAAAAGTACTTCCTATGACCTGAGGAGGTTAATTTGGGAAGAAAAATCTCAACTAAAACCAGCACTCTGGGCAAAAGCACTATATACACGTAAAATGAAAAATTCAAGAGATTTCTGGAAAATTATAAATGGCTTATCTAGAACTAGCAAGACGACCGTAACCTCTACATTAACTGAAACCATCTGGGTAAGAGTTCTAACAGCCCACTTGAACAGCAACCCGGAGGTAAAACAAAGCAAAAGTACAGTTAACCACATAAGAAAAGACGAATCTTGAATTCGAATTAAATATAACTGAGGATCAAGTATGCAAATTAATTCGAAACCAAAGATAAGATGGAGCCCCGGGCCCAAACCGGATTCCATTTGCTTTACACAAAGATAACCCTACTGCTTGGGCTGAATAACTAACGAGTATTTAAGAAAGCAGTTCAATCCTCATCAATACTGGAATCATGGCAAAGCTCCGTAATATCACCTATTTACAAACGTGGCGACTGTGTACATCCCGCTAACTATCGACTAATCACATTACAAGATACAGATGCTAAACTCTTCGCTAGAGTTCTACTGACCGAGCTGTCAATATGGGCAACCGAGAAGCAGATTATTCCGCCAAATCAATCGGGTTTTATGCAAGAGCTGGGAGCAGCTGACATTCTAGTACTTTCAAAACTAATAGATAAATACAAATCAATGACGCAACCGTTATACCTTTGCTTCGTGGATTTTAAATCTGCCTTCGATTGCGTGCATCGGCAAACCCTCTGGGAAAAGTTGAAGAAACAGCAAATACCATCCTGCCTTCTAAAAGCAATTCAATCACTATACTCTAATACCCGAGTTATAGTTCGAATATAAAATCGACATTTCCTTGGGACTAAAACAAGGGTATGTTCTTGCGCCATATCTATTCAATTTGTTTTTATCGGACCTAACACAAGCCCTGGACGATGGGAGTGCCTCCCCTCCCAAACTACCCGGAAGACAAATATCAAATTTATTATATGCTGATGTTATATTACTAAGCCAAACAAAGATAGGGTTACAACGCCTTATTAACAGAATATCAAATTACTCCTTGGCAAATGCCATAGTAATAAACGACACCAAGACCAAAGTAATGGACGTTCATAATAAGACACTGACAATATACAAACATAAATCGTATCTTCAAAGTCGTCAGCTAGAGCAAGTAAAAACTTTCAAGTAACTGGGAGTACTAATTGATGATGAGATCATTTCAACCACACAAAATAGACCTGCGAACTGGAAGTAACACCTTACTAACTACATTTCGATCTTTGCAGAGGTTCCTTGCGGGACCCAGCTATCTCCTGCTCTTAAAAGTAATAAGTGCAAAACTATTGCCGTGTATAACATACGGTAGCGAAGCACTCTGCGGAAAGGAGACTACAACCGTAAACCATGCTCTCACTAAAACCTTTAAGTTACTTTTCCAGCTTCCATGTAACGCATTGCCAGCTCAAATTAGGCTAGAATTTGGGTTACATAACCAGCTCATTGCTAGGAAAGGCAAATTCATAAAGGTGTGGAAAAATACAAATAAATCAAAAATCACAGTTCTGGAAGTACTAGCAAACCGCCTTAGTTGAGTACACCTAATTTGGGATACGCCTACAACTCCAGAGTCTTAAAAAAAAACTATTAACAAAATAACAAAGCGACTGTTGATGCTGAAAGACAAAGAATCCCCCGTAAAAAGATCGCACGCATGGATGATCGTGAACGAGTACAAAATGGCCAAATCACAAACTTATTTAGAAACTCCTTTGTCCACAAAACTAAAAAACATTTTTATAAAGGCGCGATTTGGCCTTCTCCAAGGATCTTCCCACGCAATGCCATGGCTGCGCACAACTGAATCGATGCCCTGCCGATAATGCAAAAATGTAGAAGAAAACATCATCCATTTACTTTGCATATGCCCAGACTTGAAGGAAGAAAGAAGGGGGACACTTTAGAGCCATATTAACATTCGTGGAATTCGGTCCTGTAGACAAACACTTATAACTTGTCTTAAACCAACAGATATAGTTCTGAACCCTGCTTTTGTAAAATTCATTTTAATGGTAAGAAAGAAATTGGACTCTTGCGATTAGATGCCAGTAACCCTGCAGAGGAAACTTGCAGAACTATTATCAAATAGGGTACAATTCTGATATGTTCAACAGTGAAATTGCACAATATGATTTGCACTTTTTCAGATACCGGGGAAGTTAGAGCCTTGTAATTAGTTTTTACCAGAGATAAATCGTGACGATAAGTTTAGGTGTTTAATGAGGAATCCCTCATTTTGTAAAATGAATAACATGCTTTTACGATTAAACGTACACTTTTTAATATAGATCTGTTTTATTATGTGTTAATTTTTATAAGTATATATTGTATGATTTTAAATAATCAAACAAACTTAATTGAATTGAAATTTATGGTAGAAGCATGATTAAGACTCTGGTACAGATTCTAGTGTCCAAGTCAAATGGTCAGTTAATTTACTTAAGTTCTTGGCCCGGTGTCTGGTGTGTAGGAATTCAGTCCCTTAGTCCTTTGCACTAGGCTAGTGCGAACTTGGCGTCTTTATCCCACTGCAAATTGAGGCTTTCAGTGATCAAGTGCAGAGCTGTGTCTGTCTTCAGGTGTCTGCCCAGATTTGTTGGTTGACGATCTGGTCATCCCTGTACAGGTGCTTGTTCAGCACCTGTGGCCCCATCCCGGGTTGTTGAGGCAGATGCAGCCCTCGACCCTGCTGAGGCAAACAACATGGCGGTTGCATTCCTGACTGGGCCGATGTGCACTTAGAATTGTTGCAGTTCTCACTGAGCACTTAGGAGAGACCAGGAAACCTTCTGCAATAAGCATTGTTCCTGGCTTCACGCTCGGGTAGTCTGCTTTCTCTGGATGGGCCTCTGACCAGAATCATGCTGTGCTTCTCCTCCTGGGCAGTCTCTCCTCCTGCATAGCCAGGCAGACTTCTACTCTCTCTCAGCAGGCAGGCATCTAGACAGACCCGAGCCCCTCCAGCAGAAGGTGCAGGCTGCAAGGGTTGTCCCTCCACCCTGGGAGGTCTGCTGTCAGACAGACACCAGGCCGTGTCACATATCTGTCCGAACACTCTACAGTGCACTCTTTTCCTTGGTCATGAAGAACTTGCAACTGCAAAAAGTGAGGTGGTTTAGATTCCATTTTTATACACATTTTCCCCACCGGGGTTGTGGAACGACTGTATTAGACTTCAGAACCGTTTTTTAGGTCTCGCCTGAGCCAGCGCATGCGCTGCTCTGGCGAGACATTTAGTGAGTGGGCTTTAAAAAGCCGACCACAGCTTTTTGTGTGGCCTAGAGCGTGCAGTTAGGCGCACAGTTACGAGCAGAGGTGCCATCTGGCTTTCCTCTCTCGTCATGGGCGCGCACGCACCACTCGCGTGCTTGTTTTCTGATGTTTATTCTCTCTGGCTTTTCTATTGCTAGCATGTGCCTTCATATGTAGATATATTTATCCACATTGGTAGCAATACTTCTTTTCTTTGAAGAGACAGTCCTTTTCTTTTATCTGGCTTTTGTGTTCCCGAGATCGGAGTTTTCGAGATCTCAATCTGTTTCCTTGTTCTCTACACATTTTTCTCATTGCTTGCACTTTTAGGCCGAATGCCCTTTCTCTTTTGCCTGCTCCTGTCCCCGGTGCTCCCGATCCCCACGCTCCCGCTCCCGGTGCAGTTCTCTCTCCCCGAGTTACTCCTTCCAGTGTCTGCTCCCGGTGCTGCGGCTCCGGTGCTCACGGGGACAGGGAGCATGTGCTACCCGGCCTCCTGTCTCTCCTCCCTGGCCTGTCTGAGCGCCTCTCACCGCCAGCAGCAGCACCACCCCTCCGCCTCCCTCCCCTCTCCCTCCTAATCTCCCAGTTACTTCCCTTAGCCTCGGCGCCCTCCTCTTTATTTTCGTTCTTCCTCCTGTCTGTTATCACCTCTCCCGTCTCGCCTCACCTTTATCCCCGACATCCACAGTCTATTTTTTTCTGTCTCCCTTCAACGTCTGTCCGCAATTTTTCCGCCACTCTTTGTCTCTCCTCACTTTTGTCTCTCGTCACTCCCCGGATCCTTCATTGCACCCCTCGTCTATTCCCACTTATCCTCACCCCACATGTCTCTTCTCAGGACACCTATATCCCCTCTCGCCTCCTGACTCTTTTCCTCCTTGTCTCCCAATTTTTCACATTTCTCCGCCATTTATCTTCACCTTCCTCCTGTCTCTTTCCCTGTCCCTTTCACGCCTTCTGTCCCTTTTCAACCTTCATTTCTCTTTCACTCCTCCTGTCTCTCCTCACCCCTTCCTTCTCTTCCAACTCATGTCTCCCATCATCCCGTTTCCCGTCTCCCCGCACTTCTGTCTCGCATCACTCCTGCGACACATATGCTTGTTTCCCTCACTGTCCTGTCTCTGTTCAGTACTCCAGCCTCCCCACCACAGATGTTCATCTTTTTTTTTTTTTTTTTTTTTCACACCTTGTTTGCACCTGTCTCTATTCTGTTCTGTTGCACAACAGAATCAAGGTGTGTTGACTGAAGCATTTCTACAGTCCTTCATGCAACCGTGGAGGAACTGACATAGTTTCTGAGTGTTGAGTAAGAGACTTCTCTGCTTCTTGCACTGAGGAAAACAAGAAGGTGATGGATGGAAGGCTTGGATTAATCTCAGCCACTGGTAATTACTCACACATTGTTGCCCACCGTGACACCTCAGACAGGAACCAGCCATATGCAAATTCAGCCTTGATCCTGCTCCAAAAGTAACTGTCCAGACTAAACTGCCCAGCCTGGTCCCCTCGGAATGAAAACACAAGCAGCCCCACAGCAGTTTTGCCTCGTCGACGAGGTATAGCTTGAGTTGTGTGGCACAAGGTGCAAGGGACCCACGTCTGGGCACACTGGACGCGCTTAGGGCATCACAATGAGGAAACCAAAAAAGATTATAGGGGAGAATGTTTGAGTTAATCTCAACCAGTGCGAATTTCTCCAGGCTGCATTCCAGTCCATCTTTTTTTGTCCACCACAGATGGGCATCAGCCAGTGGCTGGGATTAATGTAAGCATTTCACTCGTGATCTTTTTGATTTCTTCACTGCAACGCCCTAAGTGTGACAGGAATATCTAGATGTGGCTCTAGGGCTAACTATGCCATAGAACTCAGGTTATGCATCACTGACTAGGCCTAAGTAGACCTTTGATGTTCAGTTCAGTGCTTCCTGAAGCCGTCCCCTCTCAACCCCCAGCCCTGCATTTGCCTTTGTGACCGTCTTTCTCATTCTATATTTTTCCCCTTGTTTTAAAAAAGCGCCCAAGCGAATACTCTCATCTGCCAATTGAGAAAACATGTTCAGGGCATCTCAAGTTATTAATGTAACATTTTATTAAAAAAGGGTAAGCATAGGGCTTTATAAATTTGCAATACTGGGAAGAAGGCACCTCCACCCCTGGGTTGTGGTAGGCTAAATAAAGTACCAGTAGATTTTGATAGTTTTAGCCTGCGGTGTGCCATTTGTAGGGCCCACGAATCGGTAGCAGCAAATGTTAGACCCAAATAAGAACAAGCATTGGCATAGCCAATAGGTCTCGCCTTTGGGAGCTTATAAGTGTTTAGCCATGCAACAGTTGATGTTGTTGCACCAAGCATATTGTGCTGCATAACTAAATACTTATAAGGTCCCAAAAGCGAGACCTATTGGCTATGCCAAGGCTTGTTTCTCTTCTATGTGTCCTTCTCAGGCTGCTCTAGACACAATCTTTGTGTAAAGTGGTGCTTCTCACAGTAGACAACACTGGAGTATTCTCCAAACTGGAGCACCCACAACATGTGTGCAGCAAAGTGCGTGGTTTCTTCACTTGACTTTCATCAGCCTCTCTAAAGCAGCTTTTTAGCACACTTTTTAGCATTGCATCGTAAATTCAAATGAAGATGGCAGAATATTAAAAGTGAACTCTTAAAATACTTACCGGCATGCTGGAAATTAATTTGTGAAAGACTGCCAGCACGTTTGAAATGGGCATGTGAATTAGGGATATTAATGTTTTCACAGATTCCATGAAGAATATGCAGCAAGCACGATGTTAACATGAAATTTAAGCAAATGGTTTTTATTTTTCTGTTAGAACCGAAAGGAATATGTTTTAAGGATATATTTCTACAGGTGATTGCAAAAAGACATTATTGAGAGATTTTTTTAAACACGAAAGATAATGGAGTACAATAGTAACTCTTTCATGTTTATGTAATCAACACCTGTGGGGAGGATTGAGATGAAACTAACACCTCAATGCATTTTATGGTTGACATAGGCTGAGGTAACAGCCAAAACGCGTTCCAAGTTTTCACAAATGCTGCCTTTGAAATAAAATGGATTATTCCAGAGATTCAAGTGCAGACCTTTTCTTGATGGAGAGATGGCAATCTTTATATTTATCACCACACTATAAATCACCTACAGGCTTCCATTTCTTTTACACTTACACCGTGCGCAGTTATAACATAAAGTTTGACCTCTACATATCCCTCTCGTTCTGTACTTTCACATCAGTTCATTTTATCACTCCTCACCATCTCTGTCCTCGGTTTCTCCATATGCCAGATTGATTTCTACCAATTTCCATTCCATCGTTCCCCCTTGATTTCCATCCACATAGTTCAGCTTTTTGTCAAACCACGCGTTCATCTGGGATCCATCTAAACTTTTCTTTTTCGTATAGTGCCTTTGCCGGTAGTCTGTCCCGGATCCAACATACTGCTATACATTTCTTTGCTACCACCAAACCCAATTTTTTAGGTCGAGCCTCGAGTAGCGCGCAAGCGCTGCTCTGCGAGACTTTATGTAAGGGGCTTTTGAAAGCTGACCACACGCTCGTGCACAATGGCCTTTTCCCTGCGGTTACCCGCACGTTTCAGGCACGATGCACGAGCGTGTGGTCAGCTCAGCACGCTGCCGCGCTCGCCCCCGCTCCTCTCTGATCCGGCACGGGTCAGTGCCACGCTGTGCTGCGTGTACAAAGGCTGCTTGTTAAGTTGCTAGTTATGTTAATGCCAGAAATGCATCAGCAAAAGAACGATGGTTTTAAAGAAGTCTCCGCAAACTGAAGCTAGAGGTTTTAATGTTTGTAAATATGTTAATCATCCCCCAATGTCCTCGCAGCGCTGTTCATGCCTCCAGCCTTGGTCTTCGCAGCGCTGTTCATGCCTCGCGCCTGGGCCCTCGCAGCGCTGTTCATTCCACAGCCTGGGTCTTTGCAGCGCTATTCATGCCTCGCGCCTGGGCCTCGCAGCGCTGTTTATTCTACAGCCTAAGTCCGCGCAGCGCTGTTTATTCCACAGCTTGGTCTTTGCAGCGCTATTCATGCCTCCAGCCTTGGTCTTCGCAGCGCTATTCATCCCTCGCGCCCGGGCCCGCGCGGCGCTGTTTATTCCACAGCTTGGTCTTTGCAGCGCTATTCATGCCTCCAGCCTTGGTCTTCAAAGCGCTATTCATACTTCGCGCATGGGCCCTCGCAGCGCTGTACATTCCACAGCCTAAGTCCTCGCAGCGCTGTTCATTCCACAGCCTGGGTCTTTGCAGCGCTGTTCATGCCTCACGCCTGGGCCCTCGCAGCGCTGGTTATTCCACAGCCTAAGTCCTCTCAGTGCTGTTTATACCACAGCTTGGTATTTGCAGCGCTGTTCATGTCTTCTGCCTGGGTCCTCGCAGCGCTATTGAAGCCTCGCGCCTGGGTCTTCGCAGCGCTGTTTATTCCTGAGCCTCGCAGCTGCCCATGCTGCCGCAACTCCCTCCATCCCCGGTCTCGGTCACCGAATCGCTGCGCACTTCCTCTCCCCGCAAGGGTTCCCGGCTCGCTCCCTAAGGCGTCGTGTGATCCCCGGCGCTTTCTGCGCGCAGAGATAGATTCGCCATGGGTCAAGGTAACCTTGATTGATGAAGATGTCGCCTTTGTTGGGAAAGGTCACGTTCTCACCTACTTCCTCGGAATTATGCAGATTCCAAACTTAAGTGACTCCAATCACAAGCAGGGTGTCTGCATCTGGTGTCGTTTGAAGCCTCTAATAAGAGGACCGTGAAAGGTTACCAAAGCCCGGCGCCGCCGAGAATTCATCAGAGGCTAATAGGAAAATGGAGAGGCTGGGAGAGAATTACAGGCAGAGACGTGGAGAGCTTCTCCGTGTTCGGCGTATTAAAGTATCCAAGCAGCTGTGAGCACCAAGACAACACGGTGCGTCAGCTCTTGAGTCAGCCATTGGAGCTGGAGAGAGAGGGCGCAGGAAATGCCCTTCTGAGATACCCCCATACTCACAGACAGAGGACACAGGAAATGCCCTTCTGAGATACCCCCGTACTCACAGAGGGCACAGGAAATGCCCCTACCACAGATACCCCCGTACTCAGAGGGCACAAGAAATGCCCCTCCCATAGATACACCCACAGTTACAGGCAGAGGGCACGGAGAATGCTCGTCCAAGGTACATCCATGCCCACAGGCAGAGGGCACAGGAAATGCCCCTCCGAGTTATCCCCTTGCTTACAGACAGAGGGCACAGGAAATGCCCCTACCACAGATACACCCATACTCACAGGCAGAGGGCACGGGAAATGCACCTTCGAGGTACACTCATACTTGCAGACAGAGGGCACAGAAATTGCCCCTCCGAGGTAACCCCATACTCACAAGCAGAGGACATATGTAATGCCCTCCGAGGTACCCCCATACTCACAGACAGAGGGCTCATGAAAACAAGATGCTTTGATATAAAGAGACTCGCGGTACAGGAGTTACCCCTCACATCCATACAGACGAAGCCACCGAGGGCCAAGTAGATACTCGGCCCCAGCCCTTTCGGCCTGGCACTTGTGCCACATCGACCCTGAGCACTACGAGCTTCTACACAGCACGTATCCCGGATGTGTGTTTGATTGTGGCCCCCTGGCAGGGCTATTGGGCAGGGGGATAGGATGCCAGCTCAGCGGAGGGCACGGCCCTTCATGGTTTCCTGTCCAGGCCGCTTTCAGCCAGAGGGTTGATGGTGATGGAGACAGGTCCATTGTGCACACGCCTCGCGTGCGTGCTGTAACCTCGGACCGGAAGTAATCTGTAGTCAGTAGCAGGGGCGCAACTAGAGTCAAACTTAGGGGCGGGGTCACTTTGAGCAATGGGGTGGGGGTCCGTATCCAGAACCTGGGTCGAAATGTCTTTTCGGGGCTCTCTTCACTGTTGTCGAATTCTGAATACTATGGGGAACATTTTTCTGGACAAGATACAGCCATTGTTGCATTTTAAAGCATTCTCGGCCAGTAACATTGGTCTCAAATTAATATCCTTTAGTGAGTTTAATGTTTCTCCATCAAGGAATGTTAACAGAATGAATGGTGAAATCTACATTTAAATGCACATTTGGCCAGGAAACCAAGTAGGACGTGCAGTTTGAGAAACAATAAACGGCAAATAGTGCATCCCAGAGTGCACCGGGCCAGTTGAGTTGGTCTTAACCTATTGGAACTTACAGCATACAGGATATTTCGGGTAAACTCCCACAAAGGAGACTTTTCAAACTCTATAGCTGATGGTGCAGTTTAAACGCATTTGATTTGTCGTTTCTCAGCACACAGTCGGTTTATGTCAGAAAACAAGCTGATTAGAAGCAGCAGCTCTCTCGCTGTCCTTAGGAGGACGCCTCGTGCCCAGCCCTGTAACTCACACGATAGTGAATCTATATTCAGTGGTAACTCACACGATAGTGAATCTATATTCAGTGGTAGTGAACGGTAACCCTGAGTTCCATCTCTCATCAGGTACTGATTGCTGATACACGTGGCTAGGGCCATTGCCTGAAATGCATCTATCATTTGTAAAGATTTGGTGTTAACAGCACACGGAGTGCAGAAACTGAGCAGAACGTGTGATTATCAAAGGCGCCTCTAACCGCAAAAATTAGACTTAACTAGCAGATCAACAGGTAAACCTTGCTAGGGCGTTTGCTAACGTGGCACTGTCCTGCAACGGCTGGTTTTGGGGTTCATCAATACAGTGACAGGATCAGAAATGAACCGCAGTTCAAATGTCCTTTGGTTCTCAGTCCTTTTCTTCCAGTTGGACTCTGAGGGGTTAAGGGGAGTCTGTTGAGGAGCAAAGGTGGGTGAAGGGGTCACCTGTGAATAGCCATTTGTGGTGAAAGGGTGTTTGATGTCACTTCCACTTTGGTGTTTTAGTCATTTGAAGTCCATGCAGCGCAGGCCCAATTCCCGTGCATGTATCACATACGTGAATATTATTATCAGGAGAGGTTTGAGTAACGATACTTTCTAGAAGCATGGAGAAACAAATGCTACAACTTAAAATCTTACGTCTGTGGAATTTAACTTAATGTTTTACAGACAGCCTAGTGTATATACTTAATTGGAATACTTGTGTGGGGAAAAGGATCATGAAATATGACGTCTTGGGGTAATGTTCAGTAGAAGCAAACAAATGCATTTATAGAACAGTGGTAAACTGGCTTCTAACAGCAGCGATGTGTGGAAAGTCAGAACATTTAAGAAAACAATTTTGGATACCCATGAGTAATGAGCATGCTCCTCCACGTAACCTAACTCATCCACTCACACCCCTCAAACAATTGTGAAAAGGCCTAATACCTAACCTTGGTTGCCTCTCTGCCCTCCTGGGACCTCAGTTTATCCTCCGAACCTCACTCTGTCCCTTGGTGCCCTCTCTGCCCTCCCGGGACCTCAGTTTATCCTCCGAACCTCACTCTGTCCCTTGGTGCCCTCTCTGCCCTCCCGGGACCTCAGTTTATCCTCCGAACCTCACTCTGTCCCTTGGTGCCCTCTCTGCCCTCCCGGGACCTCAGTTTATCCTCCGAACCTCACTCTGTCCCTTGGTGCCCTCTCTGCCCTCCCGGAACCTCAGTTTATCCTCCGAACCTCACTCTGTCCCTTGGTGCCCTCTCTGTCCTCCTGGGTCCCCTTACATACCTGGGCATAGCCAATAGGTCTCGCTTTTGGGACCTTATAAGTATTTAGTTATGCAGCGCAATATCCTTGGTGCAACAACATTAACTGTTGCATGGTTAAACACTTATAAGGTCCCAAAGGCGAGACCTGTTGGCTATGCCAATGCTTGTACTACTTTGTACATGACAGTGGTATGTTTTGTCCTAGGCACAAGTCCTAACAGACACAGTTGTGCCATTGCCCGCAGTGCCATACCTGTCAACCCACTAAGTTTTCCAACCATCTCTGTTCAAAAGGTCGGTATTCCGGGCATTCCCACCATATATGTAGAAATGTACTGATCGCCCTTTTACATTTAGGACAATTCTCTGCAGTAGCCATGTTAATTCTGTTCAGCCTCTGTGGTGTTCTATATGTACTGTGGATGCACTTATAATCAATAAGCTTCTTCCTTGCATTGTGGGTTGCAAAAAAGTTCTACCCAGACCTGGTCCCCGATGTCTTCTTCCAAGTTCTTTTCACATTGAGTCTGGAGCATAGCCAACCTCATTCCTGATTTTGGTAGGAGCATACGTATGGTCTAGAGATCAGCCTACCCTCTCCCTGTCATCGCCTGGTTAACCGGGTGCACAACAGGCTCCTGGAGGTAGTCCAGCCACATCTTGCGGACGGCTGCTGCAATTTCCACATAAACCAGAAAATATATATTTGCAACCTGCCATTTGGTACAGAAGTCCGCAAACCTCAACAATCTCCCCTCTTTATACTAATCACCCAGACATTGAGGTGTACTGTCATTCATCGGCGCAAAACCCGAAACACTCGGAAACAGCGCTGTGTGCCACGGGATCACCTGCAGCAGATATATGTATTCACAACTCTCCATCTTGGTAGCTGTCCTCCATAACCCAATGATCATCCGGAGGTACATTGTCAGGGTCACACCCCCCCCGACAATTAAAGGAGAAACACTAAACTTATGGGGTTCACCATTCACTGTTATAATCCTAATATTGGTGCAAGAAAAGGGAACCCCCTCTATAGGGCAACTGAGGTCAGGGAGAAAGAGGGGAATAAACAACTACACAAAAAGAAACACTCCCCTGTGACCTATATTACTTTACATAACAGATTGAATCTGATATGGGTCTATACACAAAAACATTACCACAACTACACCATAAGAAAGTATAAATCTATTATTTATTTTTTATCCTTTTTGTTTATTTTTATCTTTCACTTTTTACTTGTCATGACTTTTTATGCAATCAATATATCATTTAAAACATCATATAGCAATAATTTTCTAAACACACTATTTATTTTTTATACACGTTGTGTCCATAGTGCGTATTATTGTTAAATGTTATCTATGCAAGAAAGTGCTTGCAAAGATAGTGCCCCCCTACTAAATAAATAACACTTGTCCATCATCAACCACACTCATTCATGCAAAAACAACCGTACACAATCAATCAAAACATATATACACAACTGGGTGTAAGGGCGAGACTCAGATGTGACAAGTCTCCAAATCCAGACTTGGATGACCAAATATAACAAAGTCTGGACAGATGGGGTCGACGCGCGTTTCGGTGGATTAGGGCACGTAGAGAACCACCTTCATCAGGACCTCTCCCAAGTAATATACATGTTCACACAGACAATTTGATACAGGGGGTACAGGGTGATAGCTGAAATTCATCAAATCCAAACACGATGCAGATACTCCGTATTAGATGGGGTGTAGAACAAACGATGCCTATTTAGCTGTGGCCAGGATCCACTAGGTATAAGGGTGATAGCTGAAATTCATCAAATCCAAACACGATGCAGATACTCCGTATTAGATGGGGTGTAGAACAAACAATGCCTATTTAGCTGTGGCCAGGGTCCACTAGGGATACTAAATTCTCGATCCAAACCGTCCTAGAGCTCTGCATACATCACGCCCAGCTGATAATCCTAATATTGGATCAGGTTCTGTGGTGTCAGACCAGGGGACCACATACTGCAATTTCATCGCCTGATATTAAGCACTGAAATTGGGGGTCTGCATGCCCCTCATCCCATTGAAGCCTCAAGGTATCTAGAGCAATTTTTTCTCTTCCAGCGCCCCAAAATAACAGCCATTGCAGCTTGTCTAGCTGGCAGAAATAAGAATCCGGAATGCTCATAGGCATGTGTTGCATCACGTAGAGTACCTGAGGTAACATAATCATTTTACTAAGAATACGACCCATTAGAGACAACGGGAAGCATAGCCATCTTCGTATTTTTTTTTTTTTTTTTGGGCCTTCCAGTAAGTGGAAACAATGCAGGCATATACTTCCTCCAGAACAGTACTCATGGATTCCCAAGTATCGAAAAGCAGTGGTCTGTATGTGCAAGTGAAGGCTCTCGCCTCCCTCTTGGGTACTATCGTTCATGGGTTAGAGGATTGATTGGGTAACATTAAGTGTGAAACCGAACTGGTATCTCACCTCTATTGTTGTGTTCTCTATACACCCCCAGGTATCCTCCGGGTCTCTTATGGTCAAAAAGAGATCGGCATACAGTGATATAATCCTGTGCCTACCTTACTTGGGTGTGTCTGAATCGTAGTAATTGCGCCAGTTGTTCTATTATCAACGCAAAAATTAACGAAAGGATCTCGCTTGTCTTATACCTCTTTGCACTGACCATCTGCCTGAAAGTCTGTGCCCCACCTTTACCCTTGCTATACATCCAGTATATAATAGATACACCCATTTCAGCAATTAATGTCCCAGATCATACACACCCAGTGTCTGCCTCACAAAGGTCCAGTCCACAGTGTTGAATGCCTTATGAGCATCTAAGCTAACAATTGCACTTTTCTCCTCAATACTCTTGGCATGTTCCATTATAATAAAGGCTTTCCTTATATTTGTGTTTGTCGTACGTCTCCCCCCCCCCCCCCCCCTACCAACCCTGCCTGTTCCATATGGATCGGGGTCGTGTCCGCCTTCGCCAGCCGCCTGGCTAATATTTTCCCTAATATCTAGTTGCCTACATTTATCATAGACCACTGTCTGTACGATTCGCAGTCCAAAGGGTCCTCCCCTGGCTTAGGTAAAACAACTGTTCGCCTCACGTAGGAACTCTGAGAGAATGCCTTTATTCAATACCTCTCTGTATATAGTCATCAACGGTGGGAGCAGTAGTGCACTATATTCCGGATAAAATTCAGGTGGTAGGCTATCGTTCCCTGGTGCCCTCCTCATGCTTAGATCTTTAATAGCCCATTTAATATCTGCTTTTGTCTATAGGTAGGTGCATTGAGAGCCTCATGGAGCTCCATAAACAGTGTCTCTAAATGTGCCTCCTCTAGCAAGGCAGCGATACAATCCATTGGTTAGACTTTATGCAAGTAGCCTCCAATCAAATTTAATGTGTTTCATGTAATGCCGTAAGTGGCATGTGTATCCCCAGACGTGGGCCCCATGCTCACTGTGTCACTGGATCCAAGCTGTACCCGGCTGATGAGCACATAACCAGAGCGGAACCAGTCCTGGGTTGCTTGGGTACCTGGCTTGGCAGTTCGGGCTGGACTGCTTCCATGAGGAGCAGGGTCAAGACTGATTTGCATATGGCTGGGTCCAAACTGAGGTGGCATGGTGAGCAAAAGAACAATGGGTTGGGGTGCTACCCTGAGCTATTGCCAGTGGTTAGACTTATTGCAAGCAGCCTCCTATCACCTTTTGTGTGTTTCAGCGAGACCCTCCTTGTCCGCTGTACTCCGATTGGCATAAATCCCAGTGTAAAACTGCTCGAATATCTTGATGGCATCCTGGTCAGTAAAGACCTGTATCTCCTTGTTAGGTCTCGCCTGGCGTTAGCAGTGCGCATGCGCTGCTCTCGCCATGCGAGGGCTTCTTGGAATCGATACGATTCCAGAAGTCGTGTCGCTGCTCCGCCTGCAATTTGGATTCATGCGCGTCGTTTTGCGTCATGGATGATGCAAAACACAGTGTAATGATTGCACCGGAGGCAATCATTACACTGAGGGTTGCCACCCTGTCCGCTTTTGGCCCCACCCACCGGGATTGGCTCTTTTACTTGCGGCGTGACACAGTGCCTTCTACTTGCTGGGTGAGCACTTTCTTTTTTTCATTCGCACAATGGCATGGCGACAGCTTTTTTTAAGTCGGCGGTATCATGGTGTCCTCACAAGCGCAGTAATTGTAGCGGACGTGTGTTTAGCTTTACTTTGTATGCACGTTGTTAAGCACGATGTTCTGAGCAATGGTGATTTATAGAACCAGTATGCTTTTGTTCCCGAAGATTACGTGCTTTTGTATGTCACACACTAATGGCAACTCTAGGCGCTTGGGTGACCTTAGTACTTTGGAAAGGAGCCGGACTCCAACTACAGAGTCCAGTGAGGACCCCCCCACCCCCCTCCGCCCAAACTCTTCCATGGCCTGTTAAGCTTCTAAAAGTGCAGCTAGAGGGCGAGACGAGCTCATCGTTCATGCTCATTCAGTCCTTGAGGTCTCTGCTGGGACTGCTTTTAGGAGTTTCAAAACTACCCAAGGGTCACAAGGGCGACAATCAGTCCTCCTGTACTTCATGCAGCGTCACTGTCCAGATCGGGGCAGTGAGATGCATGCATGCATGTATGTACCGGGAGAGAGTCCCGCCAAGCTTAGTGCTGCTGACTGGAAAGATGGGGCTAGCCTGGAGCCTCTCTTCTGACAAGGAGCCAGGTGGCAGCTATGCTGTTTGTTTGAAGTGTAAATCAGCGTGTTGTGCACACTAGTGCGGTAAAGAAAGTGGTTGGATGGCTGACAAACTTGACACACAAGGGGAGGAGACGATACTGACGCATTCAGGGGCTGTCACGCATATATTCGATAGAAAAGCCACATCCGTTGTGTAGAGCGCCGCGCTGCCCCGTCCCTGCGGCTTTTAGGTGCTTTAATGAACAGAAAATAAAAATAGCGGTTGCACAGAAAATTCCCGGAATTTTGAGGGGGTACTTCAATTCGCTGTTCAGTAAAACCCGTGAGAGCGCGGAAATCACTAAGCGAGAACCGCGGTTACCTGTTGAAAGTTAACGAGCAGACTTGCGCTTTCCCCTTGCTAGTGTTGTGGCCCCTCCTTACTCCGGTGCATCCCACCCACCCACGCATCCAGCCCGTACATTCAGGTAGGGTGTCCGGAGCAGCCTACGACAGCGCGCTCCTTCCCTCGCTATGCGCGTGACTTAGCATGTTTCTTCTGGGTGTAGCATGTCCAAACAAGCACCATTTGCCTCTCTACAAGCCCGACTTGGTTAAAACATCATCCAATTATGTGACCGATTTAGACCACACCCACGAAGAAACTGCTGTAAACATCGCCTCCGCACCCAGCATGTAGTGTGCTTCTTGCAACACTGCGTCCAGCGCTCCACCAGTCTGAACCGCTTCAAGGTGCAAAGTGGAGCGGTATTAAAAAAAACTTGACATGAACGTCCGGATCAAACGCGCCTACAGCCCAAAATACACCTGCCTTTTGGGCCAGCAGAAAAATAATCTGTGGAGGGATTTATTTATGTGCAGGGTGAGAAGACTTTGAAAACCAAAAACCAGGACATTTGGCAAATATAGAACTACAATTTTACAACCCAGGGGCACAGAATGACAGATGACAGTGCTCATCAGCATAGAAACACAGACTGCAAGGTACTAAGTGAATACATTAAATGCAACTTTTAAGCCCAGTATCGTGCATGTTAATTACATTGAAATCCACAAAAACACGCCTCCTTGTGTTTTTAGTCGACCTCTGCTGAAAAACGGAACATGAGCTAGCTAAATTTGCCAGGACAGCTGATAACTGGGACTGAACCGGCAAATCCGGGACACCTGGCCGGCCATCCTGCTATGCAAGGGTTTTGTTCAATGCAACATGCTGCACCTCTCCCACCTCCGTTATCTTTTACCATAGCTACCAAGTGACCCATCATGTGTGACATCTTCATCTGGCCCTGAAAATCATACACTCCCAGCTAACTGAAATATGCAGTAGTGTCCTTTGGCAAACACATCCATAAGTTATTTTTGTCACCACTATCCAATGTATTTTATCGCTCACCCATACATTGGTGCATTCCAACCTTGCCATCCACTAACCAATATGACTCGTACCAAAACAATACGAAACAAACAAAATATCAACAGATCACTTTCACTTCTGTTAATAAGAATTCCAAAACTACAAGTGGTGCCTAGAGCTATACAAGTGGCTGGATTGTGCTATACAAAAGCACTCACTATATCATAACGCTTGGTATAGGGCCACTTTGCAACTAAGATTTTATGGGGAAGAAATACAAAAAGGCATTTTGGAGGCACCATGAACATAGAAATATCTCTCACTCATTCTCTGGATCAAGGGTCTCCAATCTTTTCTGTAATAAGAGCTGCTTAAGTTCAATGAAAATCATCTTGGGCTACTAACATTGTTAGTGTTGTAATAGTCAGCACATCACCCAAAATTACATAGTAGCTACCCGTGCAAGATTACCAGAAGAGGGCACCTTGCCTTTAGTAATATAACAAGCATTGAAAATGCAATAGGTCTCGCCTTTGATTAAGTTAAAGCCATTTGCTTTGCTAATGGTATTGTATTCTAGCTTTGCATTATTTAGTGTATATTTGTGATATGTGCATATATTTGCTCTCCCCTCGCCCCTTTCGTCTGCCTCATGCTATTGTAATACTCACTATACGAAATTAACACACATACTATTCTTCTATTTATTCACCTCCTAAATCTGAAACACTGCTCTTTTCCTACTAACGCTATGCTTTAAACTACTACACATCTAACAAAACAATTCTAACGACATACAACTACAACATATCACAAATATACACTAAATCATGCAAAGCTAGAATACAATACCATTAGCAAAGCAAATGGCTTTAACTTAATCAAAGGCGAGACCTATTGCATTTTCAATGCTTGTTTTTAATTGCCACCACTGCTTTCAACTTTCTCTTTCTCTCTGTCATTTTTAGGTCTCGCCTGGCGTTGGAGCGCGCATGCGCCTCTCGCCTGCGAGAGCTATAGTCAGCAAGTCGGTTTCGAGAAGGGGACTCGAGCCCCGCCCCTCATTTCCATTGGGTAGCGTCAGCGTTTATGGTAAACGCTGGCTTCCCATTGGAAAGGAGGGTTTTTCGTTGCCTCCCTTTGGCTTTTTGGTGGACTGTCTCGCCTGCTTCACGGCTGTCGTGAAGACATTTCTTATCAGCTTGTTTATTTAACAAGCTGATAAGAAATGTCTTCACGAGAGCTGTGAAGGAGCATGCACCAGGTGTCCTGCAGCCACGCTGGCTTCACGCCTGGAGCATGTGCCAGTCAGCTCTCTCATTGGTCTGCAGCGCGGTCCTCCTTATGTGCACTCGCTCCCTCTCTCCCTCCCTGTCTGCGCGCACGCTGCACGCACGCTGTTTGCCTGCTCGCGGTTGCCTTGTTAGCACTGGTAGGTGAAAGTAATGTCTTGCATGGGTCAGTGAGGGCAAAAGCCTATATGCAACTGATGATGCACATGTGGCGGTAACTTGGGCTTTACACAGACTGGTCGTTATAACCGGTTTTGCAATGGCGTTTAATTCCGCAAACCAGACAAGTGTTGTAAGTTACTACTTTCTAATCTAACGATGCTCTGTTTACCGACCCGGGAAGCATGGAGGCTAAATGTGCGGGTGCACTCATTTTCAGTAAAAAAAAATAATACGAATCCCCCTCCCGCGTCGGCGGCCGCAAAGCAGGCAGAGCAGCCCTAGCTCCTGTCTGGAAGCATTGCCGCGGCGAAGCGCTGTGTCAGCCAGGCAGGAAGCGGGCAGCCGCCGAGCCCAGCCAGTGAAACACAACACTGCAGCTCCCAGCCTGTGCGCCCGGCGGCCCACCGGTGCAGGGAGCAGGAGAGCGAGGGGCGAGCTGCCAGGACTGATGTGTGTGTGTGTGAGGGGGGGCGGGCAGGAGCGCTGGAGAGGGGCGCTCTGCCGCCACCGGTGTGTGTGGGAATAAAGGAAGGGGCAGCCAGGCTGGAGTACAGTGGCAGAACTGTGTGTGTGGAGTGGGGTAGGCAGCGGTGGAGCAGAAGTGTGTGTGTGTTTGTGTGTTCGTGTGTGTGTGTGTTCGTGTGTTCGTGTGTGTGTGTTCGTTCTCTCGTTCTCTGCCAGGACTGATGCCTGTGTGTGCGCGTAGGGAGGGGGACCGTCACCAGGAGCGCTGGGGAGGGGCGCCAGGACTGATGCCTGTGTGTGCGTGGGAATAAAGGAAGGGGCAGCGAGGGCTGGAGTACAGTGGCAGAACTGCTGTGTGCGGAGTGGGGCAGGCAGCGGTGGAGCTGAAGAGGGACCGGGTGTGTGCGGAGTGGGGGCATGAAGTGCAGTACAGAGCGGCGTGGGTGTTGGAGAAGAGTGTCACAACTCGTGTGTAGAGTGCAAAATGAGGCAGAAAGGGAACTGAAGAGGGACGCTGCCAGGACAGGTGTCTGGAGGTTTGAAGAGGCACATGGAGTGCAGGGTTATAGTGCCACAAAGTGTGTGTAAGTGGGTAGGGAGTGAGGGAAAAGAATAGGGACACGCTGACAGGGCTAGTGTGTGCGCGTGTGTTGCGGTATGGTGGGTAGGGAGTGCAGCGGTGCAAAAGAAGGACTTTTCGCCAGTAACTGTGCGTGTGTATGTTTGTGTGGCACACTTTAATAACTCGTGTGTGGTAAGGGGCACACTGCCAGAACTGGCGTCACTGCCAGGGTTGCCGACTTTGGAGCTGGAGAGCCAGATGCGCGACTCGGCGTAAACTCAACATCCTGTGATTCTGGGCAAATCACTTAATCTCCCCGTGCCTGCAAAACATGAATGTGTCCTTGTGTACTGTAGCTGGTGCCCATGTGACGCGCTCCAATGCCTTCGAGTCCAGTTTGTGCTATATAAAACTGCAAAAAGCAGAACGTGTGTGTGTGTGTGTGGAGGGGCCTGAGAACTTTAAAAGTAATGAGCACATACATTGTCACAAGTCGTGTGTGGGCATGGAGGAGGGGCGGAAGCTGTTTAGCATAACAGAGGGGCTCACAGCCAGAACACCCGAACTATGAGATAAGAGGAGTGTACAAGGAGCGCATTATGAGTAAAAGGGGCGCACCGTACTTCCCACCTCCAGAACTCATGTATGAGAAGAGGACTCTGGGCCAGGTGTAAGGGAGTCAGATACCTTTTAAAGGATGGCACCTTGCCAATGCCATAAGTTGTGAGGGCCATGGGCCTTGATGTCAAGGAGTCAGAAACGTCTGAGAGGGCCACGCTGCTACAAATCACGAGATGGGCACACTGCTTGTACTTGTGTGCATGTGTTAATGAGGGCAGGGGGCGGAGATGTCTGAAAACTAAAGAGGGGCAAACTGACTGAATGAATGCGAGTGTGTGTGTGTGGGGGGGCATCGGGGGGTATAGAAGGTGCTCAGCGCTGAAACATGGGAGAACGTGGAGAGGTAATGTTGCCATGTATGCAACTGGTGCCTGTGTGGGCAGGAGTTCCGGGCGGTCGGGGTTGGGAGGGGGCGGGAGGACTACGCTGAATGGGAAAGAGATATCAGTTGCAGTGATAAGGGGCACGCCCTTAAAACGTGTGCGTGTGTGGGTGTTGTTGAGGGACGTACGACCCAGAGCACAAAAGAGGGGCACTTTCCTAGAACTTTTATAAGAGGTGGGCACGAAGCCCAGGCTATATAAATACAATTACAATAAGAGGCAGCTTATTGCAGAGGAAGGCATTGCGCCGGGAGGAGAGATTTCAGGTAGTTTTTGATATGTATTTATTTAATGTATTTATTTTTGTTATTTTGGTTTACTAGTTTTTTTTTTGCATAACGCTATTACCCGAAGAGATCCTAAAGTGCTTTGCACATGACATGTCTGGAAAGAGGGTAAGTATATTTACATCAAGAAACAAGTTACAAGAGTTGTCTAAAACAGATTCATTGCATTTGTTTGACAAGCGGGAATTAATTACCAATAAATGTATACAATGAGTTTTACAGTGTGGGCCCTGCATACAAAGAGAGAGCTGGGGGAAAACCGATTTAAATTTAGATTGTTTATATCTGGACTAGCAGCAGAAGATTTTTTTATCCGGCCTTCAAAAGATGTAAAGGGCAGTGCTAGAAATGGGAAAAATGAAGTGCAGGTACTTACCTGTACCAGAGTACCTGCTTGTTTCTGAGAAGTGCCGGTACTGTACAATTAAAAGTATTACGTCTGTCTTAAGAAGTGCCGGTACTCTCCCTCTCAAAATAAAACAAGCATTGGCATAGTCAATAGGTCTCGCCTTTGGGGCCTTATAAGTGTTTAGAGAGAGCTATTGGCTTTGTTAACGTTTTTAATATGTGTTGCAGAGCATTGTGAATGTTGCGCAGCATGTTTAAAAGTTATAAGTAATAATTAAAGTGTTATAACCATTTGTCACTTTATATATAACCTAGAAAACATTATATACAACTGAAGTATCCTAATAAAAACCAGAATTAACACAAAAAATGTGTTCTAGTTTTACGCTGGCAGCAGTCAGATGCGCGCTCCTGTCCAGAGGTTAAAGGGGCTGCGGAATACGGACATTCCTCAGCCCTCCGCTTCACAGGAGACTCTGCGGGGCTCTCCTGGGCCAATTAGCACCTCCAGGAGGGACTCGGGGTTGTCAGGCGCAACGGTCCTTCTTAATTAAAGGCCACATAGCTTCTATAAACTCGGGGGGGGGGGGGGGGGGGAGGAAGAAAACCCTAGCAGTTTATAACCAAGAAGCCAACAGCCCCATCTCTGTTGTCAATACACAGCCACAGAGTAAAATGATTTTTTGTGCAGCCTCTTGTGGTATTTCCTTAAAGCAGATGAAAAATAACATCCCATTTATTCATTGTAAAGTTTTTGCTACAGCGCTATAGACCTTGGACGAGTGACAGTGCACTTTGAAACAAGCATTAAAAATGCAATAGGTCTCGCCTTTCATTAAGTTAAAGCCATTTGCTTTGCTATACAATACCATTAGCAAATGGCTTTAACTTAATCAAAGGCGAGACCTATTGCATTTTCAATGCTTCTCCCCCTCTCCCCTCTCTCCCCCTCTCTCCCTCTCTCTCTCCCTCTCTCCCTCTCTCTCTCCCTCTCTCCCTCTCTCTCTCCCTCTCTCCCCCCCCCCCCTGTAATGGACGTTATCAGGGCCAAAGCGAGTATGACAGGGCAAAGCATTCGAATAATATCGAAGCCAGGTTATTCTTTTTCTCTATTCTTTTTTTCTTTTTCTTTTTTTCTCCTCTTTCTTCTTTTTCTTCTTTCTCCTTTTCTCTTTTCTATCTTTCTTTTTCTCGTTTTCTTTCTGTTTTCTTTCTTTCTCGTTTTCTTTCCATCTCTTTTTTCTTTTTCTCTTTTTCTTTTCTGTCTTTTTTCTTTTTCTTCTTTCTCTTTCTCTTTCTTTCTCTTTCTCTTTCTTTCTTTCTTTTTCTCTTTACCTCTTTCTTTCTCGTTTTCTTTCTTTTCCTTTTCTCCTTTCTTTCTTCACTTTCTTCTCTCTCTTCTTTCTTTCTTTCTTCACTTTCTTTCTCGTTCTTTCTTTCTTTCTTTTTTTTTTAAAGCAGTTTTCTGAAATTGATGTTATCAGGGTAAAGCATTCCAATAATATGGAAGCCAGATCTATCTATAATTTTTTTTTTCACCAGCCACACCAGTAAACGTCTAGCCTTATCACCTTGCTCATGTTGTTCAGAATATGTTCTGAAATCATGTTTTCCCAGAATGTCCCGGGCCTCTAACAAATTCTGACGTGTCTCCCAGTCCTCCGGTGTCATTGTAGGTTGCCTATCTATGGCATCAGTTTTACCCTTCACTGTGCTGATCCTATCGCCAAGGAATTTCCGCACCCCATATGACACCCCCCAAGCACTGCCCCCCGATAGTCACCTTAAATGCCTCCCATATTGTACCAGCGGATTCCACAGAGCTATTGTTAACCGTGAAAAATTCCCTGATGGCCTCCCTGTTTTCCTGGCTAAACACCTTGTCTTGCAAATCCTACACCTGTAGTCGCCACTTTGATAATAGTGTTGTATAACCTCTCCCCCAAGAGCTCTGCAGAGACAGGTACGTGGCCCCACAGCATGCGGTCAAAGTACTCTCTAGTGCTATAGTCCCCCAACTGCTCCGGGTGTTTGAGGGGCGAAGTCAATTCTTGAAAAGGACCTGTGTAGCGGGGAGTAGAAGGAATAACCTCTCCCATATGTCTATCAAATTTAACTTATCCGTACCATCAAGTAACGCTCCAGAGGATCTACCCAGGGGTCTAGCTGTGGTTCTGTAGTTGTCTAGGTTACAATCTAATATGGAATTTAAATCACCCATCCATAACCTATAATAGGGTGAGTATGGCGTTAGCATTTGTACTATCCCATTAAAGCAGTCTGGGGTGTCTGTTTTGGGATCATATGTATTCATTACTACTGTATGTTCCCCACATAGCTGTTCACATCCCTAAATGTTGTTGCCACTTTGAGTGGAACAGAGGTGGCCACCCATATGAGCACTCCCCTAGGCGAGGAGGTAAAACTGGCATACCACAGCGCCCTACACACTTTGTCTGTAATTTATCATGTTCTTTGGATGTCCGGTACATCTCCTGCAGCATAACTATATGCTCATGCCTTTTTTTAAATAGGACCATATTCTTTGGCGTTTAACAACATTTTGTATTCCTTTCACATTGCAGGATATCCCGATCACACCCACAGTAATGCATTCCCCATGTCGACATTCTCTTACGTCCATTGACTATGTGGTCATCCACCTACTTCATTCAAGCATGGGCTCTAACTTCCCCCCCCCCCCTTCCACTTGTCCCACCCCCTCCCGTGTGGCCAACTCCAACCTGGCCTCCACAACCGGTGCATACAGTAGGGCCCCCCCCACCACATAAGTGGGTGATTCCACTCAGTTCCCTTGTGAGGGTCATATTGGTTGCCACTACTACTGAAAACCAAGAAAGAGCAACACTAGGAGATAAACTGAATAAACACTTTGGCTCGTACCATGCTTGCCACTTAAACTGGTACTTCAGGGTTTCCTCACTAAATTAATATTGCAACACTTTCCCCAGTAATAAACATCTATCTGTGGCATAGAACATATTAAAGATATGCAGTTACTTATTCTTATAAGAACATCATGGCTTCCTGCTGTGTCAAAGAAGTGCCTTTTCCTAAGTGTGTTAAAGGAAGCAGAGCATATTGAGAGAAGGTCTGTTCTCTCATTTTGCGCTTAACTTCCTCAAATGATTTCTCCTTTTCTGAGTAGTAGTTCCATAACCTGGGCAGAAGGTTATCTTAGTACCATTATATTTTATTGTATCTTGTTGCGCTGCGTTCCGGATGTGGATGTTGTCCTGATAATGGTGCACTCTTGCCCCCCTGATAATGGTGCACTCTTGCCCCTATCATTATAGCGAGGGGGGTGGAGGCGGTTTCCTCCCCGGTGTCCTGTGAGCCCTATCTATTTATATCTCTTCAGTTCACTCCAGGGCCCTCAAGAGAGCAGACAGGAAAGTCTTCAAGAATGTTTCCATAGGCTGCGTTACTGTTCTCTCCGGTAGACCCAGAATGCGTACATTATTGGGTCTAGATCTGTCCCCAGAATCGGCCAGTTTATTTGCATGCAACTTTAAGCACCTCTCCTGGTCCGCTATCTGGCGAGAATGTGCCCTACTGTGTCCTCGACAGCACTGATTCTAGTCTCTGCCTCTCTTGTACAGTCCCGTATTTTGTCCATGTCCTGGCGCAGCAGGCCCACCGTTATCGCTACCCCATCATTTTTTTTCAGTGATTGCCTTGTTGCCATCTAGTATTAGATGCTACAGTTCCACTATGGAGTGGGCATCTACATTAGGGTCACTTCGCAGTTCCCTCGCTCCATCTACTGGCACTATTCTCAAGAGGCCTGCCTAAATGGCATGCTTATTTTTCACGTGTGACCCTGAGCTTCTTTGGATCTTTGCGGCATTCGATTGCACCAGAGTGAGGGGAGTCACCCCTACCCCCGTCGGCATCTCACTCAGTATACAAGCGAGGTCACCGCCAGGCCTCTGCCGATTAGTGTACTTCCACCACTCTCGTATGCAGTGCGGGAGAGGGGCGTTGTCCATTTCCAATTCCTATGTGCAGTCAGGTACTCATCTCAGTCAGCTGGCAGCCCAATATAGAGAAAAATGTAGGCCAATAAAGTGCCCCACTCCCATGGCACATGCACAGGCTCAGCTAATACCCCAGGGCAGGTACAGGCCCACCTCCTGCGCCGGAGGTCGTTCCCAGCATGGAGTAGACTTGTAAACATGCACCCCGACAGGGTCTGTGTTCATTGTGATGCGACATCCTCGCTGTTTTCTAGATTCTAGAACCTTCTGATGCAGAGAAACAACTGTCAGTGTTTAGCATGGACACAATAGGTTTTTAGTTTACAATGAGACCTCTCTCCAATGTTACTCTATGGGGCAGTGTTTGGGTACTGTCTCCAGTCTTCTGGCTTTAGGTCCAAACTGGGCAATCCTGGGTTGGTGCACTTTGAAAATCGCAAAAAAGAGGCCGTTATCCGTAGCCCGAAACCCATCAATTCAAACAGCAAGGCTTCTATCTCAGTAAAAGTAAATGGTAAAGTTTAAGATATAAAGTTTAAGATGTCAGGACTTCTGTTACAGGAGGCTACATTTATCTATTAGTCACACAGTTTAACAGAAGCTTGTTAATCGCCTGTCAATACTCGGTTATCTTGAAGCACCACACATGCAGCACCTTGTTTAATCACTATGGGGTTTCCCCTGGTGGTAATTCTTTGGTGCCTCCTGTTTCAATTTAGGCAGTCGTGGTCCAGATTTTTTGGTTTGAGGGGCATGCACAATACTGACGTCACAAACTGTATCCTAAGAGCAGATAACCTGGACTTTGGTCCAAGGCTTTTTCAATTGTGATACCTTCCATACTGCATGGGATAGAACGATTAGGTCAAATGGTTCCAGCAGGGCAGCCGTCCCCAGTCAACGAGCCACAGCCCAAATGGCAGATATGAAGATAAAAGCATCTGTTTCACAATGTGCCCAAGTGGTCGTGGCGGATATGGGTACCTTATGGGTGCAGGTCACGGAACGGTGCATACTCCCCCATAGAGGCCTAACTATTCTATCTAAATGTGATGAAAGAGGCTGTTGTGCCAAATGATGTCTATTTTGGAATAATTCCTTCACTCCTTGATTGCAGTATATTACAACTTAAAGAGTTGATCTTATAAAGGTCGCAACAACTGTCAGACTATTGCCTTTGCATAGTAAGAAGCAACATTTATTGCTAAATTATCTCCAGACAGATCTTTACTCAGCTGGGCTCCGTGCAGGTCTTAATGGCAGTCCCTGGTTAGCTCCTCTCTATGTTGGGTTGTTCAGCTCCACTTCTGGTAAATCACCACAGCATATACCGATACACCACGCAACATAGGTTGTTTGGAAGCAGCACCCACTACTGGTGTATTTACCATTTACATTTTTCATTTTTTAACAGACAAAAAAATAGTTTGCAATCCTTACAATCAATTTACATGTTGAAAAACAGTACGATTATTCTTAACTAGATCACTCCTGTAATTTGTGGCATTCAAAAATGTCTGAGATTCTGATATGTTGAAGAAATTCCACATTCTTTAATACACCCAATGCATTTAGGGATTACAGAATCCCTTCTTCAGGGCAACTAGAAACAAAGTAAGGAAACAAGGAGGGTTTGAAACCAATAAGAATATAACTCTCCATTATAAAGAAGATCCGAAAAAGATGGGGGCAAATCAAAAATGGTGAGTGCCACTCTGGGCGAAATGACTAACTGTTCATGCTATTGTGCTCTATGTTAGAAATAAGAAAACCCCTTTGTGCAACAAAGGTTATCCGTTGACTCCTTTCCAAACTAGAATAGCATGAGTTGCAGAAATTAAATGCCACAGTGTTGCATTCATAACGTAAAAAGACTAGTTATGTTAGAAACCAAAAGTGACCAAATCTATTGTACTAAAAGAGCCGAATAATGGGTACTCAAAATTGTGACCAATTCTTGAAAATATGTAAAAAAATGTGTTACTGGCCAAACAAACCACCAGTGGTGAAATATATAACGCTCTGAACAAACTCACTAAAGAAATACCAAGGAATCTCCAATTTATAAAACCATCATTCTTCCGTCTTATGTTTGAGATCAACTGTACCAAAACAAGACGAATGTCATAAAATAACTGAACCTCTAACTGAACATCTAGGTGCTGATAACTTGGAGATTAATAGTAAGATAAACATACCTCTGTGATTCACACGCAGAAGTGACGTGTTTCACTCTATTCCCAACAAAAGTCAATGCTCCAAACTGCCAAGCCGATATTAGTAGCTGACCCAATCTGCATGTTACATAGTATTATTTTAACTAGAGCCGTTCTATTCTATCAATATCAATTATGATTTAAAGGATAAAGATGACTCCTACCTGACTCTCATGTGGTGCTTGTAACTCTCTCTCCGGTTGGGATTCTAATTTTTGTTGGCGTGCGGCAGCATCTAGGAGCGCAGTTTTTTATTTTTTTTAAATAACATGTTCCGTCCTCTAGGATGAGTTAGTAAACCAACGACCGTGTGAAAAGACACGCGATCTACGCTCAACTCGATCTGGACATCCATAATCCATGCCATCTTGGAGTGAATATTTCCGATTTCACTTAATAAGAAATTTATGTGATCCTTACTTTTTCTATGTCACTAAAGCTAATACGTGCTTTTTAATCATGAGAAACTATTCTAAGAACGCTAAGTGACTCCTCTTCCCTCCAACATGTTCATAACCAAAATTTCAAACAAACTTAAAGTACCCACATCCGAATAGTGCTAGTGATATGCCCAATAAAAAGACTATACCAAATGAGTGGAAAGTGCTGAAATATAACAAAGTGAAGAAAGACATAAGCATGAACTCTTTTATGCAATTATGATGCAACCCTACAAATGTTGCATCAGATCCTGATTTGAATTTAAATAATATCGATGCTCAAAAGATGTTCAAAAGTTAGGACTGTTCTCTTGGGAGACCAAAATTATTAAACATACATGCATTCCTGATATGCTGAAAACATGTATGATATATATGATGTCAAACACAATTGGTTTCTACATTTATGTTGACTCTGCATAATGAAGTATTTAATTGTCAGATTCAATTACTGACTTCTAAACTAGCTGTTGATCATTTGGTTGTGTTATATGTAATGTGAAGAAATCAGCTTTTTTTACGAGAATCAAAATAAGACACTATTCCTACTGTGTGTGATGTTAATGTCTCGAATTCTATGAGTCATAAAAAGCAACTGAGTTCTAATTTGTCATTTAAACCCTTTGGTGAAAGTGTCTAAATGTTTAATCCAGTATGTTTCCCTTTAGGACCGTACTTTTGATTGGTTCATCCCTGGAGTGGTTCTAAGTACTTCCACTACTTGAAACCGAAGTTGTGCTACATTATGTTTATGCTCTGTCCAGTGGCTTGCTAGATTTGAATTGAAATTTTTATTGCGAATCATGCTCTTATGTTCTGTGATTCAAATTTTAATTTTTCTCTCTGTCTTTTCTATATACATGAGTTTGCAAGGACATTTGATCGAATAAATAACATGGCTGGTGTTGCAGTCTGCTGAGTGTGCTAGGTTAATTGTCTGTCCTGTAATTGGATGAGTGTTTTCCCAGTGATTACATTATTGCAATGCGTGCAGTTGAAACATCTTTTCATGCCGGTCCATTTCTGTGTGAGAATCTTTTTGTGTGTTGTTAAAATGTCCTTTAAATTTTTTGTTCCGTTATGTGCAAAAAGAGGTCTCTTTTCAAATAACCCCTGAAACTCTGGCTTGAGCTGTAGTAGTTCCAACCTTATGCAAATTATTTTTTTAATGCTCAGTAAACTGATGGAAAATCTTGTTACACATACTATTCTGTCTGATTTGTCCCTGGTAGATTTTTGACAGAGTTTCTCACGATCCATTGACATTAGTTTGACTGCCGCGGCATTCAACAGGTCCTTTGGATACCCTCTGGCTTCTTATAATTTTTTTGTTCCTCAATGGTTTTTGGGATTTTGTTTTTTGATAATCAATTTTATTGATTTTGAGTAAAGACAATAAAAGAACAACACAGCACATTTCAGCAACGTAGTGACAGTCAGTATAAGGCGAGTAAAACAATATTGTGATGACATACATTGCCACATCCCCTCCAACGGATTTGTACATAAGTTTAGACCAAGAAGAGGTGAGGGATATGATTATCCAACCATTCCCAACCATTTGCCCCAAATTTTACGATGTTTGGCTGGGCATCCCCTGGCCTCGTACAATGGTTTTTCCTGTGTTGCGCACCAGTCTACTCCCGTGTGCTATTTGGCTATGCCTGGAGGAACAGAGTTCTTCCATGCCACAGCGATGTCTCGCTTGGCCACCACAAGGGCGGTGCCCAAGAATAATTTGTCTGCTTTAGACCCGCCCAACCCATCCGTGACTCCCAGCAGTATGTTCAAGGGGTTGTGAGGGACCTCCCACCCCAGCACATCCGTGAGTTCCGCTTCCAGTGACTCCCAGTATGAGGTGGCAAGACCACACCATATGATAGAAGTCCGCTGATTCTACCCCACAGCGTGAACAGGATGGGTGTGGAGTAAGATAGGAGGTGTGTAGGTAGTATAACTGGACAAGGCGGTGCCTCTTCTAAGGCAGTGATGGTTTTGGGGGCCATCAGGGCGTCTCTCCAGTCGTCGTCTTCCATGGCGCCCAACCAGGTCGCCCATCGATTCCTGAGCGGGTTGAGGGAGGTGGGGCCGTTATTAGTTAAGGAACGATAAATACGTGATACCCCCCCCCCCCCCTCCCATTGTAATTTGTGCTTCTAAGGGACTATGCTCTGGAAGCGACGTGCCAGTTACTATGTGCACGTTGAGGGCTTGGGGGTGTTGCAGGTATTTATAAAACTGTGATGGGTGGAGCGAGTGTCGGATTTGAAGGTTTGAGAACGAGCGTATGTGGTCACCAACCCAGACATCGCCCAGTTGCGAGATGCCAATGAGGTCCCAGCCCCGGAATCCCTCTAATCTCCCCACTTCTCGAAGCCACGTGCCCTGCCAGAGGGGTGTTTGTTGGGTCAGCTTATTCTCCCAGTGGGCATGGCGCAGGGAGACACGCCAGGCCAGTAAAACCGCACAGGTCACTGTGGGCAAGGTCCTGGGAATGGGTCCTCCATACATCATAGTCTGGATCTGAGAAAGTCCCAGGTCTTTCAGCTCGGTCTTGTAGGCAGGATCGGACCAGCCCCCATTGAACCAGTTGTGCAATGTAAGTAGGCGGGTTGCTAGGTAATATAAGTATAGGTTTGTCATGCTCATGCCTCCGTCAAAGGGTGGGATTTGGCAGCAAGAGAGGGCCATACGTGGTCTTGAGCCATTTCAGAGGAATCTCGTGGCCAAGCTGTCTAATTCCTTGAACCAGGCCCGGGGAATGTGGAATGGGGTGTTTTGGATGATGTAGAGGAATCGGGGAAGAATCATCATTTGGAAGAGGGCTACCCTGCCTAGTGGGTTAAGCGGTAGGGTATGCCACTTTTGGAAGTCTTTTTTAGCTTTTGTGACCAGTGGGGTGATATTGAGTGACCAGGCCAGTTCAGGGAGTAGGGCGTCCCAGATCCCGAAGTATTTAAATGACTGTCGCCTAATGGGGGTGGTAGACTGCCAATCAAAGCAATCTCTAGATAAATGCAGGGGCACCAGGGTCCATTTAGCGGAATTCAAGTGGAGGCCAGAGACTCGTTCGAAGGTACGGAGTATCTGAAGGCATCTGGGGCCAGATTGGGCCGGCTCAGCGAGGAAGAGCAGGACATTGTCCGGGTATAAGGCGATTTTGTCCTCATGAGAACCTTTCCATTTCCAGCCCAGGACCCGTTCATCAGCAGGAATGAGGCTGGCCAAGGGCTCCATTGCTAGGGCGAAGAGGAGGGGCGAGAGGGGACATCCCTGCCTCGTGCCCCTCCTAATTGGTAACGCGTCCGAGAGTGCTCCATTTATGAGCTCCCTTGCGGTCGGTTTAGAGTAGAAGCCCTGACCCATTCCCATGGCGGCCAAGACATCATCCAGATATCGCCAGTCGACTGAGTCAAAGGCTTTCTCGAAGTCGACTAGGAGAAGAGCCAAATAGGGGGTTAGCGACTGGCGGTTGGCCAGGGCTAGGTGAAGGCGCCTGAGACAGTGCCTGGTACTCCGCGCCGGCATGAAGCCACATTGGTCAGGGTGGACCAGTTTGTTGAGATACAGTCTGAGACGTTGGGCCAGGACTGTGGCTTAAATTTTGACCTCTGTATTGATGAGGGATATGGGGCGATAATCTGTGCGGGCTGGCGAGGGTGTTTGCGTTTTAGGAATGATGACTATAGTGGCTGTGTCCATCTCTGGAAGGAATGAACCCGACTCTATGGCTTCTGCGTATAGGGCAGAGAGGTGCAGAACCAGTATGTCTTGGTAGGCGGAGTAATACTCCTGTGGGTAGCCGTCAGGGCCTGGCGTTTTCCCGGCTGCGATGTGCAAGAGTGGGTCTTGTATTTCCTCGTGCGTGATGGGAGATCCATTCCGGCTGATTCGGCTGCGCTAAGGCTGGGGAGGTGGAGATTCTGTAGGGTAGCCAAGTCTGACAATAAGAGTTCGGGCCTCTGGGCTGAATAGAGTTCGGAATAGTAGTCGGCGAAAGCTTGGGCCATCGTCCTGGGCGAGCAGTGGGTGACCCCTTCAGAATCCCGAATTTCTGGAATTATCCGGTTCTCCAAAGGGTACGATACTAATCTATGTAATATTCTCCCATTTTTGTCACCCCATCCATATATGCGAGCGATGGAGGACCTCCACAGGAGCTTCGCTGATTCCAACGAGATTTTTTTAATTTAATCTCTTAACAGTGCCAGCTGGCGTGTCTGGGGATCATCCGTTGTCCTGGACGGGTTTCTTTCAAATCTTGTCGCTTGAGCTTCAAGGAGGACGAGCTTGCTGTCTTGGGCTACCCGTTGGGCTTTGAGGTGGCCCTTGGCAAAAACTGCATATGGTGGCCTTTCCCGCCTCCCAGAGGGTGCCCGGGGAGGGGACGAATTCTTGACTGGTGAGAAAATATTGCCTAAGCTCCGCTCCAATTGCCTCTTTGAATTTCTCATCTTGGAGAAACCAAGCGTTCATCCTCCACATGGGACGAAGTGTGTCGGAGGGGTCTCCTAAGGTTAGGAGTAGAGGTGAGTGATCTGAGATGCCTCGGGGGAGGTTAAGTATCTCTCTGACCATGTGGCATTCGGGAGCCGGGATAAAGATCATGTCAATGCGGGCCTGAGTGTGATGTGTCGCAGAGGTGTGGGTGTATTGGGTGCTTCGAGGGTTCCAAGTCCTCCATGCGTCACAAATACCCATGGCGTTAGTCCAGCCTGCCAGCTGTTTAGCGTGTAGAATGCGTGAGGCGGAGGGGGTCCCGGTGGTGTCGAGATTGGGCTGCATGACTGCGTTGAAGTCCCCCCCCCCCCACCGTCGTGCCTAAAGGCAGGGAGCTGATCACGTCACCAATGCGACCCAGGGTTTGTGTATGTGTAGCACAGGGGATGTAAATGGACAGAGAACGTTGAGGGTGCTCCCTCCCATTGTTCCAGAGAGGGCAACAAAGCGCCCATAGGGATCCCTGAGGATTTGAGAGGGCACGAAGGGCAAACTACGTCTCAGGAGGATTGCCACCCCACGAGAGCCCTGCTCAAAGCCTGAGTGCCAGGATCTATCGAACCCATATCTTGCGAGGAAGGGACAGAGATTACGCATGAGGTGGGTTTCCTGGAGCACGTCGGGAGTGTGTCTCTGGGCATGTCGCAGGACAGCAGTCCATTTGATTCTATCTAGCAGGCCGTTGACATTCCATGACATCACTCGGAGGGGTTCTCCTCTATGTGCCGTTTGTGTCATGGTTGGTGTGGGTGTGCCAAGGAATTTTGAGGTCCTGCCGTTGCGGAGGAAACGGTTGGGAGCCTACTAGTGGTGACAGGAAACCTCGCCTGTTGGAGTGTGGCGTCATGCAAGGCTGAAGTGCTGTGGACCCTAAACTGCCTAACTAACTGCAAACCTGGGACAACGGTCCCACTCCTCCTCTCCCCCCCACCCCCCCTCCACCCTATACTTCAAGAACAGAAGCATCTGTCGCCCTATAAACTGTAGAAAGTAACAGGCTAAGCTATAACGCTTAGCTTCAGAGTAGCGTGGAGGACCCCCCCTCATTGCAGGATAAGATCGCACATCGGCAGTTTTGTCTGATTGGTGTGGTGCGTTGCATTTGTGTGTAGATAGTTCGTCGCGATTAGGAACTCAACGTTCATGGCTCCCTGCAGGGCTTGTCAGCCAAGAAGTGCCGGGCTATGGGAGAGGTCTGAATCTGTGGATTCGGCGCCCAAAGCCTTTGGGGGGCTGTCTCACGGGTGAGTGATCTAGGGAGCCGGCCCGTTGCAGGGCACCGGATCCAGAGGGCAGCTCCTGGTTTCCGGGGTCTAGGGCAGTAGTTGTTGGCGAGCCCGATTCGGCCCTGCGTGTTCCCTGACCCCTGTGGGAGTGCGTACGCCTTCTTCTTGGATTGGGGATTGTTGTGAGGGCGGCCTGGGCATCCGAGGGCAGGCCTGTGGTTCTGGGTCTAAGAGCTTCGGTCAGCCAGGTCCAGGCCGATTCTGGGGTGTCAAAGAAGTATGTCTTGTCCTTGAAGACGATTTGGAGTCGGGCTGGGAAAAGCAGTCTGTATTGTAGATTGAGAGTGCGCAACTTTTGCTTGACATCCATGTATGAACGCCTTTGGCTCTGGACCTCCCTCGTGTAGTCTGGAAATATCATAATATTATGGTTCTGGTAGGACAGAGTTTTCTGAATGCAGGCTTGTCTTAAAATCGAGTCTGTCTCTGAAGTTAAGGATCCTGGCAATGATGGGCCGGTGAGGGGTCCCTGGAGGGGGTTTGGGTGCCAGAGATCGGTGGGCCCGCTCTACTGCGAACCATGCTGACAGGAAGTCTTTGGGCATCCATGATGTGATCCATTGCTCGACGAGAGACTCCATTGGACCCTGTTCTGACCCTTCAGGAAACCCCATGGGTCTGTAGGTGGGCTACCTGTTCTTTCATTCTCAGGACGTCGTCTTCAACAGAAGAGATGCGGGATTCAGTTTCAGAAATGCGGGCTGTCGCATTGCGGAGATCCTGCCGGAGCAGGGCCATGTCCACCCGGACCTCCCCGATCTTGTTTTCAACAGAGGCTTGGAAGGCACTAATGGCTTGCAGGATCGTATTGAGATCGTACCCTGTCGGAGCGGATTTTTCGGCGGCTCCTGACGTGGGGCCAGGCTTGCTGGTGGTGTACTGGTCGATTTTGGTCTGCGTTGCAGGGGGTTTCGGGCCGCGATCTTTCCCCATGGGTATCGTAAGAGGCAGGCAAAGGTTAGTTTGGGTTATGTCTGGAGTTGGGCGGCCTTTACAATGACTCCCGTGCTTGGTACTACCCAGGTGCTTTGTGGACACACTTGAATCCGTGCTAGTCCCTCGGGGCAGTGGAGAGGTGACCTGGTGTTGCCCAAGCCCAGCCATGTGACGTTGATGAGGTGGGCTCGGATGTTCAAGCAGCGTGAGATCCGACCGTCGGCATCCCGGGACCCCAGCGAGGTGGGGGATAGGTGAGCTCCTGAGGCACAACCACCTCGGCCCGGGGCTCCGCCAGACTCCCCAATGCGTGGTGTGCAGGATCCGTTCGAGTTTGGCAGGGGAAAGGTAAGGTCCCGAAAGAGCCCGTGTCTAGGGCGCCTCCGGAGCTGTTGTGTGATTCTCACTCCGGGGCCGAGCCCCCAATGGTCAATCCTGTGGGGCACCATCTAGGGGGCCGAAGAGGGGGCCAGATCCACTCCACCCAGCGCCGGGCTCCCTCCTCCCACTCCTCCCCCGGCCGATCACACCACCAACGGATAAGGCGATCCGGTTCCGTCCAATGAATGCTTCTGGTTTAGCGCAGGATACGATTTCTGGAGTCCAGGTGCCACTTGGGTCAATCCGGGTGCATGCGCCCTAGCCCCGGGCCTCTGCTCCGCTTGGGGCCCGCTATCTGCAGGACATAGGTTAGGAATCAGGGCCCATAGTCTGCAAGGCGCAAACTGAATTCGTGAGGCTCCCCCAGGGCGTTTAGAACTGAGGGGGCCGACAGGGCAGGTGGGCAGATGTCAGTATGTGCCCCGTTAGTAGAGCGGGGAGGTTAGCGGTCAGGATCTTTGGGGGTGTCACCGCAGGTTTGATGGGAGAGGGAGGGGGGACAGAGGCCCACCGCTGCACGGATCCCGCAGCCGATCTCCCTACCTGGAAGTGGTCAGATGTCGCTCCTCAACGTCGTGAAGCAGTATGGTGAGCTCAGACCTCCTCCACCGACGACGCCCAGGCTCCGGTCTCTCCTCCCAAGCCTCACCAGCTTCTCAGGCCCAAGGCGTGCGGCATATCATTGAGGGGGTCTTGGGTAGGGAAGAGGGTCTTTCGCAAGGGCCAGAGCCCCCTCAAGCAAGAGGTTGGTGGCGGAGGAGTCCCAGGAAGACTCGACGGGGGGGTGGGGGGGTAAGCAAGAGGCCGCAGACGATTCCCCCTGATACGGAGCTTTGATCTATTATTTATTTATTTATTTATTTAACAGGTTTTATATAGCGCTGACTAGACCCAGGGGTATCAGAGCGCTTTACAGGAGCTTGAGGCGGAACGGAAATAGACATTTGTAGAATGCAATAGCAACCAGAACCATTAGAACCAACAAAAAGATTAATCCAGGGGCTATTAACATAGAGATAATGCATGAGCTTGTTCGATCAGTGAATAATTAGGTTAAGGTGGGAGGGTAGAGAAAAGGGAAGGGGAAGAAGTTTAGGAGGTGGGAGAATGGGGATGGTAGGGATAAGGTCCAGGAAGGAAGGGAGGGGAATAAGGGGGGAGGAGAGCGAGTAGCATGAGGGAGAGAAGTAGGGAGGGGGAATGGGGAGGAGTAAGACATGAGGTCAGAAGAGGGGAACCTGACGGGGAAGTTGAGAGAGTGTCAGTGGACAAGACAAGGATTAAGGACCCCAATATTTGTTGAGGAGATGCAGTTTTAGGTCCTTTTTGAAGCTGAGGTAGGAGGGGTTACAACGTAGGTCTTTCGGGAGGCTATTCCAGATGCTAGGAGCGTTACCGGAGAAGGAGCGAGATTGAGTGCGTTACTTATGTAACGGGCGGGATTAGAACAAGGGCATTGGTACTTCTCGTTGGTCGGGAACAGCCCGCTTTGTGGAGTTTACCAGAGAGGTACGGCGGGGTGTTTTGATCCAGGGCTTTATGTGTAATGCATGCAATCTTGTAAGAGGATCTGCCTTCGACGGGCAGCCAATTGAGGGCTTTGAGGGTAGGGGAGATGTGGTCAAAGCGTTTGCAGTCAGAGATAAGCCTGGCAGCTAGGTTAAGCACAGTTGTGAGTGGTGCTAAGTGAGCTTTAGGTGTTCCAGCGAGGATAGCGTTCCCATAGTCGATTCTGGACAGGACCAGTGCTTGGACCACTGATTTGAAGTCATCAGCAGGAATGAAAGGTTTAATTTTCTTGAGATGGCGGAGAGTGAAGAGAGCTCCTTTGGCCGAATTTTTTATGTGGGAACTAAGAGTAAGGCTATTGTCAATGGTGATGCCTAAAGATTTAACTGAGTTAGATATGGTGTGCGGGCAGTTGAGAGCATTAAGGTCATGGATCCAGTCCTGGATGGGGAGCGGGTTATTTTTGGGAGAGAAGAGAATGATTTTGTTTTTTTTAGGGTTGAGTTTGAGATGATTATGGTGGAACCATGTTTGGATCTTAGTCAGTATGTTGTTGAGGTGCAGAACATCAGAGCGGGATTTAATCTTATAGTAAAGTTGCGTGTCGTCGGCATAGAGGTGGTAATTGATTCCTGCTTTTTTAAGAATGAGGGAGAGGGGTTCCATGAAGAGGTTGAAGAGAGAGGGAGAGAGAATAGAACCTTGGGGAACACCAAGGGAGACAGGTGTGGGGTTAGAAAGGCAGTCCAAGATTTTAATTTGCTGAGTTCTGTGTTTGAAAAAGGAGGTGAACCATTTGAGGACAAGACCATTGAGGCCAAAGCGATCTTTAAGAGTGTTAAGTAAGGAAGAGTGGTTAACAGTATCAAATGCAGCAGAGAGGTCGAGGAGAATGAGTACATAAGATTCGCCCTTGTTGAGGGAGTGATGGATGTCGTCAACTATGGAAAGCATGGCGGTTTCTGTACTGCAGCCTTTTCTGAAGCCAGATTGCAGTGAGTCCAAAAGATTGAAAGAGTTGATGTGATTATCCAAGAAGGGCGCATTTTTCAAGGGCTTTGGAGAGAAGAGGGAGGTTAGAGATAGGGCGGAGATTGTTTGGGTCGTCAGGATCGGCCTTGGGATTTTTGAGAATGGGAGTGATTTGTCCGAGTTGGAGGGAGACAGGGACACACCCCGTGGCCAAAGAGGAGTTGATAATAGTGGTCCAGTGTGGAGCAATGATATGTTTAAGATCTTTGATTAGGTGAGAAGGGAGGGGGCCTTTGGTGTGGGAAGATGGTTTTAGTTTAGTTATGATGTTATAGACTTCGAGTTCAGAAACGGGGTGGAAGTTATGCCAGGAGGCGTTATTCTTTTGCTGGGGGTTGTTGGGGTTAGGTTCAGGAGGAAGGGTGTCGGGAGGGAGATGTGAGGACACCGGGGGTATAGTTGGGACGGCGGGTGATTCAGGAGAAATGTTAAAGGAAAATAGAGGGTTGGGTGAGAGGGGAGTTAAGAGGAAGGATTGATCAATTTTGGCTTTTTTTTTTTTCTTCTCCCGAGAAGAAGTTCGCAATTTCTTCGCATTTCTCAATTGAGGCCTTCAGCGTTGGGGGGGCAGGGGATGTTTGGTTTTTGATGATGCTGAACAGTTCTCTGGGTCTATTTTTGGTCCGATCAAGTTGGGCACGGAAGAAAGAAGCCTTTTCGTTAAGGATGTGTTTCTTTGAGTTGGACCTAGCTGATCTGAGGAGGGCTAGATTGGAGGGGGAAGGGTATTGCCTCCATGTTCTATCAATCAATCTAAGAGAGCGTCTTTCGTTGTTGAGATCTGGGTTGAACCAGGATTTGGAAGGGATGTTTCTTTGAGTTTTTAGCTTGGGTGGGGCAATTTGGTCAAGGACCTCTTTAACCGATTTATTTTTTTAAATAATCTGTTTTTATTTGTTTTTAAAGGTTTACATCTTGAAGACAGGCAACATTTATCATATAACATTGACCATACCACGGAGCATTTGGCAGTAATAAATGATCATGTCCTTGGACCGGTGATATACTGATGTACATAACAAGGACAATATTAATGTAGGTGCCGGTGGGACCGAGACAGAATTAATGACATCAGGCATTGGTGGCATGGTGTAGTGGTAGGATGTACAGGGTCTACGTAGAGGTTACAGGATACATGTGTGTACAGATGTTAGAATTAGAACATTAAAACAAAAAGGGGCGAAACTCAGTAAATCCCCTATAACCAATAACAGCAGCCGAGACCGACTTTAGATTGCTCATTCCGCTCCGTGTTCCCGTTGCTCCTTCCTGCCCCCGACCCCTGGCGCCCCACAGACAAACATCACTAGTCAGAGAACACCACATTGCATATCTTGAACGCTTGATGGTACATAGGTGCCTACACGGCGACGCAACTGATCTTTGGCGGTTTAACTATCACTCCCCCTAAGGGTGCCTCCACTATGTACGGGTCGCTCCTCTGTGTTGCCTCCCCCATACTGCGTCAAAGACTGTAGTAGACCATCCCACCCTGCCGCCATAGGTGTCCTCCGGAGTCCCAGCGTTTCCTCCCTCAGAATAGCTATTCCTTCTGCTTTAGCCCATGCCAGGAGCGAACACTTCCATGCCCGTATATGTGGCGGGTCCGGCGCCTTCCACCGTTTAGTAAGTAGTCTTTTAGCCACCACCAGCCCCAGGTCGAGAAAGCGGGAGGAGAGTTTTGTGGGCGGTGTTCTGCGAAAGAGGTGCAGCAGGTAGACAGGCCATTCAAAGGGTATGGTGCGGCCTGTGCACGTACACAGCGCCTCGTGAACCGCCTCCCAGTAAGAGTGGAGCTTGTGGCAGCTCCACATCATGTGTATTAACCCAGCTCCCTGTTCCGCGCAGAGGTGGCAAACCGTGTCTGTGCGGTGAAAATATCTATTGATCGCCTCGGGTGTGAGGTATGCTCTGTGGAGTATGAACAGCTGTATTTGGCGAAACCTCATATTTCTGGGAATACGTGTTGGACTTTGTAGAATCTTAGCCCACTCTTTATCCTCCAGTGGCCGCGTCAGATCTGCCTCCCACTTGCGGCGTAGTGGTTCCAAACTTGCCGCCGCATGTGTACGTAGGGAATCCGCAAACCACCGAATCAAGTGCCTACCACGCCCCATAACATAAAGGTACTGTATGGTGAGGTGTTGGCTGGGTTCTTCCTTCATGTCTCCCCACCTAGATGTCAACGATGCAATCAGGGAACGGTGTCGTAGGAATTGCCCCGGAGGCAGCCCCGCCCCCTCAATTAGGGATTCATACGTCATGAGAGCGCCGTCCTGGTATAAGTCTCCTAGGGTCTGTATGTCCGCTTCGTGCCACTCCATGAGCGCAGCAGGTGTAAGCGTACCCGGCCCACTGGGGGAGCCCTCTAGTGGTATGGCCGGAGCATAGGGGATCATATTTCTAGTAATGTATAGGCTGCGGCGGTAGCATTTATAAGCCACCACCATGAGGAGCTGTGTCGGCGTTCGGGCTTTTGCGGCGGGATGAAAGAGTTTAGTGATGTCAACCAGAGAGAGGGGAGGTGCTGTGGATGCGGTGTCGTCACGGCCTCTGTCAGCGAGCCAGCGGGCTATCCATTGTAGTTGCGCTGCCAAGTAGTAATGCTCGAAGCATGGCGCAGCAAGGCCTCCCTGGTCTGTGGGCAGGTACAACTTGGACAGCGCTACCCTGTGACGTGAGCTGCCCCAGAGGAAGTCTCAAAGTGACTGTGCGAGTGCGGTGAAGAAGGCTGCCGGGACATAAACCGGCAGGTTGGCAAAGTAGTATAGAAGGCGGGGTAGGATCACCATCTTAGATAATGCTACCCTACCAGTGACTGTTAGTGGGAGTGTGCTCCAGAATCGCATTTGGGACTTAATTGCTGTTACGGCTCGGCCCAGGTTACCCTCAATGAGATCCACCGGTTGACGATATATCTGAATTCCTAGGTAGCGGAAAGTGTCCGCTTTCCACTGCACCTGCATACCGTCCAGGATGTAGCCCGGGTCTAGGGTGTCACTGCTGAACGCATAGAGGCAGGACTTGCTGGCATTTACCTTGAGGCCCGAGAGTGCGGCGAAGTCGCGCAGCGCGTGTGCCAACCGGGCTGGAATATTGCTCCCATCACGCACGAAGACCAAGAGGTCGTCTGCGTACAGTGATACCTGATGTGTCGCATCCCCCAGGGGGATCCCATCTCCCAGCGTCGCGCGGAGTGTCGCTGCCAGGGGCTCGATTGCCAGCGCAAACAGGAGGGGCGAGAGCGGGCACCCCTGTCTGGTGCCTCTACAGACTGGAATGGCGTCAGAGATGTATGACCCCGTCTTGACCCTCACTGTAGGGTTTTTGTATAGTAGGTCGGCCATTTGGAGGAACCCCAGGCCCAGCCCGTAGCGCAACAGTACTGCCGCGAGGTAGCCCCATTCCAGACAGTCAAAGGCTTTTTCAAGGTCCAGCATTAGGCAACCCGCTCTAGGCCACTCCCGCATACTATCCGACGCTACCCTGAAGAACCTCCGCAGATTCAATGAAGTGCTGCGCTTGGGTACAAAGCCATTCTGGTCATTATGGACCAATTCAGGCACCACCGGCGCCAGGCGCTCCGCCAACACCTTGGCGAGTATTTTATAGTCCACATTGAGGAGTGCCAGGGGACGGAGGGAGCCCAGATTCTCGGGGTCCCTGTGTGGTTTGAGTAAGGACACCAGGTAGGCTTCGCGCATTGAAGGGGGCAGGGAGTGTTCGTCAAGAGCTGTGGAATAAAGGGCATGCAATTTGGGCACTAAGGATTCCCGGTAGGCCTTATAGTATTCAGCGGGCAGGCCATCCGGCCCGGCGCCTTCCCTGATGCCATGGAGCTGACCGCCTCCCCGATTTCCTCCAAAGTAAGGGGACCGTCTAGCGTCTCTTGGTGGGTTTCAGGTACCGTAGGTAGGCGGATAGTCTCGAAAAATCTATCCAGTTCGGGGCCAGAGCAGCGCCCTGCGGAACGATACAGTTGTGCGTAATGGTCTGTCATCACCCTGTGGATCTCACGCTGTGTGTATACTAGGGCCCCCTCAGGCGTGCGTATTGCCCCGATTGGGATGTGCTTAGCCAGGCTAACAAGCGACCCGCCCTGTCGGCTTTGGCGTGAGTACGAGCCGTATGGGCTGCATAATTATGGCATCGCAGACGTTCCATAAGATTCGCATGTTGCGCCCGAAGATCCATCAGACGAGCTGAATGGCGGCCATCGCCTTCGCCCTCCCTTTCGAATCGAAGTAATTGCGATTCAAGTCGAGTAAGTGACAGCGCCAGGTTTTTGCGTATGTTCCACGTGGCACCGAGGCAGTGACCCCTGATAGCCGTTTTATGGGCCTCCCATTCCACTGACGTGTTACTCGCCGTCCCTTCATTTAGTTCGAAATATTCCAAAATTGCCCCCCCCAGGGATGCATGGAATTCCTGATCCTCTAGTGCGACTGATTGAAGACGCCAGGTAGGAACTGGAGGACGATCGGGTTCCCAGTTCAGCCGCAGCCTCAGGGTATTATGATCAGAGTGTGTCCGTCCTAAGTATTCCGCATCCTCTATCAACGTGGTTAGCGCCTGAGAGCCCACCACTCTATCCAGTCGCACGTGAAGGTCGTGTACTGCGGAGTAATAAGAATAGATACGGTCATTAGGGTGTAGACCACGCCACAAATCAAAGAGTGCCCACTGTGCTAGCCAGTCTGTGAGAGTTTGCGCGTTTGAGACCGCTGAAGTCGTTCGGAGGGGTGGGAAGGACCTATCTAGGTGTACGTCTAACACCGAATTGAAGTCTCCGCCTAACAGCCAGGGGAGTCCGGCCTAGGGGGCCAGTGTTGTAGACAGTTGTGTTAGGTATGAGGATTGGTCAGTGTTTGGAGCATAGATAGAGCCCAACAGGATGTGTTGACCATTAAGTGTCCCACGTGCCAGGGTGTACCTGCCCGCAGGGTCTATCACGGTGTCTGTACAGGTGAGCGGGGTGCCCGCTCTCACCCAAATTAATGTACCGCGCGCGTGTGCTGAGTATGTCGTGCCATATAATTGACCCCTCCAGCGCCTGCGCAGCTTGTCCAATTCTGGCTGTGTCATGTGTGTCTCCTGCAGGAGAGCAATTGCAGCGGAGTGTCTTTGGAGATATGCAAATATGGAGTAGCGGCGCGCGGGTGTGTACATGCCGCGTATGTTCCACGTAATTATGTCGGTTCGCGCCATTTTAATTGAACAGATTCAGTGGGGAGGTCGGGCCGGGCGCACCGGGGTGGCGCGGGGAACAGGAACAGGTCATGTCAGGTCGGTGTGCTGCAACCGAAAACATAATTGAAAAACCAGAAAACTGTGTAACATCTGGGGCGGACATTTCTCAATGTCCGTCCAAACCTCTAACTTTGAAGTAGCGTAAACTAGGTCAGTGGTGTGCCTATTGGGGTGTGCGTACTAGCGATATCTTGTTATGGCCATCCCCCGTGCTCCTACGTATGTATTGTGCCATCCATGGAATCACCAATACCCCCGCGTGGCCTCCACAGACCGCAGCCTGGACCGCCGCGTGGGGTGAGGTGCGAGGTGCGGGGCTTGACCAGCGGTGGGTACGTTGTTGCTGCTCCGCCCCCCCGTAAGTCGCCCAGTGCATCTAATGTAGTAGGTTCACCCTTCCCCCTAACTGCAACCAATGCATAGAAGCTAACAGGCAGTGGTCCACTTGCGTGAGCTGTCCACGTTGCAGGCCATCGCAACAGTGTCCAGTCAGATAATGTCATCCGCAGTTTGCGGAGTTACCACTGGCAATCTGAGGTCCTCCGATTCTTCAGTGGATGGCGATGTGGAGCCGCTGGCTACCGAGGTGGAATGTACATGGGAGTCAAGTCGCTCTTGATTGTGTGGGGAGCCGAGAGTAGTGACTGCTTCTAGGGCTTCCAGTCTTTCACTTCGAATGTTCTCCGGGCTTGGGGCGGTTATTCCAGGTTGGGCGTTTCTCATTGTCCCCCGTCGTCGTCGTCGGGTTCTCCTGCCCATCGTGTTGTCACCTTCTGAGTTCGAAGGTCGCCTTCCCGACCACAGCCCCGACTCTTCAAGCCAGTCCCACGCCTCCTCTGGTGATGCGAAGAAGCGGGTCACTTCTTTTGCCACCACACGCAGCCGGGCTGGAAACAGCAACGAGTAAGGCAGATCCAGAGTGCGGAGCTGCCGTTTCACCGCCGCGTAGTTGCTCCTGCGTCTCTGTACCCGGGCTGTGTAGTCTGGGAAGAGCATTACTGAGTTACCGCTCACTTTCAGGCCGTCCATCTTGCGTGTTTCACGGAGGACTGCATCCCTGTCCCTATAGTTGAGCAACTTAAAGATGAACGGCCGTGGTCTGGCTCCCGGTTGGGGTTTCTGTGCCGGGATGCGGTGGGCTCGTTCAACCACGAATTGCTGTGACAGTGCTCCCTGGGGCAGGAGGTCGCGTAGCCAGCTTTCCGTGAACTGCTCCGGGTGCCTTCCTTCTTCGCCTTCCGGCAGGCCCACAACGCGAACGTTGTTGCGGCGGGAACGGCCTTCCGCATCATCTGCTCTGTCCTCCAGGTCGTGAACCCGATCTATCAGATCTTGCAGCGCTGCAGTATGACTTTGCGTGACAGGTTGCAGCTCATTTAACATTTGGCCTTGCACAGTAACTTTGTCCGTCAGCTTACGGTGGTCTGCATGGAGGAGAGTGAAGTCCGAGGTGACCTTGTCGATCCTAGTTTCTAAGGAGGTCCTGGTGTGTTCCAGCGCTTCTCCTATCCGTTCTACTGCTGCAAGTACTGAGTCCATTTTGGCTGCTAGGGCCATGGTCGCAGGTTCTGTCGCCCCTCCAGTATTTGCACTCGTGGGATCCAAGGCGTTCCCGCGTAAGGGACCCTGTTGTGTCTTGGCTCTCATCCGGCCCATTACAAACTGTTGCGCCGTGGGCATTCGCGGGCTGGCTCCAGTGGGGGCGGTTAGCCAGTACCGACAGGGGAGTCCACTCCCGTGGTGACCGCACGTGGATTAAAGTCCGACGGGGCGGGACCCAGCGGTCACTCCCCGCTGTACGTGGCCAGGACTCAAAGGGCGACTTGTGAGGATTAGGTATGTATTCCGCCTCAGATTGTCTAGCAGGGGGCGAGGCGGCGGATCCCGGAGTCTCCGTGTGCCGGAGTGTGGATCTGTCAGTTTGCGCAGCCACCAGCCAATGCGAGTAATGTTAGGATCCCCGGGGGTGGGCACCTCTCTAGTTGCCGGGCCCCAGGTGGACAAGCAGGGGCCTCCCAATATCCACTGCATTCATCCAGTACGGCCCCCGCAGCCACCTATCGATCTCTGTAGGGGCCACCGCCACGTTGACAGAGACCGCTGACCAACGTCGTCTTGGGTGCAGGTCGTGGCTAGTGTGTTCGTGTCCACTGTGAGTGACACAGGTGTCGGGGCGCAGCAGGGTACTCTCGGTGGGGGCCTCTGGATCACTGTCCGTGTATGTGGTCTGCCCCCTGTCCACCACCCGATGTCGCTGTCGCTGGCTTTACTGGGCAATGCGTGTCGGCCCTCCTCAGTTCCAGGCCGTATCGGATCTTTACGTAGGCCTTTGTCAGCCGCTGCGTTCGTTCACCACGACTCCGCCTCGCCTGGGCCTCACGCTTCCCACAACCTCAGCGGCGCATGAAGGGCCCCCTGACTCGCCAGGAGTTGGGCCTCAGGAGCTCCGGGAGGTTTCTCGCGTGTGGTGCTGGGTTGTCTGTCAGGATTCACTGTCTCCGCGGGGTAGGCATCAGACAGTCACAGCCCTAGCCCGCCGCCAGCGCTGAAATGCCCCTTGATTGCTGGGCCGTACTGTTGCCCGGGGGACTGTGTCCGTTGGTGGGGGCCTCCCCAAATGCGGGCGTCCTCCCTGCACGTCTCTGGTCCCGTGCAGCACTGGGGTTCAGGTGGGGCGCGAATCACCCACCACTGCAGCCAAACCTCCGGGGGTCCCCCGCGCGGTCGCGGAGCCGACTCCCTGAAGTCCAGCCAGCTGCCAACGGCGGAGGGTCCCCCAGCTGTTGGGTCACCCCGGTCCCGGAAGGCCACGTCTGTTGGCGGGGGCCTCCACAAATGTAGCGCCGCCGCCGTCTGGGTTCACCCGGCGGCGGCGTGAGCGACCTCTCTTCCCGTCTCCGGCTCCGCGTTGCGCCGGGAGTCAGGCGGGACCGCGGATCGCACACCGCTGCCCTCCAACCCCCGGGATGGGCCCCACACGAACCTGGGTACTCCGTCGGACTCGGCGTCTTCACCACGCAGTCCGTCGCCGAATCTCCCGGTCAGGCGTTGGCGGCCATTTCACAGCGGGCAGGGCCGCGCAGATCTCGCTGACTGTCACGATGGCGGGAGGCCAGGGAGGGCTCGGGCGCAGCACTCCAGGCGCAGCAACCCCTCCGCCGTCAGGATCCGGCCAGCAAGTATGTGGATGGCTAGTGTGGCAGGAGAAATTACCGTAGGTGGGGGATCACCGACTCGAGCTTCACGGACTCGCGTCCACCATGTTGGCTGGCTAGCCACGCCCCCTCCCTCTTTAACCGATTTATTAAAGTGTTCGGTGAGGTCGTTAGCATTTTGGGAGGGAGAATTGAGCAGAAGTTGAGCTTGGAGTTTAGTCTCCAGTTCGCCAGGGGGGATAAGATGAAAGTTTCTGGTCAGTTTCTTGTGTTTAATGGTTGTTGAGGAGGGGGGTGTGGCCGTGGTAGAGATCGTGAAGAGAATGAGGTGGTGGTCAGACCAGTCAATGGGGATGATGTTGGATAAGGTGGCCAGATCGTTGTTTGAGATGATGGCGTCAAGAGTGGCCCCTTTGGTGTGAGTTGGGGAATGACAAAGTTGTTTACGGTCACTAATCTCAAGAAGATTAGTGAGGAGGTTAACAGTGGGGTCCTTAGTATCATTCCAGTGGAGGTTGAAGTCACCAAGGAAGAGGTTTTTGAATTGGAAAGAGAAGATTGGGTGAGAAGGTCGGATAGTTCCTCTGCGAAGGGGAGAGGGTCACCAGGGGGGTGGTAGATATTATGAAGACGAATTGGGGGAGAACCCTGGTATTTAAGTTCCGCTCCAAGGTATTCGAAGGTGGTATGAGTTCTTAACAAGAGAGAGTTGTAGTTAGGTCAGAGTTCTTAACAAGAGAGAGTTGTAGTTCATTTTTAAAGATTATAGCTAGACCACCTCCTATTCTGTCAGGTCTATCTTTTCTGAGGATGGAATAACCGGGGGGGAGGGGGGAAGAGCAAGTCAAGGATAGAAGTAGAGTGGTCCTTGAGCCAAGTTTCAGTAAGGAAGGCGATGTCAATGGCTTCGTTAAGGATAGTTTCAGCAATTTGTCGCGTGTCGTACGGCCGATCGGCAGTTAACCAGCATGCAGGCTAGGGGTTTAGGGTAGTTTTTGGGGGGAGAGCATGATTGGATAGCGGTACGTTGCGGTGGTGGTCTAGGTGATACGGGGGAGGATGGAATTCTGCTAGTCTCCAGGATCACTGGAATGGTTGGGTGGGGGACGAGAGGGTCGATACTAGGGGGGTTGGGGAGGTAAGGGTTACATAGGTCAAGGAGGTCAGTGGGGGAGGGATGGCTCGAGGCACGGGGGGCCTATGAGTACAGTTGCAGCGGGTTGTAGTGTTCAAATGTTGAGGGTTAGAAGTGCTTTGTAAGCCAGGGGAATTAGTACGATTAAGGAGGCTCCCGGAGGAGAGGGAGTTGAGGTCTTTTCTGAGTCCAGTGAGTTCCGCCGACAGGGTTAAGAGATAGCGTTCAATGTTAGATAGTGTCTGGGTTATGAGTTGGCAAAACTGAGGGAGGGTATGAGGCGGGGAGGGCAAAAGGGTGTCTTGTGGTTGGTAAGATGAAGTGAAAGGGGGTGGTTTGGATAGTAGGAAGGACAAGGTGCTGAAATGTTGTTCAAAGATGGTGAGATGGTTTTCGGAAGCTTGTATGAGGATGTTGCCGGATTTGAAGATGGAGATGTCGATTTCGCTGGGGGAAGGCAGGGGAAGGGGTGGTAGACAGTTTAAAACCATATGGGATTTTACATGATTTAGAGATGGGGAGGTGGTGGAGGAAGATGCTTTTCCATTTGGAGGGGCGTTTGGAGTAGAAGATGTAGTTGGTTTTAATTAAGGAGGTGAGGCTGGTGTAGTTATCGACGAATAACGTTTCATGGTGACGAATTAGTAATTTGTTTAAAGTTTTTCTTCGCATTTTTGGAAAGGTTAGGGGGTAATTACAAGTTCTTGTTGGGCCTGTCCTCTGCCCCAATCCCCCACAGGGCCGACTCTGGAGCACGATCGGGCACTCGGGGCCTGGATGCGGGCCGGTCATTGCGGGTCTCTGGGCGAGATCACACCAGGCGCTAGGGGCTCCGGCCGGGAGACAGGCCTCTTCCCCCGATGTGTGCAGGACCTCACCGCTCACTAGTCCACTGGAGGGGCAGCGCCGAGCAGAAGGCTCCCACACCGTGCCAGGGCCGAGGCACCGAGCGGCCCTGCGAGGCGGGGCGCGATTCTGGGCCCACCTCCGGGATCAGGGGTTCCGGTCGCGATATGGCTATGTCTCCGCCACTCCCGGGACTCTCGGCGACCACCTATGTTCGAAGCGGGGCTTCAGGAGTGTTGTGGGCTTCGCCCGGGCCTTAGTGGAGGGGGAGAACAATTTCCGATCTTCACGGTTCAGGGCGGTGAGTGCGGGTCTCCATTTTTTCAGGGATGTAGTCGGGAGGCCTGGGGTGGATTTGGCCGCTGCCCTCTGTGTCCTGTGCCTCCGCTCCACACCAATGTCCGCCCCCGGCAGTGGCGAGATGGGTGCCCCGCTGGAAGGGGGGAACTGCTGCCGATGATTGTGAAAACTTGGAGCGGATGACGGAGGGGTCCGGAGCACTCTGAGTGCGACCCCCATCTTGACGTTCCAAGTCACGCCCCCGGTTTTTGGGCATTTTACAGCAGAATTAAAAAATGTAAGTGATAAATTCACCAGTAGTGCGTGCTGCTTCCAAACAACCGGTGTTGCTTGGTGTATCGGTATAGCAAGGTTATGTGACTTTTTTTTGTCCGAGCACCGTCCAGCACAGCACACATTTGGATTATTATTTAGATACTGGAGAAATTTGTTGTTTAAAGCATAGGAGTGCATTGTACATCATTTAATAAAATCACCACAGGAACCATTCTCTAAGGTCCGAGGGCGATAGCTGGCTTTGAAGGAAGATGACACCAAGAAATGTTCTGTCCCAGGTAAACTCCTGTTCACTACTAGAGTGCAGGGTTTCTTTGACACTCAGACTAAGTGCAAACTGCTTGGATGGGCGAATCCGCATTTATCCTACTTTTGAGAGGTTGGAGAATAGCTTTGCCCAACCAGATTTCTTGATCAATTTAAAATCTTCCACAGCTCTGCAGAAGGTCATTTTGTCCCTCTGTCCAGTTTTCATAGGCTCATTTGTAGCAAAAGTTTGATTGTATTCCAGTCAGATGCGGTCAAGTCAGAAAATGAACCCAAATCAGACGGTTGCAGCCAGATGGCTTAGATATCTATGCATTCTTAGCCCGTAACACTAGGAAAGTGGAATGGAGAAGCTTAAATTATCCAAGGTGAAGACTATGCTCTCAATGGGAGATCCATCCTTACAACCTGGCAATCAGGTAACTCCAGTTTTAGGGAGGGAAATCCTAATAAGGGGCCCAGGCTTGCTGTTGCATTAATCACAGATACAGGGACTTCCTGGAAGGTGAGACACCATCTTGTGTAGCCATGCCTTTCATGGAGGCAATCCAATCAGTCGAACACCCAGCTCATCCTCTCCCTCACGAAGGACCCTGAAACCACCAGACTCAGTTTCCAAGAAGGAATGAAAGATGTCGCAGCCTGGATGAGCAGCAGCTGTCTGAAAGTCAACTCCGAGAAGACAGAAGTCCTAGTCCTCGGACCCTCCCCCTCCGCGTGGGACAACTCCTGGTGGCCCTCTGCACCCCCCCCCCCACCCCTACGGACCACGCCTGGAACCTCTGCATCATACTCGACTCCTCCCTCACCATGACCCGACAGATCAACGCCGTCACCTCCACCTGTTTCAACACCCTCCGCAAGACCTTCAAATGGACCCCGAAGCCTGAAAGACCGTCACCCACGCACTCATAACTAGCAGACTGGACTACGGAAACACCATCTATGCTGGAATCAACAAATCCCTGCTACGCAAACTCCAGACAATCCAGAACACCGCCGCCAGACTCGTCCTCGGCATCCCATGGCATGAGCACATCACCCACCACCTGCGAGACCTCCACTGGCTCCCAATCGAAAAGAGAGTAACCTTCAAACTACTCCCCCACGCCTACAAATCCCTCCACAACATCGGACCCACATACCTCAACGAAAGAGTCTCCTTCCACGTACCCAAAAGGAACCTCTGATCCGCCGACCTCGCCCTGCCAGAATCCCCGCGCACCCGCAGAACCAGAACGGGTGGAAGAGCCTTCTCATACACCACAGCCAAAGCCTGGAACGAGCTCCCAGTCAGCATCAGATACTCCCCTGCTCTGCACGCCTTCAGGAAGAGCCTCAAGACCTGGCTTTTCGGCTTATCCGGAGCTGCACCCCTCCCCCCCCTCCTTCCCCCCCCCCCCTCTTCCCCCCCCCTCCTTCCCCCCCCCTCCCCCCAGCAACTTGAGACCCTCACGGGTGAGTAGCGCGCTTTAAACCCCCTGATTGATTCATTGATTGAACACTGGCCACATATGCTCGTGAGAATGCCAGTTATGAGAGATTCAACAAAATCTTTACAAGGTCATTGGCAGCCTCGCCATCCGTGATAAACATGAGAGCCTCTACCACGGAATTGCAGTTATTCTCTACTGGTAAGAGGAGATAGTATCTACCCTCAATATAGTAGGGGGATGCAGTTGTGTGTACTTTGTTCTAACAGAGCTAGGCTCAGTGAGACATATTAATAAAATGTGAAGAGCCTCCAGTAGATTTTCCAGATTGAGTCCACTAGAGCAGTGGTTCTTAACCTGTGGTCCGGGGACGCCATAGGGTCCGTAAAGCCTACTCAAGGGGTCCGTGACTGCATAGAAAATGAAATAATATCAACAGATTTAATAAAGTGTGTATGAATAAAGAAGCAACATATAAAAATGAACATTTTAAAATGTTTTGTAAATGTGAAGAAATTTGAAATTGAAGGCTAAATATTGAGTTAGTATCCTCTGATGTGTGGGAGAAGTGTAAGTCCATCAAACAGAACATTGTATGGATGATGAGTGTACTTTTTTTTTTTTAAATATATATATTTGTACATTTTCATCATTTGTGTATTTGCTTGACTGCTTGTTTATGTATTTTTAGTGTATTTTTTTGTGGTTCAAGTCAGTGAAGCTACTTAGCCTGGGGTCCCTGGCTTCCAGTAATGATTAAGTGGTGAGTCCACAGAGGTAAAAAGGTTGAGAACCACTGCACTAGAGGACAAAAACAGGTCAGATAAAATTTGCAGGCTTTACAAATCTATTCAGAGGGTTTTTGTTCCAACACGTGACAATAAAATGTTGCTGCTTTTTAATGAGACTACTTGCAACCACATACATAGACTAGTACCTGTGCCATCTTTATAATACTTCATACATAATAGTTGTATAATTCTTCATTCTGTGCTATTCAGGTCAAACATTCAATATATTGCCTACTGCCTTATTACCATTAATTGCAGCAGAAAACAGCCATTATGCAAAATTGCCTTTTATTTGTAGATATTTGTTTGTTAAACTCATCATATGCCGCACTTGATTCCTGGTAACATATTTTCCTTTGATACAGCCCTATCTAATGTTTTGTAGTATTTCCCAGTTTCTCTTGGCATGTGACATTTTTCCTGATCACTTCTTTTTATTTAAATCATTCCCTGATCATCCATGTACATCTTGAACATCTGACTATGATAAATTCAAAGACCTCTGGCCTACTGCAAGATAGTTAAGTCATAACTACAAACCAGGCTCACACCGTATTACTCTTCAGAGCATAAACCAGCAGTTGCCTTTTTGCATTCCATTCTTTTGAAATCTTACCACATAGCCTAACATTTAGTGTAGAATTAAATCGATCTTGCAAATAATTGTGTGCGTGGAGCAAATATCTACTAGAAACCCAAGTTGTCTATCCAACAGGCAGTACTCCACATGCCACAAAAGATCAGTGGATTTGGTATTGGGATTGCTGTCCAAGTGAATAATGATTTGAATCTTCTTGGAGAATTGAAAAGTAGGTGCATTTCTAATTCTGTAGTCAAGAGCAGTACTCTGAACTTGTGGTAAGTGAATAACTTACGTAGGATGATCATACACAGATTGAACACAAGAATGTTTGTAACCTTAGCTGCTACATAATTTGGCAATATATCTTCCACCTACTACAACTCCTTTACTTTGGAAATGCAGCAGGAAGAAAGTGCCAAATGTTTTTTTTTTTTTTGCCTGGACCTCACAACAATCCTTTTTAACTGAACAGATTTACTTATTCTAACCAGAGATTTTAATGTGGCAATCAGGGGTGTGGAATTTAATAAAATATCTACTTGACCATGGGGCAGGTTGCTTCATAAATCTACTTGTCCTGTTACAAAATCCACTTGCCCCTTTGGTGCCATGTAGTGTAGCGACAAATTATGGCAGCAATCTCATTATATAAGAGCTCTGATATAGCCTCTCTGATTATGCCAGGGCTCATACCATAGTAGTGTTTGAATACTTGCAATCCCCTTATGTTGCCACGTTTCCGCAGAGCTACATACTGGGGCTGAAGGTAGTGGTAAGCAATAGTTACAGGGTTAGAATGCTCTTTGGAGTCTGTGCAAACCTACTAACCTGCATGTTTTAAGGGTTTTCAACAACTCTTCTCTAATCTTTTCCCATACTGAGAAATGTTGGAAATTTACTGCTAACAATGGCAGACGTAAACCTTCTTCCAGAGTTGGTAAAAAAGTGGTTGGAGGGAAAGTGACCTTGCAAACACTCAGATTTTCGTATGAGAAAATCTACACATGCATATTTGCTCATGCTAAAATGCAGTTCACTAATATTTTCTAGGAGAACTATTTCTTGTCCTACTTCTGTAAATTCTTGGCACTTCACGAAAGCCTTTTTGCTGCACTTAATGCAAGGACATATATCATGGGTGCACTTTTGAGACTTTCTTTAATAATTGGGCCCCAAATTTGGTCTGGCGTTGACCGTGACCTTTTATATTTATTAAAATTCTGTCTCTCTCTCTCTGAATCGGCTGGCTTCACTGAGAGTGACAGCATTCTGCTCTTTCACAAGTAGCATATTTGCACACAAAGTAGTTTTGTTCAGTGCCAGTAACTACTGTGGCAGTGTGTGCTTTTTGAGACCAAAAACCAATTTTTGCTTTTGCCAAGGTTTGTTATAATGGTGAGGCAGCTCCCTCACCAATTAGGTTTTACAAAAACCATGCTAAAACAAGTCACACATTGACAAAACTAAAAAGCTGACCACCAATTTCAGACCTACTGGCTTTGCCAGTGCTTGTTTATTTTTGTTTCCCATAATCTTATTGAAACTGTTTACACTGATTTTCCATTATGAATATTTTGGGCAAATACAAGCATGCATCAACACATGTTACTAAATCATGCTGCAAAGAAATGGTACCTGAAATGTTACAGTAGTTTAGCAAAATGTTTTTTTTTCCTGTTTTCATTTTTTTATGAACATTTTATTTTGAAAGCAAGGAATCGTCAATCTTGCTTTCAAGCTTCTGCAAATATTTGCATCAAATCAGAGCATTCTGGGAGCATTATACATAGCCTCATATTGCTAAATTTTTAAAACGTGTGTACACATTTTTATACTGGAACCACTGTCAGTAGTGCAGTCGGAGCCATTTACTTAAAGCGCTCACCCTAATAATAAAGGCTTTCAATTAATTGACCATAAATACAAGTTTGAACAGCATTAACATATGGGCAAAAAACTCTTGTAACAAGTCAATTGTGTCAAGAAACTAAATTACGTTGTCTTGCCAAGTAAATTCAGTAGTGACTACTGTCAATATTTCACCCTTTGGTTATCTTTTTGGATCTGTGTCACATTTTTTGCCCGGTGTATACTTGTTCAGGACAACAGATAAAAAGGTGAGAGAACCTTTTTTACCGCTCCAGCACTTCGCACATCCTAATGTACAGGCTGTGCAGGTGAGCAGAATGGGAAAGCCTCAAAAGCAATTGATGACAATTGGTGCAGTGTTGCAAAACCCTTTCCACAGGCGAATAGTCTGGAACTCCAGAGCACATGGTTAGCCAGACTTAAGTACCAGCCAGTTCGTCCTTCGAATCTTCAGGTACTTTAGGGTAGCTAAATGAATAGTTTGTGCATACTGTGCTACAGGCTGGAACAGGAATCCAAACAATTAAAACCAAAACAGGAAGGAACATTAAAATGACTGCAGTAGAATTAGGGATGTTTGAAAGAAGGGTAGTGGAACAATTGGGTACTTGCATAATTCAGGGAATCAGAGGACAGGCTCCCAAACGCAACAAAATTGAGAATTCCTGCCTGGCTGAAGGTTGAGAAGTTGGCGTAATATAGAGCACAGCTTTTTTGCTGCCTTTATTTTCTGAGAGAGCAGATTGGCTCTAGAAGAGTCTTGGTACGCTCCAGTGCCGAAACACGCCTCCATGCTAATGTGGTCCTCGAGGATGAGAACCCCTGTGTGGTTAAAAACTGAGAGGGGCTGTCACTCCAACACCAGGGGCAGAGGCATACCTACCCTACAGTGTAGTGCGCCGGTAAATCAGCACATGCTAAGTATACCCAGGCAGTCATTAGATAAGACAGTGTATCTGATTTCCACATTAGGAACTTTCACTCCTGGGAGGAAGTGCAATTCCTCCAGCATTGTTTGGACACCCGGTGGCTACCCCTTCTCGACTCGCACTACTCCTACCACCACTATTAGGAACTTAGAGGCTCCTTTTGATACCTTTCTTACCTTTACTCTACTCCCTCATATCAACAAAACTGTTTCTAGCTACGTTATCTTTCTATGTTGCGTTAAAAATATTTATACAGTGCTCATGCACCATAGGTTCCTTAGTGCTAATTGTTAGTTGCTGTGGGCAGTAGCTGAATAAGCTAACTCATTTAAGACGGGCATTGATGGAAAAGCCAAGTCTTGATTGAATGTCTGAAAACAAAAAAGGACTTTTCACATCTGAGTGAGTTTGTAAGACTAGTCCAGTGTTTAGAAGTAAAAATGACAAATCTGCAGTCGTCAATTAACTGTTTGTTGAAGCTTTGGTGCTGGTATATAAGTTAGTAGCAGAATATTGGAGCGGTCTCATAAGATAGTATTTATAAAATGGGCCTTGGTGGAATGCTGCAGAATTATCATGAATGGCATTGTAGACAACACAAGGAGATATAAAAACAGTCCTTTATTTAATGGGTAGCCAGTGCAGCTTGAAAAGAAGGAAGTGGCATGTGCAAAACCAGGAGCTCCTAATATGAGGGGAGCTGCTGCAGTCTGAATTGGCTGAAGTTTCAATAATAAGTGCTGAGGAAGGCCAAGATATTATGAATTGACGTAGACTAAGCGAAAGGCAATACGTTAGGAAATATTCAAACCTTTTCCCTGAGAGTATAGGATTAGCATAATCTTTCTTAAGAGTCGAAGATAGTAAGAACAAGCAGAAACGCAGAAGAAACTTGGCTTTCTAGGGATAGTTCTTTATACATTTTTACCCCTTAATGTTTCACCAAATTGGACGAAGATGATGGTGGGAGCCCATCTCAGGTGGCCAATAAGAATCAAACCAAGTGACAGCTCTGCCTTTACCAACAAATTGGTGTTATCAACAGGTAGCTTCACTTTGTCACTACCTAACCTGCAGTAGATATATTTCATGGTCTTTTGGAATTTTTGATGGGAGGCAGGATTATTGTCTAAATGCACCAGTAGTTGTGTGTCATTGTCATACATGTATTATCAGATTCCTATTTATGAAAGAGCATTGGGCAGAGGTCTAATGTAAATGTTGATGTGAAAGTGAAGAGCCCCTAGACACACCATACTTGTAGCTTGCTAGCCTTAAAGAAGCCAGTTTTACGGCTGGAGTGTGCCCTTAGGGAAAGGACATAAGCCACTGTAAAGCTTAATCCATCAATGCCAGCATCCCTGAACTGGGCCAGCAAGATGGCATGGTCAATCTTGTCAGAGGTGGCAGTAACGCTCAATAGGACCAAAGCAGTAGTGTGGTCAGATTCTAGCTCTGATCTGAGATCAACGCAGATGTCAACATTACTCATTCCGTGCTATGAGCAGGGTGGAAACCTGCCTGAAAGGTGCTTAGTAAATTATCACTAGGTAGATGGGAGCTTATTTGCTTTGCGATAGGGTTACAGGGTTTACCAGGATTTTAGAATTAAAAAACAGTAGAAAAATGGAGAAATCATTTTTCATATCCGAATCTGTTTTTTAGTAGAGGAATGGCAGAGGCAGCTAAAAATGAATATGATGCAGTACCTCGTACCAAGAAAATATTTAGAAGCAAGACCGGAGGGAAATAGTCATCTGCCAATCAGGTTGAATACCAAGAGGCTAAAGCAGAGCCTGGTTTTACTAAATAAACAATAGAAAAATGGTGAAAATACAATAAGGAGATAAGTGCTAGAAATAATTTCAGTAGTGGCTATCAGAAGTCATCCTTTATCAGTCTCGTTCCTAATAGTAGTAATTTTATCCATAATATACATAAAATAGTGATTAAGTTGATCACCTACCTATGGAGAAAAGAATATCCTGAGCAGCCCTAGATCTATTTGTGAGTTCACCAAGAATTCGAAATGTAGCTTTTTTGCGTATTACACACACAGAATATAAAAATGTTTTAGTAAAAGGCTTGTTTGTTTTTTTAAAACGGTTTATAAACCGACAATTCAGCTTTATATTCATGTTTAGAAATATATACTCATTTTTCCTCCATTTTCATTCTGCTTGACGGAGTATATTGAGTTCAGAAGAGAACCGTGGGGCGGATTTCTTGCATTTAGTATTTCCTTTTCTAATTGGAGGAAGTTGAGAGTCCCCTGCCGCACAAAGCCAAGAATCAAATGTTGAATCATGGGCTTCTTCTGATGAGTTAAGGAATAAGTGTAACCTTTTGAGGTCGTTACTGTATTGATTAATTTAGCTAATTTCCAATTGCAGATAGATGCAAGCTCTTTGGAGTGCTTAAACGTAGTGGAGAGGATAGAGATTTCCCATTGATTTATGGAGTGATCTGTCAACAGGGAGAGACTTTAAGATTGGAAATAGTCTGCTTGATAGATCAGAGCTGATCTAAGGTATGACCTCTAATGTGCGTAGGGGTTAAGATAAGTTGAGAAAAAAATAAGGGAAAATTGTAATTTGATTTATATAGCGCTTACTATCCCAGACGAGGCGTTTAAGCTCTTTACGGCAAGCAGCACGCTACTCCGAATCGCAAGATTAGTGGTTAGTCCATTGGTTATTGTGATTAGTAATATGCTGTCAATAAAAACTGCATGCGTTTACTCCATTAACCCCTTAACTGCTGAGCCTCCCCCCCCCCCCCAGTGCTGAGCCCCTTTTTAGCTATTTGGGGTAGCTCGTGATTAGGCCCCTGTAACTTTTTGTCCACGTAAGGTATCCACGTCAAATTTGCGTCCTTTTCTTCCAACATCCTGAAGATTTTAAAGGTACCCAGGGCTTGTGGAGTCCCCTGGAGGGGACCCAGAAATTAGCCAAAATACAGCTAAAGTTTGGGGTTTTGGTGAAAATTGGAAAAAAGTGCTGAAGAAGAAAGCTTCTGTTTTTTCCCTGCAAATGGTATCAATAAAGCGTTTGCGGTGATAAAATCACCATTTTCCCAGCTTTCAGGAACTGGCAGACTTTTGTTAGAAAACCAAAATTTTCTACACAGTTTTGGCATTTTAGTGGGAGATAGCCTTTTTATTTGATTTTTTTTTTTTTGTGCTTTCAACCTCCTTTCAGTTAGTGCTAGAAATTGATGTAAAACCAATAATGGATCCCAGAAAGCTATACATTTCTTAAATGTAGACAAAATTCTGAATTCAGCAAGGGGTCATTTGTGTAGATCCTTCAAGGTTTTCCTATAGAAAGTAATAGTTCAATTTAAAACGTATTGAAAATAAGTTGAAGGGGGCGTGGCTTGCCACCACGGAAGATGGCCGCGGGCTAGTGGAGCTGCTCTAACAGCCAGGAATCCGGCCCAAACTCCGGCATCATCCGAGACGTAGCGGGACTCTCGGAACTAATTTTGGGCACCGGAACGATAGTGCCTCCAATAGCGGGACTCAGCGGGCGCGAAACCGGCGGTAAAGCGTACCAACAGACGGCCGGAGCCTATAAGACGCGGACGGCCTAAAATGGCGGCTGGAGCCGCATAGCGTGAAGACCCTCGGAACCCTCTCTGACTCAGTGATCCTGAGAGGAGGCTTGACCCAGCGTGCCGGTGAGGAGGTCCAGGGGTGACGCATGCACCAGCGGCGGCGCTGTCCCGGTGTGGGGCGCGGGACCGCGTTGACGGGCAGAAGAGCCGGCCGGCGGTGCGGCGCCGTACCGTGGACAGTGTAGGGCCGAGTCCTCCCTCCACGGCGCCCCACAGAAAGAAGATCAGGCCGTGAGTGGCGCAGAGAAAAGCCGGACGGGGCAGGAGCTGAGGGCGGAGCGCCAGGCAGTCTGCAGGCCTCGGGGACCCGAGTGTCAGCCTAGCGTCGTCTTGAGACCTCAGGGAGGTAGCCACCCGGGACGAGACAAGAGGTGCTGGAAAGAGGAGCTGCGAAGGGGTGACAGGAGGGTTCACTAGACAGTGCCTGAGCGGGTGAAGACGTGGCCGCCTAGAGTCCCCAGGTGAAAGCAGGTAGAGCGGATAGTCACCCGGGGAAGCGAGACCCCCCCACCCCCTCCCATACAGGCTGTGAAAGGTCCAGCGCCAGCGAAGCCAGGTGAGAACCATCCCCCAGAGAGAGACCCCGGCTGTAGGGACAGAATTGAGCGAGTGGGGACCTCGCATCCGGCTACAACCACGGAGGGGTCTGATAAGCGGAGGGGCGCAGGAAGACCTTAACGTCGGAGGCAGCGACAGCACAAGGTCGTGTGGTGTGTGCCGACTGGGTGAGCGCTGGGGATCAGCAAGATCCGCGCAGACTTGAGCCTGACGGAGAGGCTGCGGCAGAAGACGGGAAGGGGGCCCCTGGACCTGTCCGGACGAGAGAGCGGAGGTCCGGACACCAAGATATGGGCCGTACCAGACAGCCAGGCCCGGGGCAATCGAATCAGATAGACAAGTACACGGTGGCCATGGGGAAAGATGAGGGGCGGCAAGCGGCAGCTCGCATGCGGTGGAGGATGGAGACCCTGACCCCTCCCTTAAAGACATCATGAGGGCAATCAGAGACCTCAGGGGTACCCTTGAGCCGAAATTGGACTCAGTTACCGAGGAAGTGAATCTCCTGAGGGCTGACTTCAGGAAAATGTCAGAGAAGGTATCGGAGGCTGAAACCGGGATTGGGAGTCTGCAGGCGAAGACCAAGAGGCTGGAGGAGCAAGTGGTAGCACTCACTAAAAATCAAGACGACATATACGCGCGCCTGGAGGATCAGGAAGGGAGAGCCAGGCGAAATAACATTCGCATAGTGGGAGTTCCGGAGGGCATGGAAGGCCCATCAATGGACTGGTTCGTCGAGGACCTGGTCCTCAACCAGTTGAAACCCAAGCGCCTATCTAACTTCTTCTCGGTGGAACGGGCACACAGGGCGCTGGGGGCAAACCGCGGCCGGGGGCGCCGCCCAGGACGATCATTGCCCGGATCCTCAACTTTAGAGACAGGGACGCTATCCTCCAGGCCGCGCGCACGACCGGAGACCTGCATATCGAAAATGCTACCATCCAGTTCTTCCCGGACTTCACCCTTCGGGTACAACGTTTGAGGCGGTCCTTCGACGGCGTGAAACGATCCCTCAGAGAACAAGGGGTGAAATATATGATGCTGTTCCCGGCCAGACTCAAAATCATCGATGAAGGGAAAACGCATTTCTTCGAACGGCCAGAGGAGGCCAGCGACTGGCTTGAGGGTTGGCGCACGGTGCGACGGGGGGGCAGGCACGAGCGCCCCGACTCCCACCAGCAACTGGCAGAAACAGAGACAGACGACTGGAGGAGACCAAACGGCCAGAGACCAGACCAACGACCAGATAAGTGATCCCGGGGGTGGCGCGAACATTGGGGCTGGGACAGAACTACAGGCCGAGAAAGCCGAGACTATGGGGGACTACTACGAGAGGAACTGCCTCAAATGCCTAGCGACACTAGGGAATGTCTTCTGCAGACAGGGGGATAGGGGTCAAATGCATTCACACCTGGAGGGGCGCTGAGGGATAGCCAGGGGAGGGGCTGGTGAACCGCAGTCTGGGGGATCCCGCTGAGTAGGGGAGAAATGGGCAGATAATGTAGTCATTCACACATACATCTTTCTTGTGGCTGTAGGCACGCAACCCCATATATTTGTTTGTTCTTACGATATGGGGCGACAGGCACTCTGCCAGTTTCATGGGTGGGTGGTTGGGGACTCACCTAGCAGGGTTGCAGGGAGGGGGTGTGGGGTAGACAGGGGTTGTTGTTTTTTCTTATGTTGGGGGGGACGCGAGAGTTAGCTCATGACCACTATTGTGGGTATCGATGGCAGCTTGTGCAAGGAGTAGCGACAGGGGGGCGGGAGCGGAGGGACAAACTGTTACTAATTCCAACAGATGGGAGACCCGGCTAAACTGCAGGTGTGGACGTGGAACGTCCACGGCCTGGGAGATAAAATAAAGCGTACCTTGGTCCTCCAACACTTAAAGAGGCATAGCCCTGATGTAGTCCTGCTGCAGGAGACACACCTGAAGGGAAATAAGTGCAAAGCACTAGATCGCTTTGGCTACAAAATGATCGCACACGCGGGATATTCCTCTGGGGCCAGAGGGGTGGGATTCCTAGTGCGCGCCTCCCTGCCTTTAGTGCTTATTAACACATGGACAGACGCCTCTGGGTGCCTAACGGCAGCTGCGGGCACATGGGAGGGAAGGACGTTGGTCTTCTGCTCCTGTTATCTTCCCCGGGCTTGCATTCCACTTTTCTTCCAAAGTTAGGTGCCTTTTTAACAGACCTACCTGTGGGGGTTCTCCTTCTAGGGGAGACACCAATGCCGTGATGGATCCATCCACGGACCGGTCCAATCCGAGACTGGGGGCGCGGGAGGAGCGGGGTATGGCGGGGTTTATTTCGGCCATGGGCCTGAGTGACATTTGGCGAGCGCACCACCCTCTGACTAGGGAATATACTTTCTATTCGGCCAGACATGGATCATTCTCTAGAATTGACCATTTTTTCACCCAACTCACGCATATGGGAGACTTTACGGAGGTCAGGCACCTGGCGCGGGGGATCTCAGACCATTCCCCAGTGAGGGTGTTTCTCCAGGGACCAGTAGTCAATAAGGCCACCTTCCCGAGGATAGATCCCTGGAGACTCCGGGACCCCACCCTCTGCGATAAGCTCAGAGAGGGCTCCAAACTCTACTTTGAGGAGAATCAGGGGTCTGTCGCCTCCCAGATCACGATATGGGAGGCATTTAAGACGGTCTTGCAGGGCCAAGCGCAGGCTTTAATTGGGGGGCAAAAAAAGGAGGAATCGCTACAGATCAGGGGACTTGAGAGGGAGGTGGAGACGTTAGAGGCGGACCCGGCCTTGACGGAGTCAGCTGACTTACAGCACAAATTGTCTCTGAAACAGAAGGACTTGAGGGCCTTGGCGCGAGAGGAGGCGCGGGCCTATGCGCTGGCGACTCAGCACCGGCTATATGATGTAGGGGACAAGGGGCTTAAGTTGCTGGCGTGGCTGGAGCGCCGCAATAGGGACCGCTCCTGGGTACCAGGGATACGAGACGAATCGGGAGCGTTATGCTCCACCAGTGGAGACATAGCAGAGGCCTTTGCTGTGCATTATGAACAGGTATATTCGCCGGTTTGTGTGAGGTCAGAGGCAGACTGCGGGGAGTTCCTGCGAGACTTTGCCCTCCCCTCGCTCTCGCCAGAGGCACGGGACAGACTTGAGGCTGACCTGACAGTGGAGGAACTGGGGCTTGCCCTGGGCTCCTTACAATCGGGGAAAGCGGCCGGGCCTAATGGGTTACCGGTCGAGATCTATAAGAAACAAGCAGCGGTGGTACTGGGCCCTCTCCTACGGATGTTGGTTGAGGCCAGGGAAGTGGGGTGGCTCCCTCCGGACCAGAGAGAAGCCACTATAGTAACGATCCATAAAGCAGGCAAACCACCAGACAGGTGCGATTCCTATCGCCCGATCTCTCTAATCAATGTGGAGGCAAAGATCCTGGCAAAGGCCCTGGCTGGGAGACTCGTGTCCGTCATCACAGACCTGGTACATGTGGACCAATCTGGGTTCATGCCCCGAAGGAGTACGCGCAACAATCTGAGGAGACTCTACGGGGTGCTCCACATGACGGAAGGGGTGGGCTTGCCCCAGGCAGCGGTGGTAGCATTAGATGCCTCCATGGCTTTCGACAGCATTGAATGGCCCTATCTTTTCATGACCCTTCAGCGACTGGGCTGTGGGCCGATCTTCTGTAGCTGGGTGAAACTGCTGTATACGCTGCCAACGGCGAGGGTGATGGTCAATGGGGCGGTGTCCAGGTCCTTCCCCTTGAGGCGGGGTACGCGACAGGGGTGCCCGCTTTCGCCCCTCCTGTTTGCCCTAGCATTGGAGCCTTTGGCCCATTGGATACGGAGGGATCCCATGATATGGGGTATCGTGTCGCCCGGGGGTGGGAGGAGCGGATATCGCTCTATGCGGACGACATTGTCCTCTACCTCGCCAGACCGTACAACTCGCTTGCCAGGGCGATGCACATTTTTGAGCTCTTTGGCAGCTATTCCGGGTACCGGATTAACTGGCTGAAGTCGGCGGTCTTTTCACTGTCGGGTCCTCCACCGCGTATCCCAGCTTGCTGCGCGGCACCGCTGGTCACGGGTGGGTTTAAATACCTGGGAATATACATTACAAGGAATAGGGATGTCTTCCTAACTGCAAACCTGGAGCCGCTGCTCGCTCGTATGGGGACGGATGTCGCCCACTGGCGCGCTCTTCCGCTCTCCCTCATGGGCCGGGCGGCCTTATACAAAATGCTTACGCTACCAAGAATCCTCTACATCATACAGAACACGCCGTTCCTGATACCTCCACATTCCTTCAAAAGGGTGGCTCATGCGGTGCGCGCGTTGCTATGGGACGGGGGCCCCCCGAGGATTGCGTTGAATAAACTCCATAGAGGGGTATACGATGGTGGTCTAGCAATCCCTGACGCCAAGCTGTACTATTGGGCGTCACATTTACAGGTCGTAAACGACTGGGTGTATGCGGATGTCTCGGAACCAGCGTATCGGGTAGATAGGGAGGCAATGGAGGGGGGTGCATGTGAGTCTCTTCTTTACGCCCAAAGGGTGGGGAGAAACTGGCCAGAGCATACCAGGGTGGTGGTGCAATGTTGGAGGGAAGCTAATCGGCTCCTGGGCTGGGACCGGAAACTAACAGGCAAGACCCCATTGTGGCTGGGAGACCAGCTCCGGGAGGTGACTGCCCTGGCGGGATTCAGGGGTGGCGTCTTATAGGTGTAGAATACCTGGGTGACATATGGCGAGGTGACTCCCCCGGACGTTTGAGTATCTACAGGCCGAATATGACATGAACCCGGCACAGAGGTACCACTACATCAGACTCATGCACGCCCTCAAAGTACACGTTAAACCCGGGGTGGAGATACCCGATTACTCGCCGCTCGAGGACCGCCTGTTGCTAGACCCGATTATTGCTAAACCCATCTCTACGATATACCGTAAGCTGGTGAATAACTGCCCTGATCCACTGATCCCCCTGCGAGCGGCGTGGGTGGCAGACCTAGGGGACATAGATGACGACAGTTGGCAGGAAGCGCTACAGAGTCCCAGGGAGGTCGCCATCCGGGCCAGATTCCGATTAGTACAGTTAAAAATACTCCACCGCACGTACTATCCCTGCACACTTTTACACCGCTGGGGCAGGCTCCAGTCGGGACATTGCAGACAGGGGTGTCACCAAGAAGGCTCTTTCTTTCATATATTGTGGGAATGCCCAGAGATTGCGTCATACTGGGCAGAGATCACGGGTAGCATGTCCAGAGTCTTGGGGAGGGAGGTGCCGTTAGACCCAAGATGGCTAATCCTCCAAATTAAGGGAGATGAGGGATGGCCCAGGTACACAGAGTTGTGGCTGACCCTAGCAGCAGGGGTGGCCAAACGTAATATTGCACGGAGCTGGGGTGCGCTGGCGCCACCGCAGCTGGCTGACTGGAAGAGGGACCTAGACTGGTGCCAGAGGGCAGAGGAAGTGGTGTATAGGAGCAGGGGATGTACCAAAAAGTGGCAGAAGATCTGGTCACCTTGGAGGAAGTACCGTACCCCGAGTATAGTAGAACAGGACTGAGGCTGCAAAATATAGCGGGGACTCAGGAGGATAGGCATGAGCCCACACCCTTGTTGCTAAATGTACTATGTATGTATAAATTGCTGTTGAGCTGCGAATGTCATGATACAATGTATGGTCTTATGAGCTGTATTAATAAAAAGAGTTAAAAAAAAAAAAAAGAAAATAAGTTGAAAAAAACTGCTATTTGTGTCTGCATTTTCACCTGTAACTTCTTCTAAGTATGACAGATCTTTACAAGCAATATACTGTTCTGTCCACTGGAGCCTTATGGTTGCAGGGGTATATAGGACTTGTAGGTTCATCAAGAATCCGAAGTGCCCAGAGCCAATAAGTAAGCTGCACCTTGCTATGGTTTTTCATTGTGTGCCGGGTATACAGCGATTCACTTGGTAAAATAAAAAGTGTGAAAAGTAGGTATCAAGGAAAACTATGTATTTCCGAAATGGGAACAACATATGGAGTTTAGAAGCAGTATTTATTTGCACAACTCCGTATATGTGGGTACCTATACCAGCATGTGAATTAGAGGGCATTTTTGAAAATTTATTCTTTTTTACACACTGTCTTACATTTGGAAGGGATAAGTGCATAGAAAGTCAATTGGCAAAAACACTTGTTCTACTATTCTTTGTTTCTCTAAGTCCCCCAGTAAAAATGGAACCTCACTTTTGTGGGTAGGCATAGTGCCCGGGACAAGACACGGCCCAAAATGCAACGTGGGCACATCATTTTTCCCCAGTCAATATTCACCCTTTTTAGGTCGAGCCTCGAGTAGCGCGCAAGCGCTGCTCTGGCGAGACTTTATGTAAGGGGGTTTCAGAAGCTGACCACACGCTCGTGCGTCGTGGCCTTTTTCGGGCGGTTACGCGCGCCGCAGACATGTGTTTCCCATTATCGTGCCCAGACGCGGGCGCGATAATTGGAAACACATGCCGGGAAAAGGCCATGACGCACGGCGTCTGGTCAGCTGAGCAGGCTGCCGCGCTCCCCCCGCTCCTCTGTGGTGCGCGCGCACCACTGTTTTTATTGTGTTGACAGTCGCAGGAGTTCACAGGATGGGGTGGGCTCGAGCTGCACGTTACAAGGTTGTTTCTAGCTCGATAACCCTGTCTAGATGAGATTCCCGAGACAATCAGTGCCTCAAGGAAGAGCCTTCTTGACCTGGAAGCAATCTCTGCACAGGTTGTCTTAAGTATCTACAGGCAGTCTTTTATTCTGTATAGCCTTATCGACGTCCAACTTCCTGCCTGAAACACCCGCCCCTTTCCTAATCTATTTGTGGAATCATTAATTTTATATATAGCGCCCTGTTGCCGCGAGGCATCAATGCGCTGCACGGGTCACACAGACACCTGATAACAGTACTGCTATACAGAGAAGCGATAGATACGTTTATAACACTGCATCTCCGGGGATTGGCCTTCGAGTCAGAGTGTACGTGGATGTGTTACTGAAAAGCCGTGTTTTTCTGTTTTCCTGAGCACCTGCAGAGTAGGGGCAGTTGTAGTTCCTCGCAGCGGCCCCACCGAATGTGTGGTTCATCGTTTGGTCGTATTTTAATTTAGGGGTTAAAGGTTAAAGACGCCTCCTCGGGTAGTGTGGTTCTGTCCTAAGTTACTTCTCTTTTTTTGTCCATCATGATTTTAAGTTTTCAATTTCCTCTTCCCTTCTAATTTAAAATATTGCACGCCTTAAGCAATACTATTCTCCTGAGAGGATTCAATTTTATTGTCGACTTTGACCTTTGAACTCTGCAGCAGTATTGTTGTTCAGCTGCCCTGTCATGGCTGCCTCTAACAGGAAAGGCATTGTACGGAAGTCCTTCACAGGAACAATGTATTATTAACAATTGTCCTCAGTACTGTACTACCAGATGATGAATGCGTTTTTTTCGTGATTTTCCTACTTGCAAGTTGGGCCTGCGGCCCTGTTTGTTTTTTGAGACGCAGGACGCACTGCACACAGTTTGCAAGGCTGTAAAATAATAGGGTGTGAAAGTAGTAAGTAGCGAAGCCCTGTGTACAGAATCAACATGATCATATGTGCATTGCAAAGCCCCCAATGAGGTGCATGAGGAAACGTCACATCTGGCTAAAGTTTCACAAACACTGCCTAAAGGCAACAGGCCTGATCCCTACTTGTTCAGCACACCTGCGTGTAATTTCGCTGTGCAGAAAAGCCATTTTCCTTTTAAAATTCAACATTCTGATTCTCAAAATGAGCTGAAGGGGAGTTTCTAACTTGTAAAGTGTGCTCAGGGGGTGGACATTGCACCATTAATGGAGATTTTCTACTGCTGCTAATTAAGTCCCAAGGTGGGAACATGAATGCTGTCAGGAAGAGGGGCAAAGCGGTCGCCCTTAAAAATGTTTCTAACACCCACAATCTGGGACCGTTGTGGACATTCTCAAACATTTCCATTGGCGATGTACACCAAAGTCCTTACATCAACTTACTCACTAAAATGCAATACATTTATCATTGGCTCCAGAGTTACTTTCTCCTACTGTAAATCCTATCTACCCCTTTCACGAATGAGGCAAAACTGGGTTCGGTAATTCCTCAAAGTGAAATATTGGAAAAACTAAAAAGAATACCTTAGGTCGCCCATGTAAATGAGTATTCACACTCCCACAGAGTAAATACAATTCACTGCTCGTATGTTTTTATGAAGCGTTAGTGGCTTGGTGTGTTAAGGGGTGTGGGGTTGACAACAGACTGTAATAACAGGGTTTCAGCCCCCTTAACTTCTGCCGCCCTGCGCAAATGGACGAGAATGCCTGGTTGCAGGGTCACGTTTAATTCTGTGAGAATGCTTCTCAGACACCCCCACTTTTTCAGCTTCTGTTCTGCCTATAAAAGAAAACAAACTAGTTTAAGGTCCAAATCAAATTTCTGCCTGCCTTACTGGTGGTGATTTTCCACTTAGTTGAATCACACCTTGTGGAATAGAGAGTTACTATTGGTCAGCTGGAATCCTCCTGTAAATTTGCAGATTTCCCTGACTTCTGTAGATGCCTGTGGATCCCTAGAAAGCAAGAAGACACCCTAAGGTGCGAAGAAACTGGTGGGAGTAGATGATTCACTTTTATAAAGGAGGCCTTTGTGAATCCGGCCATACAAAATGTCTGTCTTCTTGCTTAGAGCCCATGTGGATATTTCACGACGAAAATAAAATACTGTATATGCACAGCCTTTGCTTGTGCCTTGATTTTGAGTAAAATATAAGGTGAATGGCAGGGAAATTCACCACAAAGTGTTATTTTAATTGTATATTAAACAAAAAGATCACGTTATGGAGAAAAAGGGAAACGGAAATGACACTGAGGCCTTGTCTGAGTGACATCTGATTTTCTGAGGTAGAAAGAATGTCATGGTCCTGGGACCGCCTAGATGTGGTCACGTGTTTCTGTGCCCTCCTCCCCAGTCCCCACTCAGTTGTCTCTGCTCAGAGCAGCCAGTGGGTGGTTGCTGATGAGTCTCACACTCCAAGGGACAGAGACACAAAAGTTGAAAATGCAATAGGTCTCGCCTTTGATTAAGTTAAAGCCATTTGCTTTGCTATTGCTTTTTAAAATGGTACCTTGTACCCGTCTTTCCTTTTCCATCACCCACTCCATTTCTCTCCCTTTTCGTCTTCCTCGCTCCCAGCCTCCACTTCTCTTCTCATAATTTCTCCTTTGCCTCCTCCCCCGCGACTCCTTCCAATATGCCCGTATCTTCACACACTTTGTTAAACGCTTGCTCAAACCAGTGGCATAATGTTATCGCCTTCAGGGGCCTCAAATTAAGCCGTGTCTGCCGGTACGCTCGGCGCTAAAATCATATTTGCATTTAATAATGTAGTATCCTCCGATCATTACGAATAGCCACAAATCGTTAAACTGTGCAAACATGTAATGAAAGTTGAGCTTTACAGTACTCACCCTAACTGCAAATGCCTTGCATTAATGGCTGACCCTCTCACTGACCCTCTCACTGACCCTCTCACTGTCTCTCACAGACACACTCTGACACACTCACAGACTCACTCTCACTCTCACACTGACTCTCACTCTCACACTGACTCTCACTCTCACACTCTCACTCTCACTCTCACACTCACTCTCACTCTCACACTGACTCTCACTCTCACACTGACTCTCACTCTCACACTGACTCTCACTCTCACACTGACTCTCACTCTCACACTGACTCTCACACTGACTCACTCTCACACTGACTCACTCTCACACTGACTCACTCTCACACTGACTCACTCTCACACTGACTCACTCTCACACTGACTCACTCTCACACTGACTCACTCTCACACTGACTCACTCTCACACTGACTCACTCTCACACTGACTCACTCTCACACTGACTCACTCACACTGACTCACTCACACTGACTCACTCACACTGACTCACTCACACTGACTCACTCACACTGACTCACTCACACTGACTCACTCACACTGACTCACTCACTCTCACTGACTGACTCACTCACTCTCACTGACTGACTGACTGACTCACTCTCACTGACTGACTGACTGACTCACTCTCACTGACTGACTGACTCACTCTCACTGACTGACTGACTCACTCTCACTGACTGACTGACTCACTCTCACTGACTGACTCACTCTCACTGACTGACTCACTCTCACTGACTGACTCACTCTCACTGACTGACTCACTCTCACTGACTGACAGACTCTCACTGACTGACAGACTCTCACTGACTGACAGACTCTCACTGACTGACAGACTCTCACTGACTGACAGACTCTCACTGACTGACAGACTCTCTCACTCTCACAGACCCTCTCACTCTCACAGACCCTCTCTCACTCTCACAGACCCTCTCTCACTGACTGACTCTCTCTCTCTGACTGACTCTCGCTAAAACACTGAGTGACTCTCACTGACTGACTCACTCTCACTGGCTGACTATCTCACTGACTCACTCTCTCACTCACTGACTATCTCACTGACTCACTCTCTCACTCACTGACTATCTCACTGACTCACTCTCTCACTCACTGACTATCTCACTGACTCACTCTCTCACTCACTGACTATCTCACTGACTCACTCTCTCACTCACTGACTATCTCAGTGACTCACTCTCTCACTCTCATTCACTGTCACTCACTGACTCACTCTCACTGTCTGACTCTCTCACTCTCACTGTCTGACTCTCTCACTCTCACTGTCTGACTCTCTCACTCTCACTGTCTGACTCTCTCACTCTCACTGTCTGACTCTCTCACTCTCACTGACTGACTCTCACTCTCACTGACTGAATCTCTCACTGACTGGCTGACTCTCACTCTCTCACTGACTGGCTGACTCTCACTCTCTCACTGACTGGCTGACTCTCACTCTCACTGACTGGCTGACTCACTCTCTCACTGACTGGCTGACTCACTCTCTCACTGACTGGCTGACTCTCACTCTCACTGACTGGCTGACTCTCACTCTCTCACTGACTGGCTGACTCTCACTCTCTCACTGACTGGCTGACTCTCACTCTCTCACTGACTGGCTGACTCTCACTCTCTCACTGACTGACTGGCTGACTCTCACTCTCTCACTGACTGACTCTCTCACTCACTCTCACTAACTAACTGACTGACCTTCACCCTCCTGTTATTTATGCCCCCCATAACAAAAAAAACCACAACAAGCAACCATTGGGACAGGCAGATACAAGTTGCCAGCATTGAAAGGACAAAAAAAACTCAAGACATTATTTTTAATACTTTTTTAATATGGTCGTTCAGTTGTACATAATGCTTTTTTGGTCATATCTAAGGTAACAAAAATGCTTCTGACACTTCTTTATTATAACTTTTCAGCATGCTGCAGACTTCTGTGCAGCACAGCTTAAAGACATAGGTAAAGTCAATCTCTCTGGCTAAACACTTATTTTAAAAGTCGCTGCTTGTTTGGTTTACTTTTGGCCAGTCACTCTCCAACAGAGCATTTTGGCACTCCGACACCAACTGCTCCCTCCATCCTCCCTTAGTAGGTAACAGACATTGCCATTTACAATGCCAATAGCTCTAACTTAAAAAAATGCGAGACCTATTGCATTTCCAATGCTTGTTTTGAAGTGTGCCTAGCTGTAGATTTTGAACCTTAGCTCAGCCGGCACCTAGTGAAACCTAGCAAACCTATACATTTTTGAAAACTAGACATCCAGGGGAATAATCCAGGATGGGGTGACTTGTCTGGCTCTCACCAGGTTCTGTTACCCAGAATCCCTTGCAAACCTCAAACTTTGAGAAAAAAAAACATTTTCCTCACATTTCTGTAGTGGAAAGTTCTGGAATCTGCGTGGATCCACAAAATTCCACCCACCCCGTATTCCCCAAAGTCTCTCGATAAAAACGGTACCTCACTTGTGTGGGTAGGCCTAGTGCCCGCGACAGGAAACGGCCCAAAACGCAATGTGGAGACACCACATTTTTACTTTCAAAACAGACCCTTTTTTTGCAAAGTGCCTAGCTGTAGATTTTGAACCCTAGCTGTGCCGGCACCTAGGGAAACCTAGCAAACCTATACATTTTTGAAAACTAGACACCCAGGGGAATCCAGGATGGGGTGACTTGTCTGGCTCTCACCAGGTTCTGTTACCCAGAATCCCTTGCAAACCTCAAATTTTGCAAAAACAAAAAAAAAAATTCCTCACATTTTTGTGGTGGAAAGTTCTGGAATCTGCGTGGATCCACAAAATTCCACCCACCCCGCATTCTCCAAAGTCTCTAGATAAAAACAGTACCTCACTTGTGTGGGTAGGCCTAGTGCCCGTGACAGGAAACGGCCCAAAACGCAACGTGGAGACACCACATTTTTACAGTCAAAACGGACCCTTTTTTTGCAAAGTGCCTAGCTGTAGATTTTGAACCCTAGCTCTGCCGGCACCTAGGTAAACCTAGCAAACCTATACATTTTTGAAAACTAGACACCCGGGGGAGTCCAGGGAGGTATGGCTTGCGTGGATCCCCCAACGTTTTCTTACCCAGAATCCCCTGCAAACCTCAGATTTAGCAGAAAAAATCACTTTTTCTCAAAATTCTGTGTGGGAAAGTTGTGGGACCACAGGGCTGACACAAATTTCCTACCACCTAGCGTTCCCCCAGGTCTCCCGATAAAAATGGTACCTCACTCGTGTGGGTGGCCCAAGTACCCGCGACAGGCAAGGGCCCAAAACGTATTGAGGAGACATCAAAAATGCCTATCACAAAACTATCTGGTTTCGCAAGGGGGGTCACCTGGGTTTTTGGCCATCTAGGGAAACCTTCCAAACCCACACATTTCTGAAAACTAGACACCCGGGGGAGTCCAGGGAGGTATGGCTTGTGTGGATCCCCCTACACTTTCTTACCCAGAATCCCCTGCAAACCTCAGATTTAGCTGGAAAAAAATCCCTTTTTCCACACATTTTTGGGTGGGGTCATCGTGCCGGCACAAATGTCCTACCACCCTGTGCTCCCCTTGGTCTCCCAAGTAAAATGATACCTCACTTGTGTGGGTGGGCCAAGGGCCTGTAACAGGGAAGAGCCAAAAACATAGGGATTAAGGGTATAGCACAGCGAATTCTAAGCACTACATTAAAAAAAAAAAAAAAAAAAAAAATTCCAGCGGATTCTGCATTGGACAGCCACACAAGTGAGGTATCATTTTACTCGGGTGACGAAGGGGAACGCTGGGTGGTAGAACATTTGTGCCGGCACGATGACCCCACACACAAATGTGTGGAAAAAATTATTTTTTTCAGGTAAATTTGAGGTTTGCAGGGGATTCTGGGTAAGAAAACGTTGGGCTGTCCATGCAAGCCATACCTCCCTGGACTCCCCCGGGTGTCTAGTTTTCAGAAATGTGTTGGTTTGGTAGGTTTCACTTGATGGCCGCCGAGCACGGGGCCAAAAACCCAGGTGACCCCCCTTGCAAAACCAGGTCGTTTTGTGATAGGCAATTTTGATGTCTCCTCAATACGTTTTGGGCCCTTGCCTGTCTCGGGTACTTGGGCCACCCACACGAGTGAGGTACCATTTTTATCGGCAGACCTGAGGGAATGCTAGGTAGATGGAAGTTTGTAGGTCACCGCAGATTCCTGAACTTTCCATCACTTAAATGTGAAGACATTTTGAATTTGAGCGAAATGTGAGGTTTGCAGGGGATGTGGGGTAAAAAAAAAAAAAACAGTGAGAGCCACGAAAGTCATTCACCTCTGTACTTCCCTCCTTGTCTACTACTCAAAAATGTGAAGGTTTGCCTAGGTGACGACTGAGCTAGGGCACAAAGTCCCCTGCTACCCATATTGACAAAAACTAAATCTTACAAAAGGCCATTAAACTGCCACAAATATAAATCTGACACTAATTTGATAAAGTTAATCCACCACTTACACTGGTTGGTTTTAGCACCTCCAGAAAACGCTGGCTTCAAAGCACAGATACTTACCAAAGTATATAAATATTGAAGCCAAGCCTTCTGAAAGTGAGCCATAAAGCCACTTCACGGCACCAACCACTTTATGGTCCATTCACACGCCATTCACGCACCACACACAAGACTTCCATACCGCCAGCCACGGGCCCAATCAACCAGATCACTTGCACTCACATAAACATACCGCCGCCATGCAAGGGCCCATCACATTCATACGCCACAAGACATAATGAGTTTGACTACATTTTACCACCTGTCAAGTCTCCCCCTCCTTCTTCCTGAACGTTACCGAACGCATGCCAAGTGAACCTTTACTAATGGCTCCCATGACAGCCACATGAGGCTCAGGAAGACATGTCTTTCATTCGCCTTTAGCGCACTCGCTGTGCTAAATCCAACTCCTTCCAGTTGGTGGATGCAAGTTGGGGGGTGCCCGAGTATGCCGCAAAGCCATTCCTCGAGCTGAGCAAGCATATCTAACTTTGAAACTAAGGCAAACATGCTGGAAATTTTCAAAAGGTTTCTAATAGAGAACATCATAAACTATGAAGAATGGTTGAATGTGAAACATGGGTAGTCCGTGACAACGTAGCATATGTCCAATCCACCGTTATGTGCAGTGACACTAATGCACTTATCATACAGCAAACTGACTATCTACTAAGTTCTAACGGAGGATGAACATGGCAAGCAGCATTGACCCATAAGTACTATAGTAAATTCAGTACGAGAGCGGCAGCAATGGATTTGAATCCATGGGTGAAGATGAAGTCATGACGTGTATCTATACTACCTTTACTATCTGCCTTCTACCTTTGCAATATTCCTCGGAAAGCGCACCTACCGTAAGCTGTTCTAACCCGTTCGTGTGCCTGTCCTCATCAGAGTCCTGACTAATCCTGTCTAATTGTCAAGAGACCCTATACCAATGCCTTCCATCTCTAGCTACTTGAAGCTTGAGAAAACGTTTCTGTCCCGTGCTATCAATGCTCTCACTGTGCTAAATCCAACTCCTTCCAGTTTGTGGATGCAAGTTGGGGGGTGCCCGAGTATGCCGCAAAGCCATTCCTCGAGCTGAGCAAGCATATCTACCTTTGAAACTAAGGCAAACATACTGTGAATTTTCAAAAGCTTTCTAAAGAGAACATCATAAACTATGAAGAACGGTTGAATGTGAAACACGGGTACTCTGTGACAACATGGCGTCTGTTCTGTCCACCAGTATGTGCAGCGTGGGGACTATAATGCACTTGTCAATTGGCGAACATAACTACCACCACGTTCTGAAAGGAGATAAAGGTGTTGAGAAGTCCATGATTTCCTGAAGTAGAGGAACAAATATTCTGCAGCTGCTTGCGTAGTGAAGGAGTGACCCTCAGACAGTAGTTATCCATTCACACCATTTGAAAGGTTTACCTATTGGCAGCTCCACCTCAGTCAATTTCCCAGTATTTTGCTTTAGTATGATACAACATAAAGCAAGTAGGACAACAGAAGGCAGGCTTACTTGGGCACTGGGGACAGTAAACACGAGTCTCCTGCATCGAGCACACTTTACAACGACGACATGGTCGCTCCTTTTTGGGTGTTGCAGGAATTTTATCAGCAAAATGTCGCTCCTGCAGCCTTGCCACGTCCTCCAGAACACATGAAGTGGAGGCTGCTGCTTCTGTAGCAGTGAGACTTTCAATCACAGACAACTGAAAGTCAAGGAAAGACATGAGTCTTCCTGTGGTGGTCTGACGATAAACAACATATGCATTGTATGTTGCTATCTGGATCAGGTGAGTAAACAGTTTCTTATACCAAGTGCGAGTTTTACGACTCATTGTATGGCTGAAGAACCTGGTCGTTCTTGTCCACTCCGCCCATGTACTTGTTGTAATCAAGTATACAGGTGGGCTTGTGGACTTCGGCCATCTGACCCCAAACCGTGACGGGGGAAGTGCTCTCAGCATGAATTGTAGTGAGCACGTACACGTCACGCCTATCTGAGAACTTGACTGCGAGCAGTTCGAGGAAAGCAACACAGTGCTCTGGGATTTCTGGAGCTTCTCGCAAACAAGCTCCTGCAGGAATCATTTGCGGCGACAACGCATTGTACCGCAAGTCACGGTGCCAGCTTTGTAGAGCTCACTGAACAGCTCTACTCCTGTATAGAAATTGTCCACATAAAGGTTATAACCTTTGTGAAAGAGTGGCTGGACAAGCTCCCATAAGATCTTTCCTGTGACCCCTAGTGTGGGAGGGCAACCTACAGGTTTAAGAGTTGTGTCCTTCCCTGTATACACTCTCAAGCTGAACACATGGACAGTCGAGCTCTCTCACAGCATGTACAGCTTGATGCCACAGCGAGCGCGTTTGCTCGGAATGTACTGCCTGAACAGCAGCCGCCCTTTATACAAGATCAAGGACTCATCAATGGCTATATTCTTTCCAGGAGTATAAACCTCTGGAAACCTGGCAGACAAATGTTCCACGACAGGCCGAATTTTGAACAACCTGTCATGGTCTGGATGGTCCCGGGGCAATGCAGCAGAATTGTCTTTGAAATGCAGCATGCATTGCAATAGCAAAAAACGATCTCTGCTCATGTATGGTGCGAAGATGGGGGTTAACCAAACCGTGCGAGTAGACCAGTAGGATAGCAAGGTTGGTTTATGCACTACCCCCATTTTAAGCGTGAGGCCCAAAAATATCTTCAACTCCCCTAAAGAAGTGGGAGTCCACTTGTGTGCCCTAGAATGAGGCCCAAGAGTGCCTCCATGCTCCCTCAGAAATTGTTCCGCACGCAAATTTGTTTGCTGCACAATTTCGTCAAGGAAGTCAAAGGCCAAAAAGAGATGGATGTAGTCAATTGGCAAAAAATGTGCCGTATCGACTTTACATCCAGCGTCACCAGTGAAAGGCGGAATTTGGGGCTGAACTAAATTGGGAGTCTGCCAAGATAGCACTCCGTCTGTGCTTGCGGCTGCACGTGCCTGCTCTCTGGGTTGCTCTAACCTGCTACTGGTGTCCCGCTGCACAGACTGTGCTGGCAAAGGGACAGCACGACTGACATCGTCTCCTTCAGAATCGCTGGAAGATGAGTCGTCGGATGGAACTGCGCCGACTGAAAAATCACTCCCAGATTCTGCTCCATTGTCCTCTCCCTCAGATGCTGTCTCAGTATCTGATCCTGCCTCAGTCTCTGATCCTGCCTCAGAGCTGAACTCCAGAACCAGACTTTGGGCCTGGGCAGCATTCATCCAACGATACGCCATCTCTGCCAGTGCCTAAAACTATCCTTTTAAAACACTATCCTACGTAGAAGGCAGATAGGTTGTTGGTTTCAAAGTGTAGGTTCGTGTGTGCGTGAGTGAAGCGTTTAACAGTCAGTAATGACGAAGTCACCTTACCTTTCCTTTGCAAAATCCGTACGCTCTCCAAAATACCTAAGAAGGAGAGAAAAAAGACACAGTATTACTTTACCTTGCCACATACCCATCATCATCGCAGCCTTTAGCGCTGGTGGAAGCCAATGCGACAATCATTTTGGCGCCCTCCAATGACTTTCAATAACGAGTGGATCCCTCCATCCCTCCATCTCATATCTTTCTCTCTGTAGATGACTAATGTATATATCATCTACAGAGAGAGAGAGACTCCCTCCCTCCCTCTCATTATATATATATATATATATATATATATATATATGTGTGTGTGTGTGTGTGTGTGTGTGTGTGTGTGTGTGTGTGTGTATATATATATATCTATCTCTCTCTCTCAGAATACTCCTTCTCATTGCGCTATTTCCATACGCGCGAAGAACGAGCACGAACCACTGGAGTTTGTCTCACTGCAATGTTTATTCTTGCTACCAAACGAATGCAGCAGCCAGGATGCGTTATTTATATATATTTATTTATTTATTTCGGGTCTGCCAAGCACAAAAAGACGCGTTTCGGCGACTGCCTTTGTCAATATTACACGGCAGCCCGAGACAGCGTTATTTAAATCAACACATAGCCAGTTCATTGGTGGTTCGTATTCAATCAAAATAAATAAAGGACTGTTATGATGGACACAGAAAACATTTCGGCCATCTTTGAACATGCAACTTGTAATCATTAGTGCATGTCTATACAGCTAAATGCTTCTAATTAACTATACATATATACACATATACACAAATATTCATTAATTTACATCTTGCCCTAAATGGGCTATCGCTGTAAACAAGTCCATACCTCATATTTTGGTCATTATTCGCAATTGCGCAAATAGAGCATAATTCCGCCCTGAATGGGCTTTTAAATCCACTGCCCAATTAATACAATGCTAAATCATTCTATTATGATTGAATATATAATGCCAACTCATTCACCCATCACCAGAACTTGGAAAACAAGAGAAAAATTCAAATCCCTAAATACACAGGGAGACCCCTCAAAACAAAATTAGAGAGAATAACAGAAAGATTATATCCAAAAACCAAAGATATAACCAATGAACTACCAAAGACAACCAAAAAGCAAAAAGAAGATCCATTTGCTTCACTGAAGCACTATTTGCATCATGTATGTACATGTAATCAAGAATCCATTGATGTCATTATTTACAATTATTTACAATTATTCACAAATGCACAGCCAGTTCCTCTCCACCATTGAGTCCCTGAGGTATTTTAGTCTGAATGTCAATAATATATCTGGACTCAAGTCTTCGGAGTTTGAGTTGTCTGTCTCCTCCTCTTATATTTCCTGGCACATGGTCTAAACAGAAATAGCGCAACAGGTCCCTGTTGCTCCTATGATGGTTTTCAAAATGGCAGGCCACCGGATAAGTTACATTCTTGGTGGCGATCACTCTCATGTGCTCTAGGATCCTGATTTTGGTAGGATGTATAGTACTCCCGATGTACCGGAGCCCACACGGACATACTAAACAGTACACCGTGTGGCTGGTGTTACAATTCATGAATTTGTCAATCTTTTTAGGAATCTTTATACCTGGTACATCATATGTCAGGACTTTGGGACTACTTTTGCACGCCTTGCACTTTTTGCAAGGATGAAAGCCTTTGATTTGATTAAAACATGAATCACTTCTTCCTTGGGAATAGTGACTCTGTACCAATTGATCTTTTAAAGATCTGGCTTTTCTAAATGCCAATTGGGGGGCTCTAGCCAGATCCTCCCCAATGACTGGATCAGATTTTAAGATATGCCAGTTCTTTCTCAGTATTTGTCTCAGATCATTTGCATTGCTAGAAAAGTTGGTAATCATCCTACAATCTGTAGTTTGAGATGATCTAGCTTGCTCTTTCCTCTGTTTAGTTCTCGATATACCACATATCAGTTCTGTTCTATCCTTCGTGTCTACCTTCTTTTTGGCACTAAGTAGAACTTCACTAGAGTATCCTCGTGTGTGGAATCTGGCTGTGCTTTCATTCACTGCTGCTTGAAAATCGCACTCTCTGGTGCAATTCCTCTTTATCCTCAGCAGCTCGCCATATGGGATGCTATGAATTAGTTTATCCATATGACAGCTGCTGGAATGCAGGACAGAATTGCCTGCCGTAGGTTTCCTATGTAAAACTGTACACAATTTATCTTCCGAAACAAAAACCCGCAAATCCAGAAAATTTATGGAGGTCTTACTTATTTCTCCACTGAACTTGAGATTAAGATTGTTAATGTTCAGGACATTGACATACTCTACAGCTGACTCAATTGTGCCGTTGTGTGTGTGTGTGTGTGTGTGTGTGTGTGTGTATATATATATATATATATATATATATATATATATATTTATATATTCACATCGCTCCATTTCTTCACTTAGCCAAGCAAAAACACCGGATATATATAAAGAGAGATCTCTCTTTCTTTATTTTTTTTTATAGTTATGGCTTCCCTGGGGGCCGATTGTGGCCCCCACGGAAAGCACATGACTATAAAAAAACAAATTTGCCCCCACAGGGGGTCGGCCACTGAGCAGGAGGACCGACCTCCTGCCAATTTCGCCGCCATTTAAAAAACAAAAAAAACAAGCCAAACTTATTAAAAAAATATGCCACCGGGCGGGGGGGGGTAGCCCATTCCCACGAGGGCCGACTCTCCCCTTTCAAACGAGGCCTCCCTGAAAGCTGGGGAGGCCGTTTTCGGCCTGATTTCCCCATCGGAGTCGAGCGCGGCCTTATCTGCGGCTGTTCTCAGCTCCGGTGGGGAAAACAGTGACGTCGGAGCGCCTCGTGGGGTGCTGACGTCACAGATGGGCGGGAGGGGGGCGGGGGAGACGCGGAAAGCCTTCCGCGTCTCCCCTAGGGGAAAAAAAAAAAAAAGCAAGCTCCGGTGCTTTGCACCAGAGGATTAAAGGGGGCCCTCCTTGGTGTCGCCCATTAGACGTGCACTGCACCAGGGAGGTAGTGTTTGCGTCTGCCATTGGCAGACGCAAGCAGCAAAAGGGTTAACTTTGTGATATATTGATACCAGGTAGGTGTGATAATTCATGGGGCTATGTGGTTTCAGGTGAATGGTTGCTGAGATAGATAGGCTGGCGGAGATTAGGTAATGTTAGATTCCAGGGATAGGGTTTTAAAGAGGAGAGGTTGTGAGCTATGAAATGAGGTATCAGTCAAATGCAGAATTGCAATGAGGAGGATTGAGGCAGACAGGCAGGAGACTGAGAGCAGGCTATTCTCGGGAATAGAAGGTATGCAGAGGATGGGAGGTAAGAAGAGGGTCACTGAAGAAAAAGGAGAGGAATGAAGTAGAAGTAGGTCAAGGTCAATTTTGCATGCAGGGGTTAGGAGTATAGTGGGAGAAGGCTTTCTGAGTCAGCAAGCAGTATCGGAATGTAGGCTGTAGAGAGAAACAACATTATACACAGTGCTCCGTATCCGGGGCAGATAGCTTAAACATGTGATTCAAAGTGTACACATCATTTAAACATTATGACCCCATACCTGTTGTGTGCCAAGCCTAGGACAGCTCTTTTAAGCATATTCTGGAGTATCCCAACCTTGGTACAGGGTTTGTATGCTGCAAAAGACGAGTTGATGCAGAAAACAAGATTATTTAAAGGTTTTCCCTCACTATTATGTAAATAGAAGATTTTTCATTCACTCACTAAAAATTGGTTATTTGGCCCTGACTGAGTGTTTCTCTCCAATGTGCAAACAGGTTTATGCCATGTTTTGCCACGTAATCCTGTCCAAGTGTATGTTGTGAATGTGTGGCTATTGTAGTATATGCGGTATATGAATAAGCGAAGCAGAGTGATAAAGGCCTCTGAGTTCCTTTTCGGACGTCCCAGGAATGTTTCAGTGCACAAGTTGGGGGTGGAATTGTTTTCCCAGGCAGTGGAAGTGTCTCAGGATGCAGGAGGGAGGAGACCTAGACAGTGAAGTGAGGACAAAGGAGACAATGCTCCTATAGAAATTCAATTAAGTGCTTCCCCTAGCACTGCCACTTGGTAGATGGTGGGGGTGAAGGAGGCTGCGGTCTGTTCAGGGTGAGAAGGGTCCTTTAGGTGAGACCAGCCTTTTCTCTCTTCCCTGATCACCATCTTTGTGGCTGTTCCTAGCTAGATGCAGATAGTTCACACATTTTTGTGCCTCTGTTGTGGGTGCTGCAGGCTTGAGACTACTCTGCAGTGAGGGGGCATCACCTCACACAAGGACTGTCTACAGAACTGCATAGAGAGGCACTTGAAAAGGTTGCCATCCTGAAGCAGTTCTCCTGCCTTCTCCTCTTGTTTTGATCCTTTTAAAATCCTTGTCTCCATCACACCTCAGAACAACACAAAAACGTGCTTCACTCCCGCCCCCACAACCCTGTGTTCAATTTCAGAGGCTGCATGCGAAGAACTGCCCAGTTCTGGACTGACAATGGCACAGGCACTTTCCCAGATCTTCTGCAGAAGGATAAAGAAAGAGTAGTGGGATTGATAGATCAGCGACGGGAAGGTAGATAGCTAAAACAAATAGTCCTCTGAATATTAATATCTGAATCCATTAACTGGATTAAAGTACAGGGAGGCAGAGAGATCCCAGACCTTAAACAAAAAAAATACATAGAGTGGTAGAACCAACCTGTTTATGTGGACCCGGAGACCACGACATAAGACCAATGAGAGTGATGTGGAGGGGGAGTGTAAAGGGTACAAGTTCCGGAGCTATATTATTTTCTTTCAAAGCAGAGTAGTCATTGAAGTATGAGTGGTGGAAGCCAAAAGTTTAAATTAATGCAAAAAGGCACGGGAAGATAGGTGGGCAGAAGTGGGGGGTCATAAAGGGTTTGTGCGTTATAAACGGGCCGAGAGGGCAGGCCTGTTGGTCCTTGTCTGCCTATGTGTCTGTCGATTTGCGCATGACATGCAATGCTATACCAGGTATGGTCATGTCACGATGCACATGGCAATGCTGCACGTGATGCTGTGCATGGCACACATCAAGTAACCCCATGTCACACGTTACATTGCCACACACAGCAAGCATATGAATGTTAAATTGTGCCTAACACACTGAGACAGGCGGACCACACAACCCATGCCGCTCTGTCAGTGGAACACACAAAATGCCCACATGACTAGTCATTGCATGCAGCACAGCGGCAAATACAATATGAACACCATGCACATTCATGCCACATTGCAACTAATCCCGAATCGTACACCAACCAAATATGTCATGCAACCTACACACACACACACACACACACACACACACACACACACACACACACACACACACACACACACACACACACACACACACACACACACACACACACACACACACACACACACACACACACACACACACACACACACACACACACACACACACACACACACACCATGAAAGGCAGCACACACCTAAATTACTTAGATGCCGCCTATGCATCGCTGTAAATAGGAAATAAAATTCAGACCGTGTCTGCCAGCGCTCTGTCATGTCTCTCTGGTCATGCTGTGTTGCCATTCCCGGTGTCATGCTCTGTAGCCCCCCGCTTCCCTCCTCTTTCGTTCTCTCTTCCAGGGCCCCGTCTCTCCACTCTGGGTCTGTCTTAGTCCAGTGAATTCCAAACTTTTCAGTCCAGCCCCATTTATTAAAGATACTTCCAATCGGGCCAAAACCCTAGGCAAATTAAATGATGCCTTTCCAGTCAAAAGTACAGTTGGAACAAAACTACCCGCATATACTCCTTTTTGTTTGATCTCGTCTGCCCCTCGTTCTTATGTCTGGTTAAATTTTCAGTCCATCATCTCCTTGTGTTTGCTTTGTTCGCCCTAAGTTGGCAGGCTATGCCCAGACGTGGGTCCCTTGCTCACTTTGCCACTGGATTCAAGCTAGCCTGGCTGATGAGGGCTGTTAGCCCGAAACTGGTCCCAGGATGCTTGTTTCCTGTCCAGGGAAGACATGGCTTGGCAGTTCGGGCTGGACTGTTCCCATGAGGCACAGGGTCAAGACTGATTTGCATATAGCTGTGTCTGAACTGGGGTGGCTAAGTGAGCTAAAGAACGATGATGGATTCAACCCAGATCTGTGACTGGGTGTGGGTGTCTGAAAAGTTTCAGCGCTCCGTCCATCATCTCCTTGTGTTTGCTCAATTTTCAGTCAATACATGACCAAAGGTGCCACCCGGCACCACGTATCAAAAGCTGATCAAAGGGTGTAATCATCAGACATCATGGTCTTCCATCAATTTCCAACAAGTTCCAAAATGTCCCAAATTCTGCCTTACTCTTACTCCGATTGATCTTATTATCGAGTTCCCTAAAATATCTCACTGTGTTCCACCAATCCCGCCAGGTTGGGGGTGAGGGTTGACATCATACTTTCAATATCTCCCTCCTAGCCATAAGGACCAGATAAAATATTAACAGACTTTGTAATTTCGAGGGGCCCCCAGATTCGGATCCTCACTGTAGCATACCAAACATAATCATGGTGGGTCTTACCTCCACTTCCAGTCCCAAGATGTCAGAGATTGTCTTACCCACATCCATCCAGAACCGTTCCAGAGCAGGGAAGCTGGCAAACATATGGACGTCGTCTACCTCTCGAACTTCACACCGCTCACATTTAAATTCCCCATCTCCTCTTATCTTAGCCAGCTTCAACGGTTCCCATAGACTCTGTGTAGGGTGAATAAGTGGTTTCTCCTTAATGCAGCAGATTTAATCACAGAATAAAGCATGCTGATAGATACTTGCCCCAACTCTTCCAAGTATCCTCCCAGACCAGATGAGGGGGTCTTAAGCATTCTTCTGCAGCTGCCAGAAGATGTCCATACCAGCATGATACCTCCTTTCGTAGTTTTGGTTCCTGAAGATCGTTTTCCATGGGGTTCAGCTCCGCATCAGTCAACCCCTGGTTTCTAAGCCAAGCGGTTATCTGATAAAACTTAATCCTGGAAAGCGCCCCATTAGTCAACTCCTTCCAAGTATCCCACTAATGAACTATCATGGCGAAGCAGTAGCATCCTCCTATTCTTCAGTTGATAAGCCCAGCAGTACAATTGAAAATCCAGGAGCCCTAGTCTGCCATTCCCTACCCTCCTTCTCAACTTCTTCCAAGAGAGTCTGACCCCCTTACTGACCCATATAAAAGATATGATTCTCCCCTGTATTTTGATGAGAGATTTCCTTTGGAAATCTAGCAAAATATTATCAAACAGATACGAGAATTTGGGTAAGGTAGACATTTTAACCAGGTTTACTCAGCCATGCAGGGTGAGGGGTATTCTGACACCTTTTTAGGATTGCATCTACTTCCTTAAGTACTTTCTTTAAGTTAACAGAGGGGGCCCTCTCCAGAGCATGCAATATTGTTAACCCCAGATATCTTAGTTCTTTCGAGGTCTGAATATCCCGATGATCCTGGTTCAATGCCATTATCTCGGTTTTGGTTTAATTTATTTCATGTATACAATGAAAGCACTCCCTCAGGGCCTATATTTCTTTTGTTGTCAACATTAAATTCAATACGGGCTCAGCAATCTGTTAAATCATTTCAATAACATTAACATGCTTGATTTCACCATCACTGTTTATTTAATTTCTTTATATATTTCATAACAGTTCATTTTCTTTCTATTTCATTTTTAAAGCTTTTTTTTGGTATATATGATACAATAAAATTAGACAGTATTTCTACATGGAATTCAAAAAATATTTACTCTATACTATTTAACAAGGAAAACCCCGGAAAAGATCACATACATGTGTCACAAATACGAAACTCATCCAAACACATACAGACTCATACAACATTCACACAAAGTGCATCTGTAAAAAAGGGGAGACTACAGATTCTCTTCTCCCTGGCCTTAAATTAATCTTCCTGAGAGGGGGTACCCATATTTTGCAGTAAGATTCATTTATTTCATGACCAGACAGCTTCCCAAAAGACTTCACCTCTGCCATTATGTATGGTATGGCAGCTTCCCACTGTAAATGCCTTTATTTTACTATTTAACCTCAAACTTTGAACCAGGGTTTCAAGGTATAAATCAAAAAGGATAGGAGACAGAGGGCAACCCTGTCTAGTCTCACTACATATCTTGACTGGGAAAGTGAGACTGCCAATAACTAGCACCCGGACGCATGGCACACTGTAAATCTTACTGAGCACATTCTGGATCTCATCCCCAATTCCGAAATTCTTTAGTGTACCTGCCAGATATTTCCATTCAACACAGTCGGAAGCTTTGGCAGCATCAAGGGTTACAATTGACAGGGGAGTTCCTTGAATTGTGGCAAGGTCTATTGAGCCAATTAGAGTGTGCGTCAACTCTCATTTGCCTCCTGGGTAGGAAGCTGTTCTGGTCCTCGTTAATTATGCTCTCCACTACCTTTCAATACGGGTTGCCACATTGCTCGTAAAGACTTTATAATCACAGTTCAACAGTGATATCGGGAGATATGATTGACACTGTGTGGGGTTTTCACCCGGTTTTAAAATCAGCGAGATGACTGCCTCATCCCAGGACTTTGGTATGGTGGAGCCCCTCAATAGAGCGGCATTAAACAATTCTAGACAGAGCAAGATCACTACCTCTTGCAACAGAATGTAAAACTGATTTGGGATCCCGTCCCGGGCTGCAGCTTTCCCTCTTAAGCATTTTAACTGCAGTCAAGATTTCATTTCCAGTTATTTCACTGCTCAAAGATTGCTGCTGCTCAAGAGTAAGTTTAGGCAGATGCTTATCCAGCAACCAATTACCCAGCTTCTACTCATCCACCTCAAGAGTTTCTGAATACATATCCTGGAAAAACTTATGAAATGCCTGTTCTATCCCTTCTGTATCCTCCACCATCCTATCCTCTTCTTCATCCCTGATCTTAGTAATATAACTACGCGTTCTATCCATCCTAGCCTTCCATGCTAACAGCTTTCTGCAGCTCTCACCCTGCTCATATTCCCTTAACTTACTAGCCTCCCACTGCTGTAATACCTAGCTTCCCACTGCAGTCTGCAACGGGCCCGAACAAGAGATTTCTGCAGCTTTGGAATTTGCATTAGTATTATCAATTCAGTAGTTAATAATAGCAACTCCAGTGGACCCTTTTTTTAGTGCGACTATTCTGTGTTACCAATTTATAACCATGTGGGAGGGCCTTCAGGCTATCGGGGGATGTAGTGTTAATGTTAGGGAGATTTATAGAGCGCACTGTTACCAAACGGTGTCCTGGCGCTAATGATCGAAAGTTTAGAGACACTTCTTTTACCAGAAATCAGATGTACTGAAAAGCCATGTTTTCAGCTCTTGTCTAAATTTGAGAAGGGAGGTAGCAGATCGAATGGATAGTGGGAGTGAGTTCTAGATTTTTACGGTACCAAGGTAGAAACTTCTACCACCCCAATTCTTTCTGTTAAATTTTGGTACCACCATGAGATTCAAATTAGATGACCTTAGTGTCCTATTAGGAATATAACATCTACATTTCTGTCCTAGATATTGAGGACCTTGTTTGTGCATGGCTTTGTAGGCAAAACACAAAGCCTTAAACTGGATCCTCCCATTTACTGGTAACCAATGCAAAAGCTTAATAACCTTCCTAACTGAAACATGTTTGGGAGTACGGGTTAATACTCTGGTGGCCGCTGTATTTTGCAGTACCTGTAGTTTCCTAAGCTGTTGGGCCCTAATATTGAGGTATAGACCGTTACAATAATCCAGTCTTGCCAATACCAAAGTTGAGACCACCAGCCTTTGGGTATTTTTCGGGATAAATGCTAGAATCTTCCTAATTTTCCTTATAACAAAGTAGATGGATGAGGTCAAGGCATTAATCTGACTCCCAAAAGATAGCTTGTTATCTATTATCATCCCGAGGTTTTTAGCTTTTTTGACTGGCTTGGATAATTTGCCTAGGTTGACTGGCCACCAGCTAGGGGACCAAAAGGAGGGATCATTCCCAAACAGCATAACCTCTGTTTTGTTACTGTTTAGCTTTAAACAATTAAAGCTCATCCAGTTGTTTACTGCTGACATGCAGTCATTAAATTGCCTACTCAAGGAATCAGATTGATCTGTGACTGCTATGACAATTTGTGTGTCGTCAGCGTAAGAGGTTAGTGCAAAACCAACTGGAGCTAGAGCTGCAGTGTATATATTAAAAAGAGTGGGGCTCAACTAGGAGCCCTCCGGTACTCCACATGGAAGCTGGAACGGAGTGGACTTATATAACTCCATGGCCACAAATTGTATCCTGTCCTCCAAAAAAGATTCTAGCAAACGAAGAGCCAATCCCTGTACTCCTGTTGCTGCTAACCTCTCTGCCAAAATGGCATGATGGACAGTATCGAAGGCCGCCGACGGGTATAATAATATGAGGGCAGCCTTCCCACCATTGTCCAATGCTTCCCTGATTTCCTCAACCGATTTGAATAAGGCCCACTCAGTGCTAATTCCAGCTCTACAGCCGTGTTGCGACTCGTCTAACCACATGTGTGCATCAATGTATTCCCCAAGCTGTGTGTTCATGGATCTCTCTATGATTTTGGCAGGGAAGGGTAGTCGTGATATGGGACGATAGCTGTTTACATCCTCCGGATCCAAAATAGGCTTTTTAATAATAGGCCGGATTGAGGCTGTTTTCCACATCTTTGGGAAAACTCCTGTCTTAAAGATTAAATTGATAAATCTTACCAAATTATCTGCCACTACCTCTTGGGCCATTTTCACCACAGCCACCGGGCAGGGATCGCTGGGAGATCCTGATTGAGTTTTTACCATTAGATCCATTATTTGTGTTTTATCAAGATCAATAAACTTTCCAAGACTTGGCCCCCCCCCGCCGATCGGACCACTACCGGCTCGATATCTGGAGTAAATAATTTCTCCTTAGATCTGCGGCTGTCTACTTCACTAAAGGTGCTCTCTACTTTATACACAAAGTGGGTGGCGATCTTATCGCACAAAGATTGAGTTGGCACAATCTCTGGAGTGTGTGGAGAGGTAAGGGACCGAACAGTTCTAAACAATTCCTTTGAGGAATTCTTAGCACTGTCTATCTTTTGAGAGAAGTACAAGGTTTTTTCCCTCCTTATCAGTTCTTTATATTTACCAAGAGTCTGTTTATATTTATGTCTCTCTATGGGATCATAGACTGTTCTCCAAATGCGTTCTTGTTTTTCACAATTTAATTTACCTTCCTTTAATTTTTCTGAATACCAAGGGGCTGTAGGATGATTGCGCCGTGAGCGTACAAGGACCAAAGGCACTGAGGAGGAAACATTTATATCCATCCATTCGTTGTAGGAACTGGCGTGATTATCTACATCTTCCCCATACTCTGGCTGTGAACTAATTAAATTTGCTTGGAATTTCTGTTGGTTCATCCTATTCCAGGCTCTAACTGACCTGTTCCTTACTGCCCCCCCTCCCCCCAGTTAGTAGTGTGTGTAGTAGTGTGTGTTAGCCAGGTCTCAATTAGCGAAAGTAAATCAAGGGAATGGTTTAGCAATAGAGCATTAATTTCGGTAGTGTGCTTTGGAAGAAATTGGATGTTTAAATAAGAAATTTCTAGGCTGACAAAATTGTGCTACGTGCCTGGGAGGGAAGAGTAGGCTTTACTAGAGGCCGAGGTATCAGTACCATTATTATGGATACTGTGGAGGATCTTGAGAAGGAGAAGAAATGTTAAGTTTTGCAGAGCCCTTAACTCGGAGACAAAATAAAGGTTGTCATATCCACTTAATTGATCATAGCTTTCTAAGTCCTGATATTGAATTTGCATATTATTCAAATTCTGCTGCTCGGCTTCTTTTAGGGTGGTTTCATCATACTTCTATCAGTTTTAATCTTTTTTCCCGTTAAGAAACTGATTACTTTTCAAGCCCCTCTATATGGTATATAGAGTTCTTCACCATTCTGATCTGTTAAGTAAACAAATTAACAACTTGTGTTCCAACCCATGCTCTTTGTTCCTCCTTCCTGTGGTGTGGTGTAGTTATTTACTAAATTGTGTGATGCTCAGCTCCTCTAGTTGAGCATTTTCATGTAAAAGTTGTAAATTTGTAGAACCACTTTCTCTTTGTACGTTTGCTTCACACCCAGATTACTGTCTTTCTGCAAGTCTCTTAAGAGCTTTTGCCTTACTTTAGACTGTTATTTGGGTATTAGTGCACTTTATAAATACCAAAATCAACTGTTAATCAGTCAGATTTCAGAAGTCTTCAGGAGCAGCACAGTCAAACGGTCAACATGCCAGATTCAAAAGGGCTCTAGCATGCACAAATAAAACTGATACCTTATTTGTTTATCGACTTATTCATCTTGATTAAAAAAAAAAAAAACTCTGATTTTGGACCTTGTCTTCCACTGTCCTGGTTTCTAGGTTGGTCAAGAAGTGGAGTATTTCTGAAAATAATTTTGTCATTTGTAGCAGCTGCTAAAGTTAGATTTAAAAAAAGTATTTAACTCTTTTTTAGTTTCTGACTTGTGAAAATGATCTCCTGCCACTGTTTACCACTACAGAAAGCTCCATGACATTGGAAAATGCAGAAAAAGAGCCTCCATTAATAGAACAAGCCTGAGTTGTTGATAGGACTATTGCACTTGATCTGGAACTTGGGCAAGATCCCTGGTGATTGTGTGCCCTTCTGTAGGTAGTGTGCTGAACTCTGTCCTATATATATTTGTTACAGCGAAATAGTGTCATCGTCGCACTCTTATTGGTATGCACATTCCGGCGGTCGGTGGGGGGGAGGGTTGGGGCTTAGAGGGGTTTATAAAGAAAAACGTAGATGCATTAATACCAAATATGATCAATTAACACACTAGAAAAGGTCCTAATCGAATTTTACAAAAACACGTTTAATACTTTAAACGTCAACGTGACGTTGGTGATTAGCCTGCTGTTAAAAAAAAAGAAAAAAAAAAGGCCTACAATATTCCCCTTTTAAACGATTGTGTTATTTAATCTGTGAAGAGATTCTCTAAACTGGTCATTCAAACTTATGTTAAGAAAGAGAAATTCCCGTCTCCTGCTCTTCTAGTAAGCTTCAGAGAAGTACGCCTGATTTATTCCCCTTGAATGATTGTTTGCCCAGTAGGTACTGCACTTTACAAGTATTAAAGATGGCTCACAAGCACCAGGAACTAATTGTCCTGGCCCAATCTAATCTGTTGTCTTGTCTAAATCAAAGACTTAGTAGTATTCTAATGCTCGGAAACACATACACCTTGTTTAGGTTGCACTCTCCTCCTGTATCTAAATCGCTAACCCCATGTACTGTAACTCTGTCCATCACCCTATTGCTGCAGGTCTATCCTGCCACCCCCATGCTGTGATTCTGTTCGTCTTCTTGTCCTACACATCTGCATCAGGAGATGCACCTGTGCCAACTCGTGCTGTACCCCCCTCAGCATTGTACTGTGTCCCCCACACCCCTCTCCCCTGACAGCACAGCACAACTGCCTCACCTTTTCAGTGGTGCTGTTGATTCAGGTTAACATTTCAAAATAGAAACATCAAGGATTGTGTCATTGTTTAGTTGGTGGAGTGCTTGTCATGTGTGTATGAAATGTACTGTTAAACCAAGACTGTGCCTTATCTTATTGGACACATTCCGTCTTTCTGTTGCAGGTATGGATTTCCCTCAGCACAGCTGCCACGTCCTGGAAGAACTGAACCAGCAACGGCAGCTCGGACTACTCTGTGACTGCACCTTTGTGGTGGACGGCATTGACTTCAAAGCTCACAAAGCAGTTCTTGCTGCTTGCAGTGAGTACTTCAGGATGCTCTTCGTGGAGCAGAAAGATGTGGTGCACCTTGATATCAGCAATGCTGCAGGTCTGTGCTGTTCCTTGTGTTCCTTCCGCACACCATAACTCTTTTGCTAGTTTAATGCTTGCTTTAGTCTTGTCTTTTGTAATTTAACCTAATCTTTTGCTCAATGTAGACTTCTGGTAACTCATCGATTCTTTCCTTCCAAGAGTGTGAATTTTTTTATTGTGTGCATTTCAGTGCTTCTCTGTTTGTTTCTCGCTACCTACTCTGCAAATAGAAATGAGGCAGTTTTTGGTTCTTTGCAGGGCTAGGTACTGTCCTAGAATTCATGTACACAGCAAAACTTAATCTGAGCCAGGACAATGTGGACGATGTGCTTGCAGTGGCCGGCTTCCTCCAGATGCAAGATATAATAAGCGCCTGCAATACGCTGAAGTCCCTTGATGTTCCTGTGGGGACTTGTCCAACGAGCATGGAGATTCACAGTATTGCTCAAGGTAAATATTGTCCATTTGTCTTTCTCCCCCATAATAATTGAGTATAAGCATTGGATCATTTAGTCAAGGTTTTCCCAAGCAGATGTGTTTATATATTTATCAGACACCTACTTCAAAAGTAGTGGTGTGTAGAATTTGGGGATTTTCCTTCTGCCAACTTCATGAAATTATGCACATAATGTCACCTCTTTAATGAGATTTTTCAAATTTCCTTAGTGACAATCTGCTAAAAGCATTGGCAAAACCATTAGGTTTCGCTCATAATAACGCAAGATCTATCCTATTGGCTTTTATTGGTGTTTTTTCATTAAAAAATGTAAAAGATAAAAAACAACTCAAAATACTGGAAAAAAAGCAAACGTGTCTTAAAGTATCTCAGAACTATAGATGGAATTCAATATGTTAAATCTTTTTAAATGGCATGGTTTAATTTTCCAATGACTTTCATTCATGGAATGCTGAACAGAATTGTAACACTTCCTTGTTCCTTTTAATGGAAAATGCTGGCCAAGATCTTATTTACTTTCCTCAGAAATAAAACAAATGCAAAAGCCATTTGATCTTCTACGTTAGCCCATGGAGCAGATTTATAGGCTTCAAGGAGATGAGACATCTCTTTTCCAGCCATGCTAGGTACACCTTCTGCATCAAACTCCTGCTGAGTGGGTGCTGACCCCACAACCCCAAGCACCATAAAAACCTTAGTGTGAACTTTAGTGTGCCAAGGCCTGTGTTTTTTTTGTTTTAGTTTGCGCTTGTATAGCGTGAATTTGGCATAAGCGCAGTGCATAAGCGTGCTTTACACGAGCACCAGATTACATTATATGAGGTCTGGCTCCCTTTTTTTGTTCAGTTATTTATTATTTTATTTTTACCTTTTTTAGGCACATGGAGATAGTGAATTCCCCAGAATCACAGCATGTTTAACCGACACCAGGACTGGAACGTAGTTCGTCAGTTCTAAAGTTGGCAGCCCTGGATTCTACACAGTATGTGGTTTGCAGGAGATAAAACAAAAGTAATCCTTACAATTAGTTCTTTAGTTTCAGCCTAGTAAATATATACATGGTGCTGTGCTTTTACAAACCAGCTGGAGGGGTGAGGAACAACATGAGGGCTTGGGGACAGATGTTTGAGGGGAAAGCAGCTACGAGGGAGAGAGCTAGAAAACACATGCACTCTCATGCAGTGATGACGGAAAAATAAAGTCGTTTTGTGAATGTGAGCAGTGGAAAAATACAAGCCATCCAGTCAAAAGGAAGGGTAAAGAGGCTATGCTCTGTGGGGGGAGGGGGCACACAACTACAAGAAAAGAAAGACAGGCCGCTGAATAAGAGGCAAGCATATTAGAGTGACAATAAAGCCAGCTACCAATGGTAAGCAATGAGTGGTGGAAGGTCACTGTTAGTTTTTGGAGTGGTCTAGAAGAGGTCTTTTCAGAAACATCTCCAGTTGCATTATTCATGCCATATGACTCTTGGGATTAAAACGCAGAATACAAAAATCATTTTAATAAACATATGTGTTTACCTATGTACAAAAGTAAAAAAGACTGGCGTTAAGCAACTTTTAGATTGTTCATGGTATTAAAGATGTGATTGTGATTTAATGCTAGCAGGAGTTTGAACTGAAATCATATGTGATGTGCTTTTGAGGTAGACTGGTGCTGAGTACAAGAAATTATCTGGAATATTCTTGAGACCTCAGACTTTATTCAACAAAGTGAAACTGTTTTGGGGAAACTGTAATTAAAAGGACAAGACTCATCTTGGCAAGGCAAAAGCGGGTTTACTGTTGTGGCACGGAGGGTAGCTATCCCCACACAAGTAAACAGCTGGTCTCAAAGGGCTGTTCGCAGGCGGCCACTTAAATAGTCACACATACAATGTATCTTACAAAAAGGTAAGGAACAAGCTACTCAATCACACATTTGTTACAAAAACATGACATCACCTGTGTCAAACTCCTTATCTTTTCTCTACACATTCTTTATTGCAATTCCAACAATGCTTATTAACAGTTTATTTACCTCTTTCGTATGCATGTGTGCTTTATTGTTCTGCTCCCAAAACTTCTTATCAGATTCTGTGTACTCTTGGCTAACTCTACCTCTTGCCCTTATTCTTCAAGTCACGTTTTCAATCCCTGAGAAAACCGAATACGTGCTTGGGTGCTGTGACCATAAATTCCTTTAGACTTGCAAACACGGGTTTTCCTTTAAACTAAGACCTTGTTGATCATGCACTCTGTTCCCTGGTGAACTCTTCGCCTGCTTGCATCATGGTGGAACTTTATCCTGCTCAGTTCTTTCACCACATGTAACTCTGTTATGCTCTCTACTGATGACTGCGGTAGTGCAACTTCTTCACATTGAGTTTCCTCTCAAACATTCCCCTCTCTAGTTGATATTTCAACTACTGGCTCTAATCCTGGGTCTGTACTTGGTATTAGATGATATGTATTACCCTGAGCATCTACTACTTGTGTAGGTGTCCTAACTGTAAACATCCCTTCCGCCTTTGTACTGTTCCTTCTACAATGTGCTAAAATTAATTGAAAGCCACAACATAACAGTGCCACACGGGTTGGCAATAGAGCCTTTAACAGTCCCGACTCCCAAGATGGTAGTAAAGCAAACCATCCATCAAACCATTTATCTGGGGCACCTCCTTCATCTACCATTTTCTTCTGTAAATTATGCACATTTTGTATAGCCTCTGACAAAGTTCTATTGGCTGCATCGTTTGCTGGTACATACGTGCAACAAGCAGTTCCTATCTTGGCACATACCCCACCTTCCATGGCTGTCATGAAGTGAAGTACATAGTGATGCTGCATAATCTTCATTCGCATGTCACGCGGCTCTTTCTTTATGGCATTAAATCCATCTATCTAGTTATTTGTAACCACCTAGCAGTTGCCTTTGCCTGAACAAACGGCAGAATACTTCCAAAGAATAACTGAGCATCATTAAACAACCGGTACTCTTGGGGGAACATAATTCCAAGTGGTAGTGCAATAATACTCTGCAGCTCTTCTCTTTCGGTGATGATGTAACAAAGTCGTTGGACGGCTCATTGGGTATTCTTGTAAGATTGACATGTTTACTCTCAGAATTACCAAGGCAGGGGCGTGCAAAGTGAATAGTGAGCAGAGGCCTCTCCAATTCGGCGCTAATTGAGTGTACAATAGTTCTCCACACTGCCAATAATAGACCGCGAGGCTGGAGGTGCTCCCTGCATGTCAACGTTATCTATTGTGGCACTGCAGTTGTTATTATGTCATACATTAACTGTGCCATTTCCTATGAAACATAAAGAAAGACGTTAACCTCATGACTGTCTGTGGACTTACTGTACTATCCATCCAAGTGTATCGCGCAACATTATCATCCCATATAGGCGTACACTTTTTTTTTACATCATCCTGACTAATATCAGTACCATTCCATAAAGACATGGCCTCACAAGAAAATTCAATATCGGAATTCCATTGATCATGGGCATTAACCGATCCAATAACTCTAAATCCTTCCCTACGAGCACAATCTGGGGGTAAAGGATTTACTAAATAACTATTAAACTTGGTGGGCGGGCGTGTTACTCCTAAAAACCCTAAACCTAAGACCATTTGTATCCATTCTGCAGTGTTAGGACGACCTGTTTATTTCATTTGTGCTATCTTATCCTTAATATCCTGCCTGTTTGTAAGAATATATAAAACTTCAGCTAAGGTGTCATATTTTGTAGCATTAACTAGAAACTGTACTACCCGAACATGTTGGCTACATTCAGGCCTTAATCCTACACAGGTAGAGATGTAAAAGACAAAAAGCTGTGCTTGGGGGTACTTCTTTAGTTGAGTATAACGTATCTGATCCTGTGGCACGAGGAATTAAATGGCAAAGGAAACACAACTCATTAGTACTGTCTGACATATGTTGATACCACATAATATCTAACAATCTAGTATGAAAACTATGGGACACATTAGCATGAGTAGACAGTTCTCTTTGCAGGTGTACGATATAACTAGTAGACCTAAAATATATATTACTATAGAGAAGCAATAGTAGAAATGTTGGTGTCAAAAGACAAAAAAGGAAAAAGAAAACAAAAAAATAACATAAATACATAACTTTTATTTCGCTGGCTCAAAAAATTGTCCGGGGAGGGGTATCCTGCTATCTACCTTTAGGGCAGTGGGGGATGGCCATTGTTACTGTAAAAGGACCGTCTAACTTCGGGTCCTTTCATTTCAGATACATTTTCTCACTTATATACCTCGTCGCCTATGTGCACAATTGGGAGGTCGACCTCAGCGGTGGCGCCATTTTCCTTTTCTTTGCTCACCTGTTTAGAAATGAACTTTGCAGCTTTTGTTAGTTCATAGAAATAGAAATGCATTTTATCATTCAAGATTTCCGCTTTACTTTCTCCCTGTACCATACTTATAGTGGCAGGTATTTGCTTATTTATAAGTCTCCCTGTCACTATCTGATGGGGTATCAAGTGGTGATCAAAACTAGGTGTGTTCTTAAGGGAGAATAGTGCTAATGGTAAGCAATACAACCATTTTTTATACAACGTGGCGCATAGCTAGCTGATCTTATTCTTCAGTAATCCGTTTAGGTGCTCAACAATGCCATTGCTCTGGGTATGATAAATAGAAGATAGTTTATGCTTTATCCCTAACATTGTGGTGAGATCTGTGAAAACTGCATTAACAAAGTGTGCGCCGTTATCAGATCTTATCCCTTCTGGAATTCCCCAGCGAGAGAATCACCTTACTGATCAGAAACGTAGCAGCTGCTTAGCATCACAATGGATGCACAGTCCTGCTTCAACCCAATGAGAACAAGCATTGGCATAGCCAATAGGTCTCGCCTTTGGGACCTTATAAGTGTTTAGTTATCCAGCACAATATCCTTGGTGCAACAACATCAACTGTTGCATGGCTAAACACTTATAAGGTCCCAAAGGCGAGACCTATTGGCTATGTTGGTGTCATGCTTCATCGTTGGGGTCCCAACGGGGTGGCCGAGTGCCGCCCGGTTGTGCTACGACGCCTTATTACAGCGGAGCTGGTGTTGTGTAAGAGTGTGATGTGATAAGGTGCAGGTTAAAAATACCTCTGGGAATCCTTGCCAGATATATTTATTCGTGGCGGCCCAAGATATGTTAAAATCCAAAAAGGGGGACAACTAGTGGAGTAGTTTGACTCGCAGTTGAGTAGGTCTACATGTTTCAGCCCAAAAGAAAAATGGTGTAGGGCTTTCGTCAGGACATGTGCAAAAGGTGAGTGGCAAAATCACGCCATGTGAATAATAAAATCACAACACACGCGCTAAGGTGTGTTGGAAAAGAAGGTGTAGGGAGTCGATACTCCCGACCCCTCCATCGTTACACTAAATTGGAGTGTATGGCAGCGTATCGGGGCCCGGGAGGGGAACCGCCTGTAGTCCCACTTTGGTTAAGACGATAGTCCCGCTGGAAACCTAATGCGGTCTCCCGAGGACCCGGCTGCACAAACTTAGTCCGTCCCTCAAGAAGAGATCATAAGAGCAGTAAGTGGTGATGACAGAAAGATGGAGAGGTAAGAGAGAGACATTGGATTAAGGAGTGAGAGTAACAGCACTCAGTGGCAGCAGTGACAGTTATACATTAACAGTGGCTTCATATCTGGCTCTAAACATATGCCCTATGAGCAAAGGCTGGGTTTGGAAGAGAGATCTGCGCGTGGGCTGACAAAGTCTCTCATCTACTGGTTACATGCATTGCAAATCTATTGTACTGCATTGGAGTGACTTTTACCTGGAGCACCCCCAAATTTCCAAAGACGTCATACGTTGGGGTAAGTCGCTTTTCTAGTGTTTGTTTGCCTCAGAAAAGCAAAACTGCACATGTCCTAATGTTAAAGGTTCCCACGCCAGACATGTAACAACTTAAGATCTCTCCCCCCACACACACACCTCTAAACTTCTCTTCTGTCTCCTCAATCATCTATAACATAGAATGTCCGAGGGTCCGTAGAACAGTTAACAAGCATTGCAAAGTACATCTTTATTTTAAGCCCAGAGTGTATTCGTGTCCAGATGCCAAAATGGATGGGTTGATGGACCTTGTTGTATGCTGCAGGCAGGCCGAGCGTCCCAGCAATGTGACTCTGATGCCAAGTTGGAAGTTAAGGAGGGAGCTCCGGAGACTAGGAGGAAGCAGCAGCTGAATGAGTCATGGACAGGAAGAGCTTCAGGACAGTACGCTCTTATATAGCTAGGTACTTTATTTTAGAACCCCAAGGCTTCTGCTGCTGTAAAAACCAGAAATAATCCAACTTCAAATGATGAACAAAGCAATGTTCCTGTCTGTGGAATATGTGGTACTATGAGTTATTGTGACATATTTGCACCCATCACATGCTATGCTTCTTAAATACAGCCCCTGTATACCTTGCTAGCAGAATACATATCTTTCAAAAAGGACAACCTGCCAATGTAAACTTGTATTTGTCACCCTGTGCAAACAACCCCTTTGAATTAGCACACTCGTGTAGCCTTACTGATAAGTTCACATTCTCAGTACAACAAAGTAGAGAAACCATGAGCTATTGGCGTTAAAACTATGCCTGGACGCACTTACCGCAACATTAAACACAACGCCATATTAACACCACGCTCACTGACCAGCACAAGAAACAGATTTTTAGCCCATACTTAAAATGCTAACAACTGAAGTACAAGTCCCAAAACGCAGTTTAGTTATTCGCTAACTGTGCAACATACGAAATGAGGTCCCTTGGCAGCTATGCTCACCCGAGATAGCACAGCAAGCAAGAACTCACCTGAGGTCAGTCAGTTTCAGAGGCATGGTTGGAGGCACTGGAGGTGTAGTGAGACACACAAGGGGGCGAGGTGACTCGCCAGAGGAAACAACAATCCAGTGGCAGAGCTTGAATTTTGGCGCTAATGTGTTTGGGTGTGAATAAAACCATTCTGGACACTTTGCGACCACTTAGTCTTGCTCTATTTAGTTAAATTATTTATTTTTTGTATTGTGAACCTTTTTTTTTCTCTCCGTGCCGAGGCTGCATTTCGTAACCGAACAAATATGTATTTATTCTTTGGGATCCATTCCACAGGGGAGCGCATGAAGGAGAGGAAAGAGGTTTCTTGAAATCACCGTTTTCTAGAAAGATGAAAAACGAAAGTAGCGATTCAGTGGCAAACTCAAGTGGTGGAAAAGCAGGAGAGCCAGATGATATAGAAATGAGTGATTGGCTTTGCTACTCGCCTGGGTGTGGAAAACAGGAGAGGAGGAAGGGAGGGTGAGTGTTGGTAAACAGAATATTTCAAAGCTAATCCCGGCTTCAGCTCAAAACCCTGCGATTCTGGACAAGCCACGTAATGTACCTAAATATAAATTGCAAACAAGCAACAGAACAGGAGGTGCGGCCGCAACTATGAAAGATTTATCGTGGCGGCCGGGACGAGGGTAACAAAAAACGGAACAGGATCTGCGGCAATTATGGAAGAGGTGTGGTGCAGCAGCCAGGGCAGCTGACTTCGGAGCACAGGGCTCACGGTTCGATCCCCGGCTCCGGCCTCAGCTCAGCACCTTGTGACTCTGGGCAATAGCTCACTTAATTTCCACGACGGCCCCCAGCGCCTTGAGACCCGTAAGGGTGAGTAGTTCGCGCTTTAAAAATACGGATTTAAAGAAGCACGGCACCGGAAACAAGCTCAACAAAGTAGTGTTTACTGAAGCCTTTTTGGCACTTGTCACGTGACAAGGTGTGAGGCAGTTCAAAATAAACATGGCAGGAGGGGTGACCGAAGCGGATGGCAAAATAATCAATGACTGGCCAAAAGCATAAAAAACAAGCGCTGAAAGTTTAAAAAAAACAAACAAGGAATGCGCGTGAGAGAGAGGGGGAGCAGGAGGTGAGCCCGGGAGTGTTGCGTGCGTGCGTGCACGCACAGTCTGCTCATTTTCAAGCACTGTACTCATGCTTGTGGCGCGCCCCTGCTCGCTCCCGCAAGGTGGATGCCGCCACAAGCACGAGTGCAGTGCTTGAAAATGACCAGAGCGACGGCTAAAGGCCCTCCTATGCAGCACATGCGCGCTGCGTAGGCGAGACCTAAAAACTTGCGCGCGCAGTCTGCTCATTTTCAAGCACTGCACTCGTGCTTGTGGGGCGCCCCTGCTCGCTCCCGCAAGGTGGATGCCGCCACAAGCACGAGTGCAGTGCTTGCAAATGACCAGAGCGACGGCTAAAGGCCCTCCTATGCAGCGCATGCGCGCTGTGTAGGCGAGACCTAAAAAGGACAAACCACGGCTTTGAGGTACCGATTGTTGTTACACCTGTCTATCATGTCCATATAGGCAAGATTGAGAGCTTTAAAAAGACCTTGTGGTTGTGGTATGGTAGAATTTATCACCTTCAATGTGGAATTGGAGAGAATTGTTGACATACAGTACAATTATGAAGGTACATGGTTAGCATATCATCCAAATTGGGAACTAATCAATATTGTTGTATTTGCATAGACAAATGGTCTCTTGAGATATGGGCTGGTAAATGTAGTTGATCAAGAGCTATAGTAAGTAAAGACTGAGGCATGACTGGTTTACCTGTAGATGTTTGTCTTTAGATTAAATCGGCCCTTGACTGGGAACACCCTTTAGTCTCCCATAGCTGTTTCTCATGCGGTGGAGCAGCTTCCTGTAACTCTCGAAGATGTAAATGTGCTGTTTCAGCATAAAGAGGTGTAACAATATCTGTGGCAATGTTCGATTCAGACTCTAATGGCGAGGCAGTCTGGGGCCACTAAAAAAGAGACATGTCGTGAATCTGATGGCACAGGCGGGCGTACGCCTACCTGCGCCTTTAGCTGCCCAATCTGCGAATGCATTTCCCTGTGATACAAAATCCTGTTCATTTGTATGTGCTGCACATTTTACAACTGCCACTGCTTGTGGTAAAGTAAGTGCCTCTATTAAAGCCTCTAAAAGATTGTTATGCATAACAGGACTGCCATCTGACTTCAGGAAGCCTCCCCTGCTCCATCTCATAATGCTAAAATGTACAGTAGCAGTTACATAAGCCGAATAGATCATGATGACATTTCCTATTCCTTGTTTAAGAGCCGCTTTCAAGGCTGTCCATTCAGCTGCTTGTGCAGAATAATGTACTGGCAGTGTTAACTGCTTTACTATGTGGAGTGTGTCTGAAGAATCATGCTGTTGTGCTCGGACTACTGCCACAGCTGTGTCTTACTCCTGTGTCCTGGTCAATAGTAGAGGAAACATCAACAAAATAGACCATGCTACTGGGAATATGATCTCTTTTGCTTGACTAGATTAATTAGGAATTTATGTTGCACAGTCATGCGCATCATCCTCAGAGTCTAATGTAGGATGGGCAAACATTTCACCGTATGACACTTCACAACCTTCAAAGATGGAAGTGACATTATCACCTCCTATCCTGCTGGGTCTGGTGGCTTAGTGGACCCATGCGTCCACTGTATGGGCCTGTGTTTGTCCTCATGGTCACCAGTTCAAATTCCAGCGGGTTTACTCGGCCTTTCATCCTCCTGAGGTCGATAAAATGACCGTTGAGTTAGGTAACAATAAACATCTGTTATTCAGCGCCAAGATGCCCACGGGTAAGCATACGCTTTACAAATACATGTTGTATTCTATCCCGACACACTCTGTGTGGTTAAAGTGGCCTTAGCCTTCTGAATAATAGCAAACACTGCATAGAGCGTCAAAGGTGCACCCATGACAATGTACTACAAAAGCTGCAGTGGCGAGAGCTTTCTCACAACAATAATGTCCTCTCATCACTGAATTCAACTGTCCACTCGAGTATGCAATGGGTTTGTGTCCCATTTGCCAAAGGACAGCTGTCATCACTTGACCATTGTAAGGATAAGACATAAAACTCCTTGGTATAGTCAGGAGTCCCCCAAACCGGGGCGTTCCTTATCTCAGTCTTCGATGTCTGAAAAGTCTCCCTCATTTCTGGCATCCACGTTAACTTATCGTTTTGTCTTTTGCCTGTTTAATAGAAGCCTGTGCAAAAGAAACAATTGATGGATGGAATACTGGACAATGCAAACATTCACCCCCCAGTCACAAGGATCTGGGTTAAATCCATCATTCTTTTGCTCACCACACCACCCCAGTTTGGACCCAGCCATATGCAAATCAGTCTTGACCCTGTTCCTTGTGGGAACAGTCCAGTCCGAACTGCCAAGCCAGGTCCTCCCTGCTTGTTTCCCGTCCAAGGAGGACCTGGCTTCGCAGTTCGGGCTGGACTGTTCCCATAAGGAACAGGGTCAGGACTGATTTGCATATGGCTGGGTCCAAACTTGGGGTGGTGTGGTGAGCAAAAGAATGATGAATTAAACCCAGATCCTTGTGACTGGGGGTGAATGTTTGCATTGTCCAGCATTCCGTCCATCAATTGTTTCTTTTGCATATGTCGCCCTAAGTGGCAAGGGTATGCCCAGAAGTGGGTCTCGTGCTCACTACACCACTGGGTTCAAGCTAGCCTGGCTGATAAAGGGTGATGCCCTGAAACCGGTCCCAGGATGCTTGTTTCCGGTCCAGGGAGCACCTGGCTTGGCAGCTCGGGCTGGACTGTTCCCACAAGGAACAGGGTCAAGACTGATTTGCATATGGCTGGGTCCAAACTGGGGTGGTGTGGTGAGCAAAAGAATGATGGATTTAACCCAGATCCTTGTGAATGGGGGTGAATGCTTGCATTGTCCAGCATTCCATCCATCAATTGTTTCTTTTGCATATGTTTAATAGAAACCAGCAAAGGTGCTATTAAAGTGCTGTGATCAAAGACCCATTGTGTCACATAATTACAGAGGCCAAGAAACTTCTGCATTCCCTTAACAGTTTCTGGCTCAATTATTTGATGTATTGCCGCTGTTCTTTCAGGAGTTAATCGTCAGCCAGAAGCTGGCAGCAATTGTTCTAGGTATTGGACCTCCTCCTGACAATAATGAACTTTCTCTTACTCTACTTTGCATCCTCACTGTGCGAGAATAACCAGAAGAGATATAGTATCTTTCCTACACTGTTCTGTAGAACTGCAAACTCGTATGTCGTCGACATACTGCAACAATGTACTGTCACACTGAAAGTTTGACAGATCATTTTTCACCACTCTGTTGAAAATGAAATTGGACTCAAAATACCCTTGAGGCAAACAAGAATACAAATACTGAGTCCCACGATAGGACAACACTGTCAAATTATGACTGGATGGAGAGGGATGCTAAAGAAAGCATTCTTGAGATCTATGACCGAGAAACATTTAGCATCCTGAGGAATATTTGTCAAGGGTTGTGAACAATCTTGAATTTTAGTACCACTATATCGTTCAGTTGGCACAGGTCTTGAACCATACGTCAAGTATTAGCCTTGGATTTCTTGACCGGGTAAATAGGGGTGTTACAAGGAGATACTCCAGGGTATATTACTGCTTGCTTTAGTGCTTGTATAGTAAGGGAGTAAGTAAGTAAGTCCGTTTTTATATAGCGCAGCTACTCACCCTTACGGGTCTCAAGGCGCTGGGGGCCGTCGTGGAAATTAAGTGAGCTATTGCCCAGAGTCACATGGTGCTGAGCTGCCGCCGGAGCCGGGGATCGAACCGTGAACCCTGTGCTCCGAAGTCAGCTGCCCTGGCCGCTGCACCACACCTCTCCTAATCTACTTCTTTGGAAAGAGGATATTGTCTTACCCTAGATAGAAAAGCACCTTTAATGTAATTCTGAATGGAGTAGCGGTACGAATAAGGCCTACATCATGGGGACCCTTAGTCCACAAGGTCTCTGGCACTTGGGAAAGATCTGCATCCCTGTCAAAATCAAAAGCTCTACCTGGTGTGGGCGTCCTTACTTCCAATACTGTTCTCAATGGTATGTCATCCTGTTTTCTTAGAATCTTCATCAAACACTTGATCATCCAGTATTTCCTTAACCATTTTACCTGGCTCAATGAATATAACACATGCCCACAAGACATGGTTATGATCACAAGCTATTTATTTATTTTGAAGGTTTTATATAGCCCAAACAAGTCCTTTACGGGTATCACAGTTTTTTTTACACTTGTTAAAGAACAGAGACGTATACAATCAATGCAAATCAGAGCACCATAGGTCTGTTTTATCTCTATGGGGCCCTCCCTTCCCAGTAACTCTAGTTTTTCTCCTATTATATATAATGCTGTGGTAAAAGCTTCTAAATCAGCTCTAATTTGATCTCCAGTAGAAGAATCTACTGTTACAGCCATGATCCTGGAAGGAGGAACTCAATGGGTAGAACAAATCCTAGTTCTATCAGGCTCAAAATGAATTGTCCTATTTAATTTAGACATATATCTTTCCCCAATAGATTAGCTAGGCTAGCTTTAGAGACTAGCTAACAGCCATCAATGTACCTCCCTCCTATTTCCATCGCCACTGATTTAGTAAACTGAACCTCATTACCACCCCAGAGACTTCTTGTGTGTCCATTGATCTATTAGAAATTGGAAGGTCTCCCTCTCTAATACAAGGCGGGTTGCTCCCGTATCTATGAGGAATGCATACCTCTTGTATTGATAGCTGCCGTCACAGTGGGTTCCTCATCTGGCCTGTCCGTCACTGACAATACTGGACACATGGAACTACTCTGTGGGCACCTTCATTGCTTATATACTCCCACGTAATTTGTTTGGGAGAGGTTGCCTCACCTCGCAATCACACCTCCCTATCCATTTTGAGGTGGAGTTGCCATTGTGAATGCTTGGTAACTTTGCTGTGGCGGCATTTGTTGCACCGGAGGCATTCCTGGTTGCTGCGTACTTGGTGGTGGTGTCTGAGGTACATTTATGATTTGAGGCTTTGACTGTTGCTGCACTACTGTTTTTCCGGGCTGACTGTAAACCCCTGTCCTTCCGTTTTGTTTATCCCATCTTTTAGTACGGCATTCTTTAATGAAATGTCCATATCTATGACAAAGACCATCCTCTGGGAACCTATCCAGCCCCTTCCTAATCCTCCTTGTCCTCCTCTGCTTTTTCCTTGTGCCCTTACACAATCCTGCTGTTGAGGGTACTGTTGGATGGTCCCTGGGACCAATCCCGCAGACATTGCAGTCATCTGAGTGGTGGCTGCTGCTACAGCCCCTTCCATTGCTCCTTTCTTTGCCAACCTTTGCTGCACCAACTTGGCTGCTGCTTTCTCTGCCCCCTCCTGCTTGTTCCTCTCTTTATCCTGCTTCTTTTTATTTTATTTTATTTATTTTTTTACAACAATTGATTATATGTGCCTCTATCTCTGTCCAGGGTTTGGCTTCCGATGCCACTATATTGTCAAGAATGTCCTGCACATTAGAGGGTAAACCCTTCTTCACTACATTATAGAACAACACAGCATTTCCGCCTGTTACTTCCCAACCCTGACCTACTTCTTGTGCCCATTTTTTCTTTCATCGTGCTGAGAAACTGAACGGGATTCTCATTTGGCTGCATTGATTGAGCCATGAGAAACCCAATGTTTAGCCTATTAGGATACATCTTCCTCAGCTGATCCCAGACCACTGTCCAGACTAAGTTGAATGGGGAACCATCATACATAGTCTCAGTGAAGGTAACATTTCTCACTCCAGCCTTATGGAAAACAGTATCTGTCTCATCTCTTATAAGAGAGCTAAGTAAACTCTTTATGTCCCGTACTGCCAGGGTGATGCCTGTTCGACTGTCCTTGTCCATTTGTGGCCAAGAAACATAATGAGGTGCTCTAGGTCCCTTACGTATCAGGGGCGTCTGATATACGGGAGTAACAGAATGCTGGGGATATTGTGCTGCCTGGCATATTTTTGCCAGACCTGCAAACATTTCCGCATATAGGGAAAATCCCAGTCCGGATCTCCCTCACCATAAAGAATGCAATCCTCCGCATTTGCCATGTCATGTGTATCAAAGGACTCTTCTCTGCGGGGGCTAAACCTTCAGTCCATTCTGCTAAATTATCCACATAGGGTAGAACACATTACCAACCGTTTTCCCCTTCGACGACTATCTCATTAGGGGTGAGGTAAGTGCCTTGCAGAGCTGATTGAACCCTCATCTACTGCCTCTGTCTATTGTGTAGTGTCAACCCTCCTATAGGTTCACAAGATCCCATTCTGGGATTTGACTGGCCATGTGTTCCCTGAAATAGCAACTGCTCAAGCTCTGTTACTCAGGGTCTCCTGATTTTAGAGAACATGTCCTGTTCTCTTTCTCTAGTGTTGGTGAGATTAGGCAATCCCATTGCTCCCTTTGTATGGTCAAGATTAATAAGGGGCCTTTCTTGAGTGCTAATGTCCTAAGTAGGGTGCCAAGCCTCTGGAGATCGAAGTATTTCACCCACGTTATCTACATGCCTATGTATTGACTCTACTATATTTACCATCCTCCCAAAACTTTACTGAATCTGTCCTGATAAAGTAGCACAATGTTCTTCTCTCCTTGCCTCCATTGCATCTCTTCTATCCTCACTTCGTGATAACTATTCCTGAACACTCTCTAGTGAAACTATTACACTCCCCTTCGCCTTCTGCCAAGGTGGGAGATTATCCTCTGTCCTTCTAAAATCCTCATCTCTTTTTTGAGATACTGGTCATCCCGTAATACTAACAGCCCTATCTACATAGTCATTCAATCTAGCATCATCGACATCTCTCCGCTGTGGAGTAGACATCTGCTCCTTAACTACCCTTTCTGCTACATCTCTCTTCTGTAACAAGTGTGATGCTGCTGATGAAACAAGTGACTGATCCTCACTGTCTCCCAGACCTTGCTCTTCACCCATTGTTGTATACTTCATAGGGTGTCCTTAAACGGGCTTTCTAGAATCATGTCCTTATATAGACATAACCCAACCGGCCCTTATATAGGCATAGAATCCCAGGCCTTATTTAGGCATAAACTATGCATACCATATACAGGCATAGCTTCCGACATCCGTCCACCCTAGCGTCTCAACGAGTCCATGAAAAAACAGACCCTCAGGCTGCGGGAGTTTCCCTTGCCCAGGACTATTGATTTCTTCAAGGACTCATACATTATGCATGAACCTCTTATTCCCTAAGGGATTCATTCATGACGTCTTTCGCTACCCAACTCACGTCAATGCTACCATTTTCAGGTATAAATATACCTTCCCAAACCCCTGTAAATCAGAGGAGACCTCGACTTCAGAGGAGCCCGATTCCCGGTCAGACGCACTGAGAAGACGCTGCCCTTCCTGCTCGCAGAGAGTCCAGCTTCCAGTGATCTAACTTCCCTTGCGGGGTGTTGGAGTTCAAGTCCGGAAAAGAGATTCCTACCTCTCTCATTCTTCAGGTATGGAGCAGACTAGAACCTAGAGAGACTCTTGGCATACTAGACTCTTGGCATACTAGACTCTTGGCATACTAGACTCTTGGCATACTAGACTCTTGGCATACTAGACTCTTGGCATACTAGACTCTTGGCATACTAGACTCTTGGTATACTCTAGTCAAGGATACAGCACCTACTTCTCCCTACACCTAGGATAGGTTAGGTATACTGGGATAGAACTAGGGTAGAAACGCATCGTATGAGTACTCGCATTTTTAGGCTGTGTCATTTTATGTAAATGCATATATGCTGAAAAGATCATGCTAACGCAGTATTATTTATTTTTACTGCTCACCTTGTACATCATTTATCTCGCATACTGTCTTGTGATCATAACAGCACATCTACTTTACAACAGAAACAAGACTGTTCAATAAATCCTTTATTGAAACGCCCGTCTGTTATTTCTGTGTAACTCTGAGAATAACTGAAACATGCACGACTGAGCTGAGTGAAATAGTTATCTATTGTTTCTAAGACTCTGGGACACATCCTGATTCTGTAAGGGAAACACAGTGGTCCTGTTTTGCGGCAGCCAGAAACTAATCCCTTCTTGTCGTCAAGAAGTTTCTAGTGGCCTCTGAGCTAGCTGGCACAAGTAATTAAGTTTAATATACTCGATAGGGACATACCGACCTCAGTCCTATGTCAAACCTATAGGATATATTATTCCAATGCGCAGAGCCTATAAGGGAAATAGGAGCTACACTACATGGCGCCCAACGTTTGGTAAGGCAGTAATTCAACGTTAGATACTGAGTAACTCAGCTGTGCACTTTTATTTTTCTCTCAGAGACCCCTACCCTTATACTCCAAAAGACGTCTGGAGTGGGCAGGGTTAATATCCGCCACGGCTATATAGGGCAGTACCCTATACATTAGCTGTTTGGTTTGCTCAACGTTGAAGGATAAACTGTTCCACAATATTGTGCATCTTATCTTTGTTTCCTTGAAACTAGTTCTACATTTTTTTTCTCTTCGAAAAACAAAATGAATGTAGACGCCGAAAACGGTGTAGCTGCGGCTGAACCAGCCCAAGCAGCGTTATTTAACAACACAGGTTTAAATGAAGCCGAAGAGGGTGTCAAAGACATTCCTCCTAACTTAAGAAGAGCCATTACTCTAAAACTTATAAAACATGGCCTATCTCCGAGAGGAGGTAGAGCAGTTTTCGTGATAGAGGCACACGAATCCTTTCAGACAGAGGTATTCTATTCATGGGTAATATTTCCTGAATCCAATCCAGTAACTCACTTGTTTAACTTCTACAAAGAAGATGAACAACCAGAGGAATACATTCCTTTTGAGGATATTGAAATTCCATCAACATACCAGGAGCACCAGCTCTGGTTTAAAGGCGCCCTAAAACATCACAGAAATATAACCAGGCTCGGTCCGCTAGGCAGACCAGGAGCAACATGGCCGATTCTAGCCGGCTACACACCTCATCCAGACATCGAAATAATGTCAGACGAGGAACTACTTAATCAACTCACAGAGTTAATAAAAATCTACAGACAATTGGTTCAATATGTCATGCGGACTTTCACAGTCCAACAGCCATTAACACTTCCAAATCAAGCTCCTCCACAGGGGAGTACACTGAAAATTACACCACAGACTCTATACGCAGTCATGGGTAAAATACCCACTAAGCGGGAGCAAATTCCGTTTTGGATAGCTCAAAAAATTACTCAAATCGAAGCAGTATTTCCAAATACTAGCCCGCATGAGAAACACAGAATCCTAACCATTAGTTTACCAATGGGGATCACACCACAACTGGAAGACTGCACCACTTGGGGCTCAGTCTTTGCTGCCATCTACACTAAAACACACGGCATTCCGTCAATTGCGGTAATACCAGATGTCCTAAAACAGATTCAAAACGAATATGGGGCAGAGCCTGCTTTAAATTTTGGTATGAAATTACTGAAAACTTTTGAACAGGTCTCAACAATAATATTGTCTAATATTAAAGGGGAGGCAGCAGCAGTGGCGATCCGACAAAAACTAAGGGAATTCGATGTTACAGAACATCAAACAGAGCTACCCAGAATTATAGAGCAATCATATGCAGAATTAGGCAGAGATAGTTTGGGTGGGAGACCAGTTAAACCAAAACTATCTGAAAGTCCTGAGAAGGACTCAATTAAACAAACTCCTACATCTTCTAAAAAGAAGTGGGAGACTAATAAACAAAATTCAAACGAGAAAGGTTCTCAGTCCCGAGGTAGGTCTCCTCAAAAGGAGCCCTCTGAAAGGAGGTACAACCTCAGGAATAGGGATAATTTGAGAAAACCTGATAGGTATCAAGATACTGATACACGTTCCTCTCGTCCCTTTCAGGTCTCATCACAGACTACGGAAAGAAGAGGACGTACAGAACATAGAGAAGAACGCGTGAAATCGAAAGACGATAAACACGCTCAAAAAACTAAAGCAAAACCTCAATTCTCCAAAAAGAAAGTAGCAGGTCTTAAAGTAAGACATGCCGAGAATACTGAGATCGCAACTCAAGAACGGAGAATGGGCTCAGACAATGCTGGACAGTGCAGCAGAAGTCACAATAGCTCGCCAGAACCTGATGGAACTTCTGGAGATAGTGGACTTGAATGAGTACATTACAGTAGAGACTGTAGACACCAGGGTTAGTACTCCACAAAGGTTATATGAAATAACAATCCGGATGGAGGGAGACAAACCTAGACAGGTTAAAGCACTTTTTTGGGAAAAACTATCAAAGGGTTATGACATACTTCTAGCAGAAAAAGACTGGCCACCACAGTTTGTCAGGGAGTGCCCACACGGCGAGGACATAATTATGCCTGCCTTCTCCAATCATATACCAATTCACTTAAAATATACATATGCCAGAAAATGGGCAGTGGCCCAGGCTCCAGCATTATATAAAAATCATGTAGGATGGGATGAGGACTCACCTCACCATAAAATACATCTGAAACATGAACCAACTGCACAAAGGCAGTATCCTATTAAGCAAGAAGCTAAAAAACAGGTCAGGGAGATTTTAAATCAACTTGAATATCAAGGGGTGATTGAAACATGCACCTCCTCAATGAACAATCCTTTGTGTCCTGTCTCCAAACCAGACAATACATATCGTTTAGTTTTGGACTACAGACATTTAAACACTTGTTCTAAAACTTTTGCAGTGCAAAATGCACACAGCACAGCATTAATGAATAACATTGTGCGTAAAAAATACAAAACAACATTAGACATCTCAAACGGTTTCTTTTGTCAAAATATTGCACCGGAAAGTAGGTACTTAACGGCATTCTCCATAATGGAGACCCAGCGTCACTTTTGTCGACTCCCACAAGGGTTCAAGAACAGCCCAGGTTTATTCTCAGCGAGAGTAACGGAGTTACTACAAATTTATGACAACGAGGCATTGCCCTATGTCGATGATATTTATCTGACAGACGATGACTTAGAACGACACTTGAACAGGGTGTGCACCATTATATTGGGATTTGCCTCTGAGGGCTACAAGTTCAACTTCAAAAAGTCCCGAATTGCCCATCTCAATGTCCTATTTTTGGGATATGAGCTTTCAAGTGAAGGTAAGAGCTTGGCAGCTAACTTTCTAGAGAAATGTGCGCTGATCCAACCTCCTAAGACGCTAAAAAATTTACAATCAATCCTGGGATTCCTAAATTTTGGAAGAACATACATTCTAAACTACGCAGAAAGGGTTAAACCTCTCTACGCATTAATAAAACCTGATTTTTCAATAAAAAACTGGACACAGGAACACACAGAAATTTTGCGTTCACTCCAAGCTAACATGTTAGCAACAAATCACTTACAAACACGCGTAAGTCAAAGAAATTTGGTGATTCGAATAATTTCGGGTCAATATGGATTCACTTACTTAACCTTTAATGAGGGTGAGAAAGTACCAATTGCATACAAATCACATTTGTACACACAAGCGGAAATGCGTTTCAGTTCAACTGAAAAAATTCTGACAGCAGTTCAAACAGCTGTAGCAAAAGAAAGAGCCTTAGCCCAAGGGAAACGCATAATTGTCGTTACCCCAGTACCGGCTTTAGAAGCGGTCACAAAAGCAAGCATTCCAAATGCTAAAGCTTTACATCCAAGATGGATACAATGGGTTAATTCTCTTGCTGCAACTGATGTTGAATATGTATTTGATGCAGATTTAAAAACTCAGGCATTTCTCCAATATGAACAAGAATGTCCTCTGCCCACTGAGATTCTGCCTCTCGATCAGTATGAATTCGTAATTTACACTGACGGATCCGCACAGCCCGCAACAGGGAGTAAGCAAGCTTACAGTGCAGCGTGTGCAATCGTTAAAGGTCGCATGCCAAATGGCATCTTCAGACCTATGGTCACAAAAACTCTGTCACTAGGTGATTATACAGCTCAGCGAGCTGAACTACAGGCATTCAAACTGGCACTTGAAAGTACGGATCGAGAATTCCTCACACTGATAGTGTGCGATTCCTTTTACTGTGTTCAGTCGTATAATGACTATATACGAACCTGGCTTGAAAATGGTTTTAAGGATGCAAAGGGTGGCACAATCGAGCACAAACTGCTTTGGGAACAGGTAGTTCTGTTGAAAAATGAACTACCAAAGGCTCACGTGATTCACACACTGAGTCATCAGCGTGATGGCGTTCAAGTTGCAGGGAATTCATTGGCTGACGAAGCCGCGAAGGGGGCTGTTCAGACGGCTTCCGTAGCTGCGATCACTCATTCACAAACAAAAATAGACGGTGAGATAATGTTAGCTGTCAATGCTTCGAGCAAAGGCAGCAGTGCAGTGTTACCGAAAAAGTTTCCACTCAAGTACTCTTATGTAATTGATGCGAATAACGTTCCTTTTGCTCGAATCCCTGGAGTGGGGGATAGGGTAATTCCAAACAAGGAACGCAGATTAGGACTTATCCTAGCAGCACACGAAGGGATGGCTTCTGCCCACGCAGGTGTTTCGGCAACAGTATCTTTACTAAAGCAGAGATATTGGTGGCCTGGCATTCGGAAACAAACTAAGAACTATGTTTTAGAATGTGATATTTGCCAACAGATGAAAGTCTCAACAGTGAAACGTCCTGCGCAGACGCCCCTATTAATTTCAGATAAACCATTAGCTTGTGTTTACCTGGACCACTGCGGTCCCTTGCAAAGGGACGGTAATTATAAATACATCATGGTTGCAGTGGATTCATGCTCTAGGTTCCTATGGTTATGGCCTCAGCGCTCGGCTGACGCTCGAACTGTTATAAAAGATTTGCGAGTCTTTATCGGCACATACGCAATAGGCACGTTTCATTCTGACCAGGGTCCTGCGTTTAGCTCTAGGGCTTACAAGGAGGCCATGGCCAGTCTGGGCGTTGCATTGCGGTACTCCTCTCCATTCCATCCTGAGGGAAATTCTGTTGTGGAAAGGAAAAACCGAGACATAAAGCAGTCTATAACAGCTAGGGTATTAGGCTCGGGTGATGGGTGGGTCAGACACCTAAATAGCGTCCAGCGCTCTCTCAATAATTTGCCAAGAAGTTCTCTAGGGGGGTCACTCCATATGAGGTCCTGTTTGGGACAAGAATGTGGGTTCCAGACTTAGAACACGTAGGCACAGTGGTGGACAAAAAGAATTTGATATCACAGATCGTTTGGCTGTTTTACAGGAACTTAACAAGTTAAGAACGAAACAAAGCAACGTATCCTTACGGCCAACCACCACTGGGGAAAAATCGGCGGTCCCAGCAAGGCCTGTCTGGATTCCAAAAATTGGGGATCTAGTCAGAGAAAAAGTCGCGGACAAGAAGGAATTTGGACCTTCTTACAGACAACCGGTACCTGTTCTAGCTGTTCAAGGAACAAGGACAGTACGTTCTGCCAACCCTTGCTGGAAGAAAGGAGAAAAGATTTGTGTCAATCGACCTCATCAAACCACAACATGTGGCCAATACTAAACAGTAGGCCTCGTGGACTCCGACCTAGTAGCAGACGCACTCCTCTCGCTACTATTCAAGAGGTTCAGACTGAAAGACTGATCACGATCGAGAATTCAGCTGTAATAAATGAAGGACTAAGTAACCAAGCTATGGAACTCATCCCTCTTGACAACCAAATAACAGTTCGTCCAAATACACCTGTCTACACCAACGTGACACGTGAAGAACTGGTTCCTGTGATTTCATCGAATCCTGATGCAATTCCAACAATTGACAGAACTGCTTCTGGCTATTTCATTGACTTTGATACGTTTTCAGAAGATCCCAGCGAACCTGAAACTACGCCAGCATCATCAAAAATCAAGCAGCAAGTACAAGACTTTATTCACTTTCTGAAAAAGACTTATCTGGTTTCTCCATGGACTAAACTCTGGATTACATCTGGACTTTTTTTTTTCCTGCTCAGGCTAGCTTTGGTAACAACAGTAAGCATGCTTATAAGTGGCAGATACATCCATGTGAACAGTGAAGGAAAGACGTAAACGTGCTTTTGAAACCACATAAATCTTCCCATCGTGAAGCAAGAGACTTGTCATCAGTGAACATCACAGCTGTTCTTATACAGGATGGTATAGTGTGGGACAAAACAGACTATGAAATCTTCGGCCCCAGTGAACAATTGAACATTCCACATTTGTTTAAAATTTCACTAAGTGATTTGATAACGTCCAGTACCTATTCAGATGATTGGGACTTAGAGACTGTTCAAGATATAATGTTTGATCTAGAAAAATCTGCTGCATTTTCTAAAAATGAATATTTAGAAGGTTCATCTGATTACGAAACACTGTATTGTTATAACCACTATGGTCATCATTATTTGCACAAAACTGCATATCCAAGAAACGTGTTTGTTTAATCAATGGGAACATTGTCCTACACCACCACAAGGTAGTTCGAAAACTTTTGCTAGTAAATTTCCATATTTTTCAGGTTATAATACATCTGATCCAGAAACGTTTTACTATAAAAATGTAAACAAAACCGGACTGAAAATTATGTTAACAAATACAAAACAGATTTACTCTGAAGCATTTATTGCCCAACTGTCTACACAGGGTTTCGACTTATGGAAAGACACAATTGAGACAAAGACTGTCTGGAGTAGTAAATATTGGCAAGTACAGGGTATAGAAGCTTTATTTAGAGCCTGTATTATCCCTGAACAAATACTGTTTTTGAATGACACCGTCCAACAGACATCTTGTCTTGGATTAGCCAAGATCAAAGAGATGAAAACACCTTCTGTGCCAACTCCTGCCAGTGACAATATTACAAAGGCAGTGGTGACAGTTGACAATATACTACAACTCAACAGAACTCATCCTAATTGGAAAAAATGGTTGATCTGGCCCACAGACACAAATAACTGTCAGGAAAGGTTCTTGAACAAAACTCAGGGCTTTACTATTCATAGGCCAGACCCAAGATATGTCCAAAGACAACATCCGGGGGTAGTAACAACATATAGTGTAGGAAAATTATGCCTAAATTGGCTGCATAGATCTACACTACAGGATGTGAAGCAACACTTAACCTTACTTGCACATGATGCAGATCTTGGGGAATTCTTGCTTGGACCAAGAAAACTGCGTCAAAAACGTTTCATATATGCCGGCATCTACGCTGCTTATAACGAAGCATGGAAAGTGTCACAGATAGAGGCTGCAGAACGAATACGTGAACTTGATCGTATTAATTTAGAGAAAACACTCTCTGTAGTCGACAATGGGTTAACAACTTTGTCCTCCAGAATGTATTCGTTGGATGGCATTGTATCCTCTGCTATCGACATTCTAGAACAAGATTTGGCTATGTTACAACAAGGTCAGTCTCAATTACGTTCTATTGTGTTATTAACATGGACACTGCAATCTTTGCGAGCGGGCTATGTGCCTTGGCGTTTCATCAACACGTCGTCTCTGTTTGCAGAATACAATCTAACTGATAAACAGATCGAACTGGCACAAAGAGGAGCGAGGTATACAGTGCTGAGCATTGAAAAATTTGACAAATTACCATTCACAGTGGCAGAAAAACCAGCTACAGAATGGCTTATTCATGGCAAAATAACATTACCTGTGACAACTTTTCAGTTTCAGTATTGCCTCAGACAGATGCAAGCAGGCAAATATGAAAGGTTGGGTAAGGAATACATTAAGACATCTTGGAATTTACCGTATACACATACATGTTGGAGTGGGGATCGTGAAGTGTTTCTTAGCGGTATTAACTGTAAACATGCGCTGACCGGTTCACTCATATGTCAGGACATTATTTTACACGGTGCTTGTAATGGTTCTGTGGCAAACTTGTCTTGTCATCAGCACGGTTCACCAGCTGCTGTGATTAATCCAGCGTTTGGACAACTTTCGAATGGGAGTTACCTCATGTTGAATGATCAGAGCTGCTGTGGAATGTTGCCCGGCATCCCATATCTAGTAACGGTCAACTCCAGGGTCACTTGCTGTATGCAAGTATTGTTTCCCCGATAGACACAGTCAGGGAGTCGGCTTTATGGCCTTCACTGAATGTCTCTTTTATAAGATTTGATACTTTAAGCAGAATGAAAGCCATGCTTTTACAGCAAACAGTGCCTTTGACCTCGGCCAGAGAAACCTATGATCTACAAGTTGCAAGGACTTCGGCTGAGATACAGACTTTAATACGTACAAACTGCCCCATACATTTCGTAGAAATGTTATCACGTATCTTCAACATGTCAGATACAACAGGAATTGTACATGTATTTAAGAGCATTTGCACCGGTCTCTTAGCACCGTTCCAGGCAATACTTGGAATTATTCCGAACTTTGCACATTCGGTGTTTGGTGGCATACCATTAATTCTAGCACTTGTTGCGGGAATTCTCTTCATCTGTCTGCTATTGCGCTATGGCCAGCCTCTTCGCAGAAATATCTCCGAGCGAAATGGAGAAAGCTCTCCTTGAAAGAAAGTGCCGTGAGCGAATAGTACAGCTATTTGGCATGACTCGTCTACGGGACCTTAATACCACATGGTTCCTGTCATTCCGACCAATCTGGCAAGATTGCATCTTACCTGTTCTACGCTGCCTGTTATGCGGTGAAGAATGCGTGTTGGACGCTTGTCTAACATACCCATCAGCTGCGCCAAAGGACGTCGATACTTTGCTGGTCCCGATAACGGTCCATGCTTCGTGTTGTCCCCAGAGGCTCCCGATACTGATGTCAGCATTCATTGAGATCTCACAGACGCCTCCTGCTGCTGCTGAGGTACGAGAAACAACTCCAGGCACACAGGTAACCATGGACGCGAACATTGCTGCAGCGACCTATGCTGAGGGCAATGCTTCCCATCTTTGTGCGGTCAATCTCTTGCATGAGGTGTTCGAACTTACACCAGCGACAGTGGATGATGTTTTGTCTATTGACATAGATGACCTAATGTTTACACCAGACTCGTGAAATGACTCTGATTCGGCATACTGTGTTCCAGTGCAAACAGCAACAATTTGGCCTTCATTTTTTCAGAGACTTGGAACAATACCAAATTTGAACTTGTTTCCCATTTTTCGAATGAAAATGGCACTCCGATCTGCTTAAAGTAAAACTAGCCTTATAATACAGACTTGGCAGTACTTCCAGGGACACTTAGTCATCTTGTGTGTCTAAATTAGTTCATTTAAATTTCATGACAGGAAATGACTTTGATTTTGAACAACCTTATCGATCATTTTCGTCATATGTAAATATTGCTTTTATATTTTCATTCCAAATGCATTTATTTCAGACTTTATGCAGGAAATGAAAAACACTGCTTCTTGGTGTACAGAAACCTTTGCATTTTAAATGTGTCTTTTAAAGCTTTTAGGATATGTTTTAAAATATGCGGTACTCCGGTTTTTATTGTATAGCATTCTAAATGTTTAGGCATTTTTAGTATTGTTGTTTACACGAAAGAGGAGTGGGTGTTGTATACTTCATAGGGTGTCCTTAAACGGGCTTTCTAGAATCATGTCCTTATATAGACATAACCCAACCGGCCCTTATATAGGCATAGAATCCCAGGCCTTATTTAGGCATAAACTATGCATACCATATACAGGCATAGCTTCCGACATCCGTCCACCCTAGCGTCTCAACGAGTCCATGAAAAAACAGACCCTCAGGCTGCGGGAGTTTCCCTTGCCCAGGACTATTGATTTCTCCAAGGACTCATACATTACGTCTTTCGCTACCCAACTCACGTCAATGCTACCATTTTCAGGTATAAATATACCTTCCCAAACACCTGTAAATCAGAGGAGACCTCGACTTCAGAGGAGCCCGATTCCCGGCCAGACGCACTGAGAAGACGCTGCCCTTCCTGCTCGAAGAGAGTCCAGCTTCCAGTGATCTAACTTCCCTTGCGGGGTGTTGGAGTTCAAGTCCGGAAAAGAGATTCCTACCGCTCTCATTCTTCAGGTATGGAGCAGACTAGAACCTAGAGAGACTCTTGGCATACTAGACTCTTGGCATACTAGACTCTTGGTATACTCTAGTCAAGGATACAGCACCTACTTCTCCCTACACCTAGGATAGGTTAGGTATACTGGGGTAGAACTAGGGTAGAAACGCATCGTATGAGTACTCGCATTTTTAGGCTGTGTCATTTTATGTAAATGCATATATGCTGAAAAGATAATGCTAACGCAGTATTATTTATTTTTACTGCTCACCTTGTACATCATTTATCTCGCATACTGTCTTGTGATCATAACAGCACATCTACTTTACAACAGAAACAAGACTGTTCAATAAATCCTTTATTGAAACACCCGTCTGTTATTTCTGTGTAACTCTGAGAATAACTGAAACATGCACGACTGAGCTGAGTGAAATAGTTATCTATTGTTTCTACGACTCTGGGACACATCCTGATTCTGTAAGGGAAACACAGTGGTCATGTTTTGCGGCAGCCAGAAACTAATCCCTTCTTGTCGTCAAGAAGTTTCTAGTGGCCTCTGAGCTAGCTGGCACAAGTAATTAAGTTTAATATACTCGATAGGGACATACCAACCTCTGTACTATGTCAAACCTATAGGATATATTATTCCAATGCGCAGAGCCTATAAGGGAAATAGGAGCTACACTACACCATACCCACCTGGGGAGAGGCTATCTAAATGTAGTGTAAACTGGGCTTCTAATTGTCCTGAAAACTGAGTCACCCACCCTTACATGCGTCTCGGTTTTGACATCTGGGGGACAGCGCTAGAGGATCCCTTCGGAGATTGTGAAGGGGTCTCAACCGTAGGATTCTGAAATCCCACTGCGGCTTCCTGCAGCTGCGCCAATGGCTAAATACCAGGTACCTTGGGAGATGTATTTATAGGGTCAGATGGAGGTGCTAGATGCATCAGCATTTGAGGAATCCTTAGACTTTTCATAAAAGACTCGCCATAAGGCGGCTTCTCCCTTCTGTAATTTAACTCCTTCATATCTACTTTTAAGGTGCGTAACAATATGCTCTAATATTTTGTCATCAAATGTCCCTTCCTTTGGCCAAAGATACATATGTTTGGGTGGCTTTAAACCATTCCTTGCAATACTTTTGCAACCTTTTCTGATCACCTGGAAAGGTCTTTTGCGTGTGCTCTGAGGGAGTCTCAATAGCCCCCCATATTCATAGCAGATTTTATAATCTAACTTTTATTTGTCTACTCAATATTTCCTATTGTTTCAAATCTTTACACTAGTCTTCACAAATAAAATTGTCAATTTGGCTTTTTTGGCTTTGGCATTAAACTTGGGCCACTGGACTCGGGCCGTGAGCGTTGGGTGCAGAAGTGGTCAGCTTCACAGTTCCACATGCAGAGCATTTTGTCTTAAAAGTTGTTTTTCTTCTGGACAGGTCCGCTGTCCATGGGAGATCAGGAGTCTTTTTAGAAGACAGTCTGCCCTCCCAGGGTTCTGGAGGTCGCTGGGCTGCGGGACGAGTTGCTCTTCTGTAGCAGGGTCTTTGTGGGCTGCAGACAGGCCGGTAGGGCTGGGGCCAAGTCAGTTGGTGTCTTTAGTCTTCGCTGCTACACGGCTCTTCTTTGTCATCTTCTTCATAGGTCGTCGGTAATCTGAAGATTAAGGTTCAGGGGTGCCCCTAAATCACAAATTTTAGGGGTGTTACAGGGGTCAGAAGGCAGTAGCCAATGGGCTACTTACCTTTAGGGTACCCAAGTCCACTTCCTCTGGGGACAGAGCATATCCCTAACCCCATTGGCTAGAGTCCTCCAAAACGATATGGAGCATTTTCACAAGAGGAATCACTTCAGCTCAGAGCACCTTAGGGGTGGTCCTGGCTGAGAGGTGACACACCTCTCTGGCTTACTAATTTTCCTGCCGACCTTGCTGCCAGAAATGGGGCTTGGTCAGGGGGGGCGGGCATCTCCACTTGCTGGAGAGGCCCTGGTCAGCATAACAAAGGATGGGAAGCCTTTGAGGCTCATCACCTTTCAATGCTGTTCCTGCTTGGGGGTAGGTGTGAAGCACTTCCACCCAGAGCAGGCTTTGTTTCTGACCCTCCAGAGCAAAAGGCTCCTACCTCAGGGGCTCAGAAACATGTCTAGAGGTGGCAGGCTAGTGCAGACCAGTCAGGCACACACTAGTGGGTTGGTAGGTTTTCAGGGGCACCTCTGAGGTGCCCTATGAGTGCATTTATTAATTAATCCAACACTGGCATCAGTGTGGGCTCATTGATCTGAGATGTCTGGTACCAAACATCTTGAAATTCGGTAAAGCCTTCAAAGAGCTGTGTAACTCGTAGTGACAAGCTCCCAGCAAATGGACTCAGTATAGCTTCACTGTGAACTTACAATGTCTAAGAATGGACTTAGACACTATAGGGACATATCTGCTCATGCAGCAATATCCTCCCATGAGGTATAGTGCACCCTGCCTTAGGGCTGTAAGGCCTGCTGTAGGGGTGACTTACCTATGCATCTTGCAGTGCTGGTAGGCCTTGCACACCGGGATGTGTGCCAGATTGACTCTTCACTTTTAGCTGCACCAACACACGCAGGCTGCAGTGGCAGTATGAAAGTGTTTGGTTAAGGGTCTCTTAGGGTGGCACAAAACATGCTGCAGCCCTCCGAGACCCTCTTTGGCCACAAGGCCCTTGGAACCACTGGTACCTTTTACAAAGGACTTATATGTGTGCCAAATGTGGAAACAGTGGTACAGTTTTAGGAAAGAACACAGGCACTGGGGACATGGTTAGCAAGAACCCAGTGCACAGTCGGTCAAAGATGCACAAGAGTCAGCCAAAAAGTGTGTGTGTGTGTGTGGGGTAAGCATTCCAAAAAGAGTACTTTCCTACATGCCCCACATTAGACTAAAAGAAATTAGTTATGGATGCATATTACTGCCTCTGACCTATTCAGCGTAGTTTTATCTCTGCATCATAATCATTCCACAGAGTGAAAAACCTGGGAAGCTCTTATTTCATCATTGCTTGATTCTTTCTGTCCTGCAGCAAACTTTATAAGGTTGCAGAGATTAAACAACCTAACTCATCTTGGTAAGCATCTGCACTAGGAGCGCAGAAAAAGGTATAATTGTATCAATAAATGGTATATTTTCCAGGATGATTAGAACAGGCTTTCACTCTCAAAGCTCTTCGTACAGACTATAATAAATCAGTCTGGGAAGCAAATCCGAAAGATCACGAGTAACAGTGTATTTGCATGCTTCATAAGTGTACTCCGAAGGATTGTAGGACGTTTTTGGAATTTCTAAATAAAATAGATCTGATATTCATGCTCTTATTTCAATTTCCCTGGAATTCTGGTGAAATATGCTACTAAATTATACATAGTCTGGTTCCACCACCCTGCAGTATTCCCTTAGGGTTAATTGTTTACTGCTGGACCTGTCTGGATCTATGGCTTTCAGTTAATGATTCCTCTTGGGACAATCCAGATTTGCTGTTACAGAAAATAATATCAAGAAACGCAAATCCCTAATGGAATATCTAGAGCCATTTACAAATAATCCATTGATAAGGATAGCTTGCATTTACTCATTGTTTATTTAATGTTTTTTTATAACACCATTCCATTTTCTTGGAATGGCTCCATTTTGCACCCCATTTTCAAAAGTGGTAGTAAAACCAGTCTGGATTTATAAATGTATTGCCCTTCTGGATGTGAAGTAAAATTCTATGCTTCTTAATTGTTAGATAATTTGTGAAACTGGGTAAATGTACAAACATTGCTCCCTTGGTTCCAGACATGATTTCCCCTAAAATGGCACAACTGATAATATATTTGCCCTCTCAGAGTTGATCGATTACTCTGTGTGTTGGCTTCCATTGGTTATATGCATGTTTTTTAGATTTTAGGAAAGTCTTTGACAGCATCAATAGGAATCAACTTTGGATAAAATTAATAGCCCATTACTAAAATAAACCAAGAAAAACTATCCAAAGTTTATACAAACACAGGCCCAAAATAAATTGGAGGATATATCCAGCCTTTTGAAAATAATTTAAATCAATAGAAGTTTAAAACAACAGTGCATCTTGGCACCCCTGTTTAATCTGTTTTTGGCTCTAAAAAGAGCATGCCCCCCCCAATTTAAGTCACACTTCCATAAATAAAATACAATATGCAGATGATACTAGGTTGCTGGATTGTACAAAATTGAAACTTCAACACAGTAGTTCAGCCCTTTGCCAGTATTGATCTGACATTGACTTGGTGATTAACCATTTTATAGCAAACACATTATTTGATAATAAACGACAGAATCCAAATTTCTTAATATTTGATTGTGATGTTTTAGCACGAGGAAATTCATTGTGCCTCCACATGCAAATATCAGAAAATGAAAAATGTCGTAGCTATCAGTTTCAATTCTATTACGGACACGTAGGCGAGGATTAGCAAATGGGGAGCTCTTCAGGGGCCATGGGAGGCAGTAGGGGCAACACAGCGATGTCTTCAAGCATTTGGAATGCAATAGGTCTCGCATTTGCGAGAGTTTAAGCTATTGGCATTGTAAATGACAATGCCTTTTATTTATGTTTTAAAAACCAAAATATAAATAAAAGGCATTGTCATTTACAATGCCAATAGCTCAAACTTGCGAAAATGCGAGACCTATTGCATTGCAAATGCTTGTTAATATCATATCATCACAAAACGAACATTCCCAGAAGTCTTTGGGATATCACAGAAAAAAACAACCAATCAGAACAAGGCAATCTGAACATAGTCTATTGTTGGTGTTTATGCTGCTTCTTTTCTTTGCGTGAATCACGCTCCATCTGTTACTCACGAATCCTGTTTGAAACAGTCATTTCCTATTATGGTAAGAACCAATAGATAGTTAGAACTGAGTCTCCCTCGAGAACAATGAAATCATATCAGTACAAGCTAGAAAGAGTTGGAACAAACATAGGCAATTCATATAGACATGTTTGAAAAAACAATTAGTTACTGATAACGTGGAGTAAATAAATCAAGGCCTTCTCGCCGGGTGGGATAATCCTCACCTCGGTGTCCTTAATAGAATTGACACTTTCCGTTATGATAGCTAGGGAATTTTACATTCTATGTCCGAACCGGAGCTGATGATTAGGATTATGCTAGTTTAAAGCTTGCTTACCACCAATTGTGCGACTTCCACCACCTGCTTGAAATGAAACCTCTTAAAGGTGGAAACCGAAGACCAATCCGCTGCATTCATGATGTCCTCCAGTCTGTCACCCAGGTGAAAAGCCTTGGAGGCCATTACCCCTCTTGCTGAGTGTGCCCTAAACACCCCCACATTTATACCTGCTTCTTGCATAACCCAACACACCCATCGGACGATTGTGAGAGAAGATACCTCTCTAAATGGCTTCCGCAAAGCAATCGGGAGTTGTCTCTCGCCCGGAGGACAGAGTTCTTCAATGATTTCCTCATATGCTTTCAAACACTGCACTACACACAGTTAAGGGGAGTCAACAAATGCGGAGTATGAAATAATCCAAGTGTGGGACTTAGTCCGTCTGCTGACCATGAAGGAAACCTCAAGTGAAGAAAATACTCTACCTATCACATCCAGGGCCTGAATGTTGGAAACCCCACGACAAGATACCAGGCACAACAACATGGCCAGTTTGCAGAAATTTCTTCCCGCGAAAGTAACCTTTTCGGTTGTGAAGGGAGTAACAGGTTGAGGACTTGATTAACGTCCCAGAGAGAGGAATACCGAGACTCCAGCAGCAAGGAGAGGCGAATGCCCCGTAACAACCTCTGCACAAAAGGATGCTCTCCGACTGGGGATCCCTCAATCGGAGCATGACCCACCGATATGGCAGAGAAAAAGGTAGTAATTGATCTGTAGGCCATACCCTCTGAGGACAGGTCATATAAAAAATGTGAATCTTGACTACATTGGCAACCACAGGATGCAAGTCTTGTTGCATACACCAGCCCATCCATCTCGTATAAGCCGATCTATAACTCTTGACAGTGCTGTCTGCCCAGGCCTTGGGCAAGAGGATCTCAGCCTGTCTCAAAAGGCCTGGGATTTTCCACCATTGCCTGTAATCCGCCATGCCAAGAGGCGTAGGAAGCCCTCTGTCACCAGTTGGTGAGGCAGATGGTTCGGATCAAAAAGAAACGATGGAAGTAGTGGTAGAAGGATTGGAGAATCCCAAGAAAGTTCCATCAGAACTGGGAACCAAACTTGCAACCTCCAGATAGGTGTCACCAGGACCACCTACTCCAATTGTCTCCGCACTTGGGCAGAGACCCTCGTGATCATTGAGAATGGGGGGGGAAGGCATCCAATCCTGAAGGAACCCATCCGTCGTTAGCGCAATGGTTTCCGGCCTCCAGCTGAAGAACCGGGCCACCTGATGTTCTAGACGGGAAGCGTACAGGTTTACTGAGAAGGGGCACCACCTTTCCGCAATCATGGGAAAAAAAAACCAGAGTCCAGCTTCCAGAGACTCGCATTGTGGAGATGGTGGGAGTGCCAGTCAGCCACTTGATTTGCTTGACCGGGAAGATACTCGGCTGTGATGGATACATGATGGTCCAGGCAGTGCTTCCAAAAATCCATCGCCAAGTCTGACAGGGCTTTTGACTTGATATCCCCGAGATGGTTGATGTACTGCACCGCTGATGCATTGTCCATCTTGAAGAGGATGCAAGATTGAATCTGGTCTTTGGCCCTGCATTGAACCGTGAAGGACCCCGCAAAGAGTTCCAGGAAGTTGATGTGCAACCTCTGATCATGTCGTGACCAGCTTCCTCCTGTGGAGAATTCCCCACATTGAGCGCCGCTGCCTTATCTGCTGGTGTCTGATACGATGACCAGATCTGGGGTGGATCCGAAGGTTGCTCTCCCATTTCGGGCCTCCATGTGGGAGTGCCACCATTGAATTTCCTTCCTCCTCGGACAAGGGCACTGACTGGGAGTAAGTGAGGCCCTTCCACAAGTGATATGCTTTAAGGTGCTGCAACTCGCGATAGTGGAGAGGGCCCAGGAAGATCGCCTGAATGGTGGATGACAGTATACCCACCAGATGTGCTACCTGTCTTAGAGAAATGTAAGGTCTGGAGAGGGCTTGTCTCAATTCATGTTGAATCTTCTCCATCTTCCTAGATATAAGGCTCAGAGTGGACTTTGAGGAGTCTATCACGAACTCCAGAAACACAGTAGATTGGGAGGGGGGTAAGAAAGGACTTACTCTCGTTGATCCTAGGACCTCCAGAATGTGTACCGCAGCCTGCAACAGCGTAGATAACTTTTTGGGACATCAGCTCATAATGAGCATGTCGTCCAGGTAAATAATGATCCTCATCGCTCTTGTCGACCAAGAAAATGTTGTTTATGAAGCCGTTGGGATGCGGCATAGACTGGCAAATGGGCCCTTTGTTGAGGAGGGCCTTGTCCTCTTTGTCTATGAGTTCGTTCTCTGACAGAGAAAAAAAGATCGGTTGCGGGCTTGCCACCTACCGAGGCGACCCATAGAACTCGGTCTGAAAGCCCTGGATGGTTTTGAGAACCCATGTGCCTGTCGTGAGAGACCCCCAGATGTGTAAGAAATGTGCCAGATGGCCCCCTGCTTTTAGTTGGGAAGAAGGAGGAACACTCACCATTGTTGGAGGAGTTGAAGGCCTGACCCCTCAAACCGCCTCTGCCGTGGGATCGCCCTCTGGTGGGATAGGTCGTGAAGCGGAACTGGTCTTGATACTGCTCATGCCTGGAGCCTTGTCCCCTGGAGTGGAGTTGGGAAGAGAAGAGCAGGAGCAGCCCCTGCCTCAACCACCCCCTTGGAAAACCAGAGAGTTAAATATCCGCTTGATGGATGTCTTGGCCTTATCGAGGGCTGAAAAGATAGCTACAAATTTCCCCAACTCCTTGATGAAGGGGCAGCTGAAGAGGCCTCCTAGACTACCATTCGCTCCTCCGAAGCCGCCAGGCCCCGCAATTTAGGATCCACCTTAATGAGCAGCGAGTGACGCTGATTTGTGGAAAAGGCACAGTTAGCGTTCCCCAAAAATATGATGGCCCTCTGGGCTCAGCCTGAAAAGATGTCTGGGGAGATCAGGGAGCCAAAGGCTTGGCCTCTTCAGCCATGTCCGGTATCTGAGTCATCGGGACTACGGTGTCCGGGAGCTTGTCTTGGCACAACCACCAGGAATGGTCTATATCTTCTTGGGATCGCTGATGAACTTAGCCAGGAAGATCGCCATCTTGGCATCAATCTCGGGGGTAATGGTCACCTTTCCTTCCAAGGTGGGCTGGTGACATTCCGCTCACAGGTAGCTACGTACCACCTTCTCAAGGGGCTTATGCAGGTGGCCGGCGACATATTTTGCCACATTAGTAGTTGGAGCCCATTCAGATGAGCAAGCATAGACGATGTCGTCCGGGTCCAGCATCTGACAATGCCTCAGAGGGTGGGCTGGCCAGAAGAGTCGCTGACGGTGGGAGGACGCCAAGGTCTCAAGGGGCCAGCCTCCTCATCTGAGTCCCCATGAGAGTCATCACCCACCCCCATGTCTGGAGAAGTAGGCTGGAGGCCATCCAAAAACCCCTCAGCAGATCCCAAGGTCCCTTGGGGTTCTGGGTCTATGCCAGGAAGGCCCATTTAAAGCACCCGGAGGCGTCCTGGTCCACCCCTGGAATTTTTCTCTTTAGGGGTGGGAGCACCTGCTCAGGGGTATCCTGTGGGCGTGAAGACCTCGCATACTCATCTAAGACTGGTCTAAAGAGGCGTTGTTCCACGGGGGAAAAAGCCTCCTCAACCGCCCTGTGTAGAGAGGCATCAACAGCCTCATAGAAGTTATCGTCCCAAGGAAGGAAGGACAGAACCTCCTCCTCCACATACATACTTTCAGATGACTGCATGGCTTTCAGAGGGAGGGAGCTAATTTGGGGAGGGGGGGAAGCTGTCTAATTGTTGTACTGGGAGTTCCAGTGAATTGGGGAGAGACCGGAGACCCCCAATGAAACTGGGTCAGAGCCCCGGGGACACAACACCTAACAATTATCAAGGGTAAAGCCTGGGACAGTGTCTGTTAAAATACCAACACTGCTAGTAATTTGTTTACTGAACCCACAGGGCATTATGTAGTATATATCTCATGTAATCACCTATGAGCGCTATGGCAGAAGAGGCCAATCTGGCCTGTAATGCTCAATACAGACTCCGCAGGGTGTGAGATAATGTGGAATGCAGACCCTCACGGGTGTTCAAAAAGGTGTAAAACACCTAATACAGACCCCACAGCATCGGAGCATCTGTCTCCAGAATCAGGGGGAAAGGCTCTAGGTGGCTCTTGCGACGCACGTCTCCTGATTCTGAGGAAACCGACAGATGTGTGTTGCAGAGCCGAGGTGGCCGCTCTAGGTGCGTGCTGCAGCGCCGCCTCGCAGTCTGAGGACTGCACCGCGGCCCCCGCCTCTTACAACCAGTCCTACCACCGCGTAAGGAGCGCAAGAACATTCGTGCGGCTGCCCCAATCAAAAACCAGCACAAAAGGCCAATTAATCAAACCTGCAAGAAACAAGGTAATAAACAGACCAAAAACGCTCACACGGCGTGGTTAGTGGCGCCGCCATACAAGGAATACAAATTAGAAAATCAGAAAGGCAAGAGAAGGAAGCCACACTTATCTGCGGCTGCTGACCAGCGAAGAAAAGAGGCAGCATAAACACTAACAATGGACTATGTTGGGACTGCCTTGTTCTGATTGGTTATTGTTTTTTCTGTGACATCCCAAAGACTTTAGGCAATGTTAGTTTTGTGATGATATTAAAAATGGCTGCTGTTAAAATCCTTATATTAAAGCGAAGTAAAGATTTTAAGCATAATCCTCACCTCTGGTCCTGACATAAATTGCGGCAAAAGTAACCATGCAGTTCAATTGGCAAGTATAAAATCTAGGGCAGATGCTCTTAAAGGCACACTACTATGTATTTCTAAGTGCTTTACGAACATGCCTATTAAAACATTGCTAATTGTCATCCATGATGAATCTTTTACCAGTGCTGACATATGGGCTAGAGGCATTTCCTGGTGCTGTGGCAATTGGCTAGATTCGGCTCAATGGAAGTTCTTTCAAGCATTGTTTGCTGTTCCAAATTCAACTTGTTAGTCACAGATACGACTTAAATGAAATGTTCAAATTCAAGTAATTGATTTACTAGTATTGAAGAAAATTTGCTTCAAAACTTGTTGCGTGCTTGACAGGGAGATGCAGATATATTAAATTTTTTCATGGACCGAATATAAAATCGGCCTACTCAGCAAAAAAATCAGTGGACCCTTTCCCTTAATTCAATATTAGTCAATCTAAATGTATTTGAATTTTGTGAATCTGCACAATTGGCCTCCTTGTTTAATAAGCAGATCTCCCTTTGCGTCAACGAAACATTAATAGATTGACCAATGTTCCTTTGAGTCCAAAAGGGATTGTATTTTTGTAGCTGAATCATATGGCCAGACACAATGGGAACCTTGTATGAATAGTTTTGTTCTTTGGCATACAAAAATAGGATATATATGCTTTCGATTTTTATTTTTTATTTTGACAAATTCCACTAGAATAGGGAAAACAGAATACTATTCTGTGGACGCTGCCTCTGTAATTATCCCATGGAGATTATTGTTCAAATTTTGTTTTATTGACTGGTGTTAATCCCAGGAAGATGTTGATGATAATCACTGGCTTGTCACAAATTAGAAATTCGTACATGTAAACAAGCTACACCTGTCTGTTTCAGTTGTACTGATTAGTACCTTTTTGAGTGGTTTTGTCAAATATAGTTTTCTGTCTGTAGGTAATAAATGGTCAAACATGATTTTACATTACCCTTTTGTTAATGCCCAAAGATTTATGAATAGCAGCCAGCCTCGAACTCTATTTATGGGCTGATTATGCCAAGTAGTGATAAATGTGGGGAATAAGCTATTTCTAAAGTTTTATTTTCAAAACAATTTTACGTCGTGAATAGCACTGATGTCCTTTTAGTTTTTAGGTCTCGCCTGAGCCAGCGCATGCGCTGCTCTGCGAGACATTTAGTAGGTGGCTTTTCACCCACGGGCTACCCACAGACTTTTGCTGGCCTCCAGCTTGCGTTCACGATCGCGTGCACGTGCACAGCTGCCATCTGAGTTGCTGTAATCAGGCTCCTCTGCTCGCACTCCCCCCTCCCTTCTCCCTCTCCCTTTTTGTCAGCTTCATTTTCGTTCGTCTTATACCTGTAGTGGGAGGCAGCTGGAGGGCTGGCCGATCTCAACCCTTCTGCTTGTATATTTCAACGGGGCCTCTCGTGCTGTGGCATGCTGATAATAAAAAAGCATGCCAGCGGCAAGGCCAATGAAAGCAGGGGCTGCGGGAGCTCGAGAAGTGAGGGCTGTGCCCATGAATACAGACCAGCTGAACTCAGGAGAATATCCTGGCATTTCTTCAGCTCAGCCACAACGATGTTTCATTTAATATGAAAAAAATTTATTCTGTGTACAGCGCTTGTGAGGCTCAGCTTCTGTTAACTTAAAAAACTGAAATAATAATTTACATTGCTGCCATTGTCCTAATGAGATTTCTTGAAAAACGTAATGCATGACATGAAGCACGCGGAAAGGAAAATAATGGATGCATTGTTTGAATGATTTGCTCTAGCATTGGCATAAAAACAGACCCTTTTTTCCCGAAAACAAAGCGCCTCCATACATGTTCTCACTCTTCATACAGACATTTTTTATTACGCGTGAACTGCGTTAGTTCGAAACAGAAACCTAAAACATTCAATCCAAAGCATTTTTTTTTCGTTTGTCTTTAATCAGGCTCCTCTGCTCGCACTCCCCCCTCCCTTTTCGTCAGCTTCATTATCGTTTGTTTTATATCGCTGTGAATCCTGCTCCTCTCCTCGCACTACCCCCTCCCAGACAAGAGGCGCCACTGGGGCACAAGCCAGACAGAGCCATCCTACTTGATTAATGGCTTTGAATTTCCACGTGTTAGCAGTAAACAGGCCCGAGGCGCCAGTAGAGCACAACCCACACAGAGACATCCTCCTTAATTGATGTTTCCCCTCTTAGCCAATTCAGTTTACGCTTAACTCCAAACATTCCAAACAAACCAGAAAATGCCTGTACTTTTAAAAGAATACTATCTTAAACTGCCTGTTTGGGAGATGCTTTTTCGGATTTATTTCGTTAATGATTTTAAACTCCTATCTCTCTGAGTCTCGCATTTCTTAAATAACTCCTTCTATACAATTTCTTTGGATTTCTTTCTCTTAAATAACTTTTTTTTTATAGGATTTTTTAGAATTTAATGGGATTTCTTTCTCTGTCACCCCTTTAGGTTAACTGTGTCATAAGTTGGACTTAGTATCACTAGCTACATAAGTATCAACAAGCATTACCATAGCCAATAAGTATCGCATTTGGGACATTATAAGTGTTTAAGCATGCAACAGTTAATGTTGTTGCACCAATGAGATTGTGCTGCATTACTAAATACTTATACAATCCCAAAAACAAGACCTATTGTTAGAACATAGTGCTACATAAAACTAGAATAAATAATGCACCACGGACGCTTTTAAAAACAAATAGATAAAATACAATGCCATTTACAATACCAACAACTTTAAACTTTACTAATGCGAGACCTATTGCATTGCAAATGCTTGTTGTACTTGAAGTCGGGCGGGTGATCTTTTTTTGATTTATTGTTTTTAATTAGCTTTCAATAAATGTACTTACTTGGCAGCTTCTAATTGCCTCATCCGACCCCACCCAGTTACTTTCTCATCACAGCCCTATACTCACTCTTGCTGCAGTCCCAAATCACAGTTTTGAGAAACCATGTACCACTGTGCAGAAATAGGATTGGGTCTTCTTGCTAACACATGCTTTTTGTTGCTTTGAGATCTTTTTCTCACCATCCCTTTACCACTTTTTATCAGTGATCGTAATGAAATTGTAAACGTTCTTGCTCCTACCCAAAATCTTCCTGAATAAAGGTTGCACGTTCCATAGTTAGCCTGGCACTTACTTTACTTATCTCACAGTGCAACCACTGACATGGCCTTGCAGGCAGTAATAGCTGCCGCCTAGAAGTACAACCAAACCTGGGGGTCTGTGCAGCAAATACTAGATATATTTATGCAATCTTCAGCTTCAGGCCCCATTCAGTTGTAACTCGCTGACCTTACTACACTGTGTTCTCATTCCGTGTTTCACAGACTTATGACTGATTTGTTTTTGGTACCTTTATATTCATGGTAGGGGAAGTGAGCACAGCTGAGGAAGTAAGAGAAACATCCAGGTTAGGTATCCCAAGTGAAACTGCACCCGTCGATGAAGCACCTCCTGCTAAGGAAGAACAAGAAAAGATGGAGATAATTCCTAAAGTGCAACCCCAAGGTGAAGTTGTCAAAGAGGATGACAACAAGAATGAGATATCAAAAGGTAAGTGACATGTACATGTAAAATAATAGTAGCATTTACTCTTTTAAGGCTGTGCTGCCAATGTTTGTATTTAATACTATGTGCTGAAAATAGGGCTATATTTTAATATAGGGTGAGATCTAGTCTTGTATGGATAATCCCTCTGGTCTTGCTCAAACATCTTAAAAATAAGATAAAACTTTAGTCCATGTATTTCGGTGTTTTATCGACAAATGTAAAGGAACCACAGAGCAACTAAGCTTTTGAGAAGATCTACTGTTTGGTATGCTTGAAATCGGCTACACCAATTCTTACACGAAGAGTGACCATAGGAGAATGATATTTAATGTCCAGCTGCATCTGTGAACTATACCAGAGTATGAAACCTAATATCTAATTTTGTAGATCTCTTAACAGTAGCTTGATTTAGAGTTGGGATGCAGTGTTCGAGAACTAAACTGTCAATGTTGCTTTTTCCTCATATCTGTGACTATTGTTAACAAAAAAAAAAGAAAACTAAAGAAAAACACTTTGCAACAGTGACTAATGTATTTGATGTTAGAGGAAGCATTACCCTCCTATCAAGATTATAGGAAATATTCTCCTGTAATTTTATTGTGTACCTGAGGGAATGTTTTGTGAACAATCAGGAAAGGGCTTGCCATATGTGCAAATCTTTCTTAAGTGCTGAGTTGCTGTTGCTAACTTTGTAATAAAAGTACATATACATACACATATAAACTAGGTATACAGATTTACTGATTGTAATATGCTATTTAATTCTATTATTTAGTGCAGCCAAAGGTCAGACATAAAGAGGGAAATGATTATATGTATCCTAATACCCCTTCTCATTCTCAGCAGTGGTAATGAATGGTATATTATCTTGAATATCTGCATATACCGGTTATGTTGCCATGTTGTTTTTATATTTAAATGTTTTAGACTAAAGTATTTAATCGGAGCCCAATATAATTATGTAGTCCTTGTGAGAACTGGGAAAGTTATGTTCCCTATAAAATTAGATCTGAAAGAGACAATTAGTTATAGATTCCTTACCTTAGAATTACCCCCAGGCGTCAGACTGGATCCGGAGAACTTTTCGTCAGCAGTACCCCTGCGCGTCGAAAGGTGGCGTCGGTCGGCACCGCGTTCGTCGTTGGCGTCATGGTCGCCGGGATGACGTTGTGGTAGCGACTTAAACGCAGCCCTCACGCACTGACGTCAGTTCTTTCTTTTTCCGCGCCAGCCAGCACAGATCCGGAGAGAGCGGTACCTCCAGTCACTTTTTGACTGACTTTTTGCCGTCTTTTGTCAACGTCGTTTTTGAGTCTTCGACTCCTGGTGCACGTAGGGATGCCCGGTTTCAAGGCTTGCAGTTCCTGCAGCCAGCTGAATTCGGTAACGGATCCGCACAGCGTGTGCCTGTTTTGCCTGGAGCGCGACCACGACCCCAAGCCGTGCTCCGACTGCCGGACCATGAATCCGAAGACTTTGCGGGAGTGGTCCCGAAAGCTTCTCTAGGCCCGGCAGTCGCTCCGCGCCGCCCGAGGTTCCGGTCGCGTAGGAGGTCAAGGGACCGGTCGCGGAGCCACCACCACCAGTCTTCTTCAAAGTCTTCGCACTTCTCAGGTAAGTCGAAGCACAAGAAGAAGTCGAAGAAGCACTGTCGCTCTTCGACTTCTCCCCGTCGGTCGGCCGACGCGACGAGGGATGCGGGTGGTGCCCCTCCCGCGGCTCCGCGTGCGTAGCCCCAGGGGTCGACTCCGAGTTCCCCTCCCTTCCTGGGACCTGGAGCGACACCTGCCCAGCTGCGCACCTTTTACGAAGTGATGCACGCCATCCTTGGGCAGCCCAACTCCGCCGGCGCGCCTTCGGGCCCCGCGGACTCGGCTGGGGGCCCTGGGCCTTTGGCAGCTCCGGCCCCGCAGGGCCCCCTTGGATCCAGGCCTGGATCCGGATCGGCGCCGGTCGACCTGACTATACCTCCCCCAGTGCAGAATCCACCGGCACCCCGTCCGTAGCCGACAACGGTTGTGTCCCCAGCCGGCGTCGACCCCGCCCTCCACCCCGATGTAGACACGGAGCTGGACCGGCGTCGCCGACGGGAACTTTTGTGCCCCTGTTCTACCCTGGCTCATTTAGACCAGATTGGCAGCCAGAGGAGGGTGAGGAGGACTGGGAGGGGTCTGGAGACCCTTTGACCGACCAGTTGGTTTATGAACCGGACTGGAGAGAGGGACTGGGGGAAGCCAGTGGTCTGGATACCTCACCAGACCTCGGTATGTTGTCTCCTCCTACCGTGGCTACGGAGGAGGGAGCGTCTTACGCCGTGGTGTTGCGTAGGGCGGCCGAGGCTCTCATCCTCGAGCTACCTACGGTGGCAGTCAGGACTAACCTCCTGACAGAGGTGCTTCAACCGGCACCAAGCTCTTCGGAGCCCCTGCTGCCGTTCAATGAGGCCATCACCGACATCCTTTTGGGCACCTGGTCCAGGCCCAACACAGGGGCTCCTGTGGATAGGATGATTGCCCGACGCCACCGCCCGACCCCGGGGGACCCCACTTTCCTCTCCCAACACCCCACCCCTGAGAGCTTGGTGGTCCAAGCCTCTACTTCCAAAGGCGCATTCCCTAACGCTCCCCCTGATACGGAATCCAAAAAGCTGGACCATCTTGGGAAGATGTTTTCTTCCTCCAGCTTGGGATTGCGGTCGGTAAACACTGCATGTCTGTTGGGCCGTTGCGCCACCGTATCCCACACAGAGTGGGTGTAAGTGCTGCCCCAGTGCCTGGAGGAGGCCCGGGCCGTACTCTCCCGTGCAGTTGCAGAAGGGAGAGACGCAGCAAAGTTTACCATTCGCTGTGGACTGGATACCGCCGACTCGCTAGGCAGGACGATTTTCACGTCAGTAGCCCTTCGACGCTACGCCTGGCTGAGGTCGACTGATTTTTCCGGGGATGTCCAATCCACTCTTATGGACATGCCCTTTGATGGCTGTCGCCTGTTCGGCGACAAGGCGGACAACGCGCTAGAGCGCTTAAGGACTCTCTGGCTACGGCCAAGTCCTTGGGCCTCTCCACCACCTGCCCTGCGCAGTCCGCCTTTCGCCCCTTTCGTGGCTACGGAAGGGTTGCCACGCCACGTTCCGCCCAGAGCCACAGGCCGGCGCAAGCTGTTCTGCCACTGCGCGGTCGGGGACGTGGGAACCACCGCCGTGGTTCTGGGGGCCAGCGAGCGGGCCAGTCCACCACAGCCCCCTCTGCAGCAGCCTCCAAACCCTCCTAGTCCGATCTTTCAGGGCCACCAATCGCCAGTGGGTGGCAAGATTCGCCATCACCTCCCCCACTGGCGCACCATCACGTCGGACAGGTGGGTTTTGCCAATAGTCCGAAGGGGCTACTTCCTCCCCTTCGAGACTACCCCTCCATCTATGTCACCTCAGCACCATTGCATGTCGGAGGATCATCTGGCCCTTCTCCAACAGGAAGTTTCGGCACTCTTGGTCAAGGGGGCCATCGAGCGAGTTCCTGCCCCAGAAGTAGGTTGTGGTTGTTATTCCCACTACTTTCTGGTGCCCAAGAAGGACAAAGGCCTGCGTCCAATCTTGGATCAGGAACGTCAACCGCTTCCTCCGGGAGGAGAAGTTCAAAAGGTTGATGCTAGCTCAGGTTCTTTTCTGCCCTCGACCCTGGAGACTGGATGGTAGCATTGGACTTGCAGGATGCTTATTTTCACATCCCCGTCCTGCCGGCCCACCAGCGTTACCTGCGATTCACGGTAAGCCACGAGCACTTTCAGTTTACCGTGCTCCCCTTTGGCCTTACCAGCGCCCCTCGGATATTCTCGAAAGTGATGGCGGTGGTCGCAGCTCATCTGCGCAGATCAGGGGTTCCAGTCTTCCCCCTATCTCGACGACTGGCTGTTGAAGGCAGGCTCGCCCCAGGCTGTCGTCTCCCACCTCCAGACTACAGCGGACCTCCTGCATTCGCTGGGGTTCTCCATCAACGTGCCGAAGTCGCACCTGACTCTCGCTCAGAAGCTCCTCTTCATTGGGGCGGTTCTGGACACGACGCAGTTTCGGGTTTATCCTCCCGAACAGCGAGTCCGGGATATTCGGACTGTGATTCCGGTCTTCCAGCCTCTATCCTGGGTTTCGGTCAGAATGACCCTGAGGCTGCTGGGCCTCATGGCCTTAAGCATCCTGCTGTTAGATCATGCAAGGTGGCATATGCGGGCTCTGCAGTGGGACCTGAAGTTCCAGTGGGCGCAGCATCAGGGGAATCTGTCCGATTGCGTCCAGATCTCGGAGGGCACTGCACGTCAATTGCAGTGGTTGCTAACGAACCAGGATTGGGTCAACGGCAGATCCCTCTCCCTTCCCCAACCAGAGTTCACAGTGGTGACGGATGCATCACTGCTGGGATGGGGCGGCCACATGGGAGAGGCGGAGATCAGAGGCCTCTGGTCTCCGGCGGAGTCCCGGCTCCACATCAACCTTCTTGAGCTTCGGGCGATCCGTCTTGCACTAAAAGCATTCCTTCTCTCTGTCCGGGGAAGAGTAGTGCAGGTGTTCACGGACAACACCACCGCCATGTGGTACTGCAACAAACCGGGGCGGGGTGGGGTCGTGGACCCTATGTCAAGAGGCTCTCCGTCTCTGGACATGGCTGGAACATCAGGGCATATCCCTGGTGGTTCAACACCTGGCAGGCTCCCTGAACGCCAGGGCGGACAAACTCAGCCGCAGGTGCATGATGAATCACGAATGGCGTCTTCACTCTGAGGTGGCGCAAGGTCTCTTTCAGCAGTGGGGAGAGCCTTGGTTAGATCTATTCGCCACCGAAGAGAACGCGCAATGTCGGCACTTCTGCGCGTTGGCATTTCCAAGGCGGCAGTCGCTAGGCAACGCTTTTTCGTTGCGAGTGGAGTTGCGGTCTTCTATACGCCTTTCCCGCCTATACCACTTCTGCCCAGAGTGCTGAAGAAGATCAAGCGTGACCGGGTCCAAGTCATCCTTGTGGCTCCGGATTGGGCACGAAGAGTCTGGTATCCCGAGCTGTTACACATGGCCATCGATCCTCCGATCCGACTGCCTCTTTGGGAGGATCTTCTGTCGCAGCAGCAGGGGACGGTACTCCACCCGAACCTGTCCAGTCTCCACCTCCTTGCGTGGAGTTTGAGCGGCGGCAGTTGACATCTTTTGACCTGCCTCCTGAAGTCTGTGATGTTATCTTGGCAGCCAGGCGACCCTCCACTAAGACGGTATACGCCTGCAGATGGAACACATTTGTGGCATGGTGCACAGCAAAGGCTGTGGATCCCCTTTCTGCCCCTCTTTCTGAGGTTCTCTTGTTCCTCCTCTCTTTGGCCCGGCAGGGCTCTGCTCTGGGCACTATTAAGGGCTATCTCTCAGCCATTTCAGCCTTTCTTAGGCTTCCTGATCAGCCTTCTCTTTTCAAGTCCCGTGTTGTAAATCGCTTCCTTAAGGGCATTACTCATCTTTTTCCTCCTGTTCCCTTCGTAATGCCTCAGTGGGACTTGAACT